>CAWUFW010006380.1:600000-1161393 GCA_963921515.1 Calotriton arnoldi | reverse complement strand
ATTTTGTGTGTTTTTTCCGCCGTGGGCGTAGATTGCTTCGCGACATCCTAATTCCTCGGTTGGTATTCCCATGGTGCAGGCGGGCGGTTTTTTCAGGCTATGGTGGATGGCGGATTTTTTTACGCCCGACATCGTAATGGACCCCTAAATATATATTTACTTTACTAATACATGACTATACTTCAGAAAATTTGCCATTTTTCAAAACTGTTAAAATAAATATGTATGTAAAAATATATTTTTAATTTTGCAAATGTACATGAAAAATATATGCTAAAAACATATTATACTTTATAATAAATTCTGAATAATATCAACATTTCTGAATCATGTTTTTAATATAGTCAAAAATTGTATACCAAAACTAAATAAAAACAATTTAATTGTGAACAAAAAAATACGTGTTTGCAAATAAAACTGTTAACAATAAAAACTAACATACATCTCCTTTTTTATTTGAATGTACATATAAACTCTTTAAAAAAACTACATAATAAACTATAAAAATTTACTATTCCTAACTCCAAAACCAACCAAACTCAGGGAAAATGCTAGATAATGAACCAAAATAAATTACTATCCCAACTCCAAAACCAAATAAACTCAAAGAAAGTGCTGGATAATAAACCCAAAAAAATTACTTTTCCTAACTCCAAAACAAAAAACTTAAAGGAAATGCATATTTAAAAAATTACAAATATGTAAAAATATAAAATATTTCAAAACTCAAAAAAATAATTAAAAAATGTCAATTTTGTCATCACAATTAAAAATTTAACACAATGTTTTTTTAATTTGTCCCAAAAATTTTTAAATAGAAAATGTTAAAAAAATGATTACAAATACAAATATTAAAACATTATTATTAAAAATTTGAGACACCCCTTCTCACAAAAACAAAAAAATATAAATATTAAGGGGGTCATTAGGAAGTCCGTCCACCATCGTTGAGGGAAGTGGGACCGGCCGCCTATAAGATGGCGGTCTCGCACATGAGATTACGATGCGACCACCACCGTGGCGGTCGCATCGTGTATATCTAACATTGCGGCGGGTGCTGCTGGCTGCAGCATCCACCGCAATGTTTGAAATGCACTGTTTGCATTTACCCTGCACAACGTGGCAGGCACCATGCGGTGTCTGCCACTTGGTGCAGGGCAATGAACCCCCCAGTGCACAATCAGACTCCTCCAGCCTAAGGGGGGCCCACGACGGGCCCCCAATGTACATCCCTGCCTGCCTTTCCATGGCAGTTTCACTGCCATGGAAAGGCTGGCGGGGATGCAGCATCATGATATGGGGGACGGTGCCTGCTAGGCACCGCCACCATTCTGTTGATGCGAGCGGTCCGACAGCAGCAATGCTTATGATTGCTGCTGGCGGATGGACTTTCCGTCCGCCACGCACACCGCCCGCCATCCTGATCTGACAGGCAGAATTTGGCCTCATGATAGTGGTGAACCTGCCACCAGCAGCCTGCCGGCGGCGGGTTCACCGCCATCGTAATCAGGCCCTAAATTCTAAATCACCATTAAAATTTTGAAATTCTAAATTATTTAAAGTTTGCATTTTTTAATGAAACTTAAAAAAAATCTAAAAAAAATTGTCAATTTTTTAAAAATAATAAACCGATCATATATTTATTTAATTATTTTTTCATTAAAAAAATATTTAAAATATTTTACACAATTTACATCAAAATATTAACACCCAAAAAAAATCAAAATTTTCAATTTCAATTTTTATTTTTTAAATTATTTATCTTTCAATAATTTTTTTATCAAAATTTATTTTTAACCATCATTTTTAAATTACTCCCCACCCTTATCCCCTATAAACCCAACATCACACTCCTAAAAATAAATGAAAATACAATAAAAACAAACGTTTTCACATAAAAAAATTAATTGAAAAATATATAAAATTACTACCAAATTAATTAAAAAAACATGAAACAAAAACAAAAAAAATACGAACAGTGGATATTACTTACAGCAATATATTTGCCATCGATATGTACAAAATCGATATCTACATTATACAAAAATCGATATTTAAAACAACGTAAAAACTTACCTCGATATTTTCCACCATCGATATTTTTGACTCGATATTCATGCAATTCGATATGTCGACGTTGATATTCTGTCTCTGCACCCATTTTCTCAGGCATACAGTTTTACTGACAACACTATGGGGCCGATTCCGATCTCGCTGGGCGAAGGCTCTGTCCGACTCGGATCCGGAGGGCTTACTTACCACTCGCCGGGGCTCCGAGCGCCCGAGTACAATGCGAACAAGCGCTGGCGGACACGGGTCGCTCGGAGCCCCATTGAAGTCAATGGGAGCCTGTTGTACGACGCGTACATAGGCTCACATTGACGAAAAAGGTACGTTGCGCACAAGGGCGCCCCCTGTAGTGGGGACGCGTCTGTGCCACCCGCACCGTACATGCATGTGTAGGGCGACTCGTAAGGCTACGGGTGAAGGGGGGTCCGGCATGGACCCCCGAAGTCCACTTCCCGGAGAGTTTACGTGTCGGAGGCTCCGACTCGATCCGGCTGTCCGAATCGTGCATCGTACTGGCTCGGTCGGAAATCGCCTCCATTGCACGGCACGGTTTGCTTACGGACCAGACCTACGGACCAGACCTACGGAGCGGGTTGGACCAGGAAACGTTTCGGTCGGCGATTTCACGTTTCTCACATCGTACTTGCTCGCTCGTACAGCTGGACGAGTCGGTCGGAAAACACACATACGGCTCGTACTTTTTCCGGCCGGATCGCGTTCGGAGCCCTTCCAAGCGAGATCGGAATCGGCCCCATAATTGTACACAAATTGATAATGTGTGGAAATTGGGTTTCAGTGAATATTTATTGTGAAAATTTGGGTGGTTGAAAAATGTTCAAAGTTCCACCATGTTTTAGATTTGAGCTATTTGGGCACCTTTGCTACCATTTCAAAGAGGCCTGGACTGCAGGGGCAACACTTGGAAGATCATGTCTCACTTAGGCTGGGTCCAGGTACGGCTCCAAAATGGTTGAAGCCTTTTCTGCCCCTGAAGCTCTGATTAAGAGACCAGCCAACTAGCCCTTGGAGTCACTCTGGTAGTCCTGGGTTCAACTAGTGGAACAGGTCTCAAGCAGCAGAACTGGACTCTGGCAGTTCAAGGAAGGCTTCAGGCTGCATAGAAGACCTTCTTCCAGGTGCAGCAAAGCAGGCTTTGAAGTACACAGCAGGCCACAGCAGCAGGCAGTAATCTGACAATCATTCCACAGGTACCAAAAGTGAACTGAAGTGTGGGTCAGAGGGTCCTATTTTTATACATTGTGCCTTCTTTGAAGTAGAAGGCATTTGTAGATAATTCCCTATGAAGTGCTTGGAGTGTTGTAAGGCTTTATACTTTCTCAGTAAAAGCTGTGTGTTTGTTGGACAACATAAACGTTGGGCTGGTGCAAGTCTGTACCCCCTCAGGAGGTGTTGGCCTATAGTCCTGCTAGCTCACAGTGCACCATTTGCACCCCTAACCTTACAGGGTAACAAATGTGTTGGAACCTCAGAATATGACAACCATGACTCCCCGAGGAATTGTGGTAACAGATCTGGAACCTTTTCCTTCAATGCATACCCAAAGGAAATGCGCAAAAATTACACAACCTGCAGTTTCAATATTTATTGAAGTGGTGAGATTCTTGAGTAAAATACATGGGCTGCAATTACCAATAGAATGAAACATATTACTATATTTAGCAATACAAGAACAGTGGAGATAATGAATACTTCCACCATTGTGCTAAAGCAATGAATATATGCTGGCACATAGTGTAATATAGTAAAATGTAGTGTGCGCCTACCTAATGCTCCCTAACCTAGGGGGTCATTACGATGGCGGACGGACTGAAGTCTGTCCGCCATCGTCACGGTGATGGGGACCGCCCGCCTATAAGGCGGCGGTCCCACATATGATATTAGAATGCGACCACCACCAAGGCGGCTGCAAAAGGCATTTTTAACATTGCTGCATGTGCTGCTGGCTGCGGCACCCGCAGCAATGCTAACAAGGCAGGTTTTGCTTTTCCCTGCACTACATGGCAGGCACCACACAGTGCCTACCACATGGTGCAGGGAAATGTAGGGGGGCACCATAGGTGCCCCCCAAGTGCAGTAACACACTGACCCTGCACAGGGGGGGCCCGCAATGGGCCCCCAAAGTCAATCCCCGCTAGCCTTTCCATGGCAGGAGAACCGCCATGGAAAGGCTGGCGGGGATCCAGCATCCTAATCTGGTGGTCTGACAGGCAGTCAGAACAATTGCCTCTGTCGGACCCGAGGCGGTCAGGTTTTCTGCCCGCCAGCACACCACCCACCATCACAATCTGGCGGGCAGTAATTGGCCTTACGATGGCGGTGAACCCGCCACCGACAGCCTGTCTGTGGCGCGTTAACCACCATCGTAATCAGGCCCTAGTTAGTCATCTGCCAAAATTTCTGCCACGTGATCTAACTTCCCATTACCTGCGGGCAAGTGTCATCAGGCCGTCAGTCTTGGTGTAGAGCGGAACATCACTCGTGGAGGTGACAGGAATCAGCTGAGCTGTAAATCCGATGTAACGCGACCTTGAAGTGTCAGAGGAGTGCTCCTCTGATTTAAACGAGGCAGTGAATTTGTGTATATATAATAAACAGTGCCCATGTTGGCATGTCGAGGTCTTTGTCAGGCTGCAATTGTTTATATTCGCTAGATAGCATTGTCACCTGCTAGGTGATCACATTTGTGCAGTGAACTCTATACATCGTACTGAATGTTCAAGGTGTCATGATAGTGTGCCTAAGAAGATGAAATGTAAGCAATGCAGTTTTGGAGAATTCTATCCTGCACTGACACATACACAAAGGTATGTCAAAAGTCACTGTGTTGCAGAAAGAAGGCAACTTAAGAAACCGGAGCATAATGATGGTGTTGTTTCTAGTCGGTCCACGTGACACCCACTTCTTGCACTGAAGGTGAAAAAGCTATCACTATGGAATGCAAATAATGGGGGTCATTAGCATGGCAGGCGGACTTTGTCCGCTCGCCATACCCCCGGGAAATGGGACTGCCCGCAATGCATGCGGCGGTCCCGCACATGCCATTAGGATGCACCCACCACACTGGCGGGCGCATCCCGCATTTCTGACATTGCGGCGGGCGGTGCTGAAAGCACCGCCTGCCGCAATGCCAAAAATGCAAGTTGTGACTTTCAATGCACAACGTGACAGGCACCGCGCGGTGCCTGCCACGTTGTACATTGAAATGCAGGGGGGTACCCCCCATGTGCACCCCCCACCCCCCAGAATCCCTGGGGGCCCGCTACGGGCCCCCAATGTAGAAGACCGTATGCCTTTCCGTGGCGGCGTTGCCGCCGCGGAAAGGTATAACCCCGCATGCATCATAATATGGATGGCGGTGTCTACCAGACACCACCACCATATTAACTGCTTTTCCGCCCGGTCGACTTGTGGACCGGGCGGTAAGCGGCGGACAGTCTTCCCGTCCGCCGCGGTACCCCCCGCCATACTAATATGGCGGGGGGAAAATGTGTGGCGGGCGGAGGAAAATAGCGGGCGGATCGCCACCGCCATATGGGCGGTGGCGATCTGCCAGTTGTCATAATGGGCCCCAATGTTAAAACATTTGGGCTGTAAAATATAAAATAAAACTTAAAAGCTAAAATAATCACTGCTTCTTTAACACAATAAGCATAATGAAAGCCACATAAAAATGTTAAAAGCAATTCAGTAAAAGCATGTAAAAGCACATTTTTAAAAATAATTTTGGTATAAAAACAAGGGCGAATTAAAAAATTGCCCCATAACTTGAACAGTTAGATTGTTAAATGTTCCGAGTAGCAGACTAAACATTGCTTTTCTCATCTACCACAGATGAAGTTCACACAGGGACCCATCGAATCAGATCCATGGAGCATATATGTTCCCATCCTAACCCCTCAGCAGCTGCCGAAGGAGGAGTAGCCAGTGCCGAATCGACAGAAGGTGAGCCAAGATCCAGTTTATCAGGAGCAGAAGCATCACAGGATGGCTTGTAAAAAATGCATTTAGGAGTACCGGTTAGCACCATGGACAACAGTATAGATGGGCCGTTAGATGACCTATCACTAGGCCAACATTCGGTGACTCAACAGATTGCGTCCTCAAGCATATATCCAAAGCACACATGAAAGTGCACAGAAGAATGCAGGCTGCATGCATCAATGCTCATTTAGTTCATGAAGCAAGGGTGCACCAAAACACTGTATCATGCTTCCACAACACAGGAGCACATGTGTAAGTGCCATTTGGCCTAGAGATGGAACATCCATTGCAGAGCAGAAGGAACGAAAAGGCAGCCCCGACAATCAGGAGCAGGACCAGCGGAAGACCTCTAAAAATCTTTCCAAGCACGGAGTGAATGAATGATGGAATAACTCCAAAGACTGTCTGGAAGGTACTAACCAAACCAGAGCCAAGTATATTAAAAATGTGCGCTACGCCCACTGAATTAGACATGTTAAAAACGTGGTTCACCATCTCTCCAAAATGGTGTGGGAAATTAGAGCGAAGTAGCGACTGTATCTCAGAAGATGGCCTTGCAACTTGAAGATCAAGCGTCTCCCGTGCAGATTATAAGGCCACATCTTTCTGGAACAAAGCGGCTTTCAGTCTGCTTAAGGCGTCAAAGTGCACATTTGAAAGTATAATCAAAGGCCACAGCGTTGCCTCACTAACTGTATGGGGAGGTGGAAACAAAACTTGCTTACAACAGGTCACGACCGCAGAAACCTTAATCAGTTTTATGCCACAGCAACTCTGATTGTTCAACATCAAAAACTTTCCTCAGCGAGCAACCTGAAGGTCGGATGGATCGCAGCAGCTGGAGAACCTTTCAAATAGCAGGAAAAGTTAGCTAGTGGCGCGTTACATGCGCCGTGCAGCGACACTTCCCTACACACTAAAGAATATCCTAAATGACTCTTGCAGTCTGTGCCACTAAGAAAAACTTCAGTCTCACCAATCCTCCAGCAATATTTAAAAGGTAAAATCCATAACTCGTGTTCGGACCCTTCCCCTAGCGCTTCATATCTGTCTTCTTGATGGTGTTGTAAAGAGTATTGATAGTGGAATGTTGATACTGGCAGAGAAATAAAGCCTTGGATTATCCAATCCGTGGAAGGAGTTTCAGCAACAGTAATGAAATTGTTATCCAAATTTAAAGCCATTGAGTAACAAAGTACTTCTTCTCAGCCATAAGTAGAATACACGTAGTCTACCTCAGAGACGTGGCAGTGGAAGTGGAGATTAATCAAATGCATCTGAAGAGAAGTCATCATAGTTGATGAAGTAGCCGGGCACTGTTTGATCTATTTTTGGCAGCTATGCAGCCTCGGTGGAACTTGGAGTTGAGTCGGACTGTGGTACGTTGATGTATGCACCATCCATTTTGGGATTCAGAACTGAAATCTGTGTTTCTGTACAAGTCATATGTATGGTATTTGTTGGTGTAGCAGGTAGAAGAGATACTAAATTGCTAACTATCCCCAGCCGGGGAGTAGTGGCTTCATCAGAGATTAAAGCTTCCAATGGGATTTCCTGTATGGTACTGAGAGTAGACAGGTAACTACCCAATATCCTGCACGGTCTACTATGTAGAACCAGCCACATGATGTGGTTTTATGAGATTTATTTACACAATCTTTTGATTTTGCAGCCACTGAGCAGCTGAAAAAGCACATTTGTGGTACCTTTAACTTGGACGTTACTTTGTGCGTCATGGAAGCTGTTGAGTTCCTGTAAAACATCCAAATTTATTTCAAAAGGTGTTTCTGCCCCCACTGAGCTGGGACCATTGAGGTCTGGTACTCATATTTTAATCCCAAACAGGATCTTACATGGAGTCCAACCAATCAGGGATTTTCTAGGCAGATTGTTTAGTGCTCTATGGACCCATATAGGTGGTGGACCCAACTGCGACCTGAGCCTAATATCCTTGCTGCTTTAAGTCCTGATTTTTCCCTCTGCACATACAAGTTTCCCTCAGGATGGTCTGGGGAAGAATTCTGCATGGTCACACTCAATCTTCCCATGCAGGTGAACGCCGTCCACTGGTTGGAAAAGAATGTGCCAACTGTGTACGTCCCGATAAAGACTTACAAGTCCTTTACAGTACGGGTGTCAGACGATCGCTGTGGCCAGACCCATAGGAATTGAGAGCAGGAATCCACTGCAACCAGAATGTATTTGTAAACCCCATCTGATTGAAAGGGGCTGCAGTGGTCCAGATAAATGCACGTGAACGGCTTGTCTGAAATCAATAGTGGTGTCTGTGGAGGGCGTGCTATGGTGGAACCCTTAATCTGCTGGCAGATGTCGCATTTAAGTACAAAGTCCCTAGCCTGTTTGTAAACACCTGGCCACCAATAGCGTTGCTGTAATGAATACATTGTAGCTGCCACCCCTGCATGTGCAGACGCTAAGCCTTCATGTGCTGCTGGGATTAAACCTAACCTATGATCTGAATTTGGTATTACCCTATCCCCCACTCCAGAAATAGTGGCAAATGGTATGTTTGTGCACTTAACTTGTAGGAGTACTTTATGGGAAAGCCTTTCAGCAGGTGGGTGCCATCGCTTATAGCATTGTCAGCCACCACAATGTCTCGATCTATTCTTATGCTGGAATGTGTTTTTGCAGCGACTGCAACAGTTTGCACCGTTGTCTTTGCAGCTTCATCAGCCATTGAATTCTCTGCAACGTGTGCTCCTCACGTTGGCGGCCCAAGGTGTGAATCACATGAGTCCATGGCAAGCATGCTTTCAGCTTAGCCACCTGTCCTCAAAGTGGTTTATGCTTTATTGTGTACAATTTAGAATCTCTGAATCCATTCTGGCTCCAGTAGTGTAAGTATTCATTGTATGACTGAACACAATAATACAAATCACACACTATTAGTGTGGGGAATCTGGGATCCGTATTCTCCAGGGCCACAATCATAGCTCTGAGTTCTGCCAGCTGTGCTGTGCAGTCACCTAGTGACTACATGTAGGTCTTTTCAGGGGTGGAATTCTTTATCCTGCATGCACTCTTTCACAGCTGTGCACGCTGCTGAATATTGATGATTTGTCTCTACGGTAAGTTGAGGAGAGCCATCAGTATAAATGTAATTATACTGATCAAGAGGCATAACTTCGTTAGGCAGAGGATATTCATGTTTATACTGTAAGAATGCTTGTGTTTGTAATGTAGAGCCAAAGACGTAGTCTACATCTGTTGCGGTGAGAGAGTTGGGCTAGTGTATCCATCGTGGATGTTAGGCTTTTGCGTTAGGAATGCTGGCCTTTGTCACAGCCTCTAAAGCTGAGACTGGGTGACAACAATTATTTGTTTCCCCTGAGCCAATGTTCTCTCTCTAGTAATTTTTTATGATTTATTAACCAGCACTTTCCCTGAGTTTAGTTGGTTTTGGAGTTGGAATAGTAATTGTTTATGGTTTATTATCCAGCACTTTCCCTAAGTTTAGTTGGTTTTGGAGTTGGAATAGTAATTTTTTGGGGTTTATTATCCAGCACTTTCTCTGAGTTTTGTTTTGGAGTTGGAATAGCAATTATTTTGGGTTTATTTTCCAGCACTTTCCCTGAGTTTATTTGGTTTTGGAATTAGAATAGTAATTTATTATGGTTTATTATCCAGCACTTACCCTGAGTTTAGTTGGTTTTGGAGTTGGAATAGTAATTGTTTTGGGTTTATTATCCAGCACTTTCCCTGAGTTTAGTTGGTTTTGGAGTTAGAATAGTAATTTTTGGGGGTTTATTATCCAGCACTTTCCCTGAGTTTAGTTGGTTTTGGAGTTGGAAAAGTAATATTTGGGGTTTATTGTCCAGCACTTTTCCTGAGTTTATTTGGTTTTGGGGTTGGAATAGTAATTTATTATGGTTTATTATCCAGCACTTTCCCTGAGTTTAGTTGGTTTTGGAGTTGGAATAGTAATTTTTTATGGTTTATTATCCAGCACTTTCCCTGAGTTTGGTTGATTTTGGAGTTAGGAATAGTACTTTGTTATAGTTTATAGTTTATTATTTTATATAGTTTATATGTATATTGAAATAAGAAAGGATATGTATGTTTATTTTTATAGTAAATATTTTTATTTGTTAACACGTATTTTTTTATTTAACTGTTTAAATTTGATTTTGTTATACAATTTTTAAAAATATTAAAAACATAATTCAGATATTTTGATGATGTTCCAAATTTATTAGAAAGTATAATATATTTTTAATATACATTTTTATGTACAATTGCAAAATTAATAATATTTGTATACATACATTTTTGTAACATTTTTGAAAAATTGTAAATTTTTTAGAAAAATAGTCATGTAATAGTAAACATCTTTTTAGTTTTTTGATTATAAACCGTTTGACTTTTATTGTTTATTATTTTTTATTACAGAAAGTAAACATTTGGATACATTTGTTTTTACATTTTTTTATACATATTATATAATTTAATAGTTTTCATGGAATTATAAAATATCTATTTTACAAATTTATATTTGATATATTTGATTATTTAGTATATTGAATATTATTTAGAATTTACAATTTTTATAACAAATATATTGTTTAACATATGTTTTATAATTAAACATTTTTATATTGTTATATTCTTTTACATTTACAGTATATGAAATAAACAAACATTTTAATATATATTAAATATTTAATTTTTTGTTTTTAGAAAAAAAGATTTAATATATATTTTACAATTTTTTGTATATTTTTTCAACATTTGTAAAAAAAAATTACAATAATAAGAAATATTTTTTTTCTCATTTCCTCACTTTTCTGTCTATCTGTTTTGTTTTTAGGTCATTTTGGAAGACGGAACCTCGCGTTTAGGAGCTGTGTTTCATCTGTGATGGTAATTTTGATTTTGTTTTAGGGTAGGGGAGAGGTAGTAGTGGTGTAGTTAGTTTTCCTGGGATGTTATTTGTTCGTTTTTGGTGTAGTTAGGTGTTGTTTTGGTTATCTTGTATTTAATGTCAGTTTAATGTTTGTGGGTTTGTATATGTTATTGTGGGTGGGTGTTCTATTTTTCTTTAAAGGTTTTCCGTTTCGTGAACGGATGGTGCTAACGACGCGTTTATTTTTTTTCAAAGACGAAAATGTATATTGTTTTGTAAAACAAGTTACTTCACATTTCCTTTTATTTTTCGGGTTTTTTGGAGCGTTTTTTTTTTTTTTAACCTACTATTCGGGTTTTGAGGGTTTCGGTATTGAGAGGATTGCGTCGTTGGAGCCTTTTTTTATCAGTTATATTTTTGTGTTTTTTTCTTAGATATCAAAATGAGAATGGATCACTTGACCTGAGTAACCAGGGTTTTATGAAATTCGTGCAGTGTACCGATAAAAACCCTCATTCACGTACAAAAGTCGGAAAAGCGGTATATCTTGATTATCCGCCCTGCTCTTAAAAACGTAACAGCATCATCATAGGGTTAGTTTTTGTATGCTTCCTCCATCCGGAGGAAAACCACTGGTTATTGCAGTAGTGATCAAAGAAAGGTGAAAGTGTTTTTAGTGAAGTGAATCTCAAAATGTTAAAAACTCGTAGACCCCGATTTGTAAAATTTAATCAATCTAGGTTCAAGATATATTAAAATCTGTGTCGTGCGTAGGAAGACTAGTTAGTGGTCTAACGCACTGTGAGTGTCCATAAAAAGGTCGACATGTTTCAGCCCCAGTGATTGCCCTTGTGGGTCAAGTGGGCTTTCTTCAGGACCTAAAAAAAGGAAAAGTGGTGGAGACCTTATTTTGTATGGGTCTCTATGTATCAGGGTGTATTGACCCGATTCTCATGCGGTCAAGTATTACCTGTTCAGATTAAAGGAGGAAACAAAAAGAAAAAGATGCGAGTATCATTTAGCGCATTTTCTCATAAAATGACGTGCTGTCTTTTCTCAGAAGAAATAATGATAAAGAAGAACATTAAAAATAACTAAAAAAATTGGCAATTCTTTCTCTCCTGCGTGAAATTCTGGCAAACTTTTTAAGAAACATTTTTTCTCTTTTGTCTCCCATACGGTGCTCAATATGGAAATATATTACCATATATTTGTCTTTAAACTCCTGAGGTGTCATGTTAAGATTGACAAGAAGAAAATTGGGTTAGTCTAATAGTTCTGCACCTTATTCTTGGTGATAGTATGGACCCCGATGTCATATGTGCAGTATACCTATAATTGCGAGTGTTCCTCAGAGAGAGCGAATTGGTAGACGGTCTGTTGTAATTACTGTTGATATACTAATGTGTGTTAAAGAAAGGTTAACTGAAGTTGTGGTAGAAACAGTCTTATAGCAGTGTTTTTAATAGATGACCGCAGCTTATTCTCATCAGACCTTTCGATAAATATTAGTATATCATGCGCTAGCTGTTTATTAAATAAATGCTAATGACTAGATTTGAATTACGTATTATCAAACAGCTCTAAAACGGCATGGTTTCATACCTTGAGTCTTAAATTGTGGATTTCAACGGGCACCCAGGGAGCTTGTTACCTGCTAGGGACAACAGTATAAAGCAATTTAGATTCTGTTGAGTAAAATACGTTACGGTTTTACAGCTTTCTGTCCTCGTGGCTCCTTCTCAATACCTGCTGTGCAGTGTAGTACGACTTGTGCTGACACTTCCTCTGGTTGCCTGGATGTGTTTGGCTTCCGGCTTGTGATGTTTTATACAGCCGGGGATAGAAATAAAGGAAAGACTAATTCCATTGTTAATGAGGGAATGTCAATAAATGGTTATAGCGGTCTAGCAAGTTGGTTCAGAAGTGTTTTTATAAATAAAAATAGATAGTAAAGAATCTAATTGGAAGGTTTTTCTTATTGCAATAAATACCTGCTGCCCAGTGTAAAAATGCCTTGTGTATTTTTCTTAAACAATTTTTGGGATTTTGAGGGTTTCGTTTTTGAGAGGATGGCATTGTTGGAGCCTTTTTTCTACAGTTAGATTTTTGCATTTTTTGGTGGATTTATTTTCCTATGAATTCGTCTTTCGATTTATCTACTATGGATTTATTGGTTTTCCAGGATAGTCTACTGCTACATAATTGTAAGTTATTCTTTATTATTATGGGTGGGATTTTTTTTTGTTATATTGGTTTGTTTGTTTCTTTTTATTTTAATAATTATATTATGTCATACTTTTGTGTTCGTTTTGGAATTTTAAATGACATAGGGGGTGATTTCGATGGCAGACGGACTTCAGTCCGTCTGCCATCGTATCAGGAAGTGGGACCGCCCGCCTACAAGGCAGCGGACCCACAGGGGCAATTACGATGCGACTGCCACCACGGCGGTCGCACTCCCCATATTTAAAAAACGGCACGTATTACATTTCCCTGCACTACGTGGCAGTCACCATGCGGTGCCTGCCACATGGTGCAGGGAAATGTAGGGGGGCACCACAGGTGCCCACTAAGTGCAAATACCAACTGCCCCTGCACAAGGGGGGCCCGCAACGGGCCCCCAAAGGCTATCCCCACCAGCCTTTCCATGGCGGGTGAACTCCCATGGAAAGGCTGGTGGGGAGCCAGCATCGTAATTTGCTGGCGGTGCCTGCTAGGCACCGCCGGCTTGTATTACATGCTGAGGTCCTCCGACGCACCGGCGGGCTCAAGGAGCCCATCAGATGTTTGGCGGTCAGAGTTTCTGGCCGCCACGGTACCGCCTGCCATAATAATATGGCAGGTGGTAAATGGCCTCACGATGGTGGTGAACCCGCCACCGACAGCCTGTCATTGGTGGGTTCACCGCTATCCTGATCAGCCCCATAATTATAATTATTACTTTAAAAAAGAGTAGTGTTATGTTGTTTAAATGTTTTGTAATTTTAAAATGTTTATTATGTTTAGCACTGTTTTTTTATTTAAAGTATGGATTTAGCTATCATGTCTAGGTATTCTAGCCCTTTGATGTTTGGAAATAGTTGATTTTTGTGTTGTAGGTATTCATACATTGTTGTAGTTTGTTTACTGAGTTTAGGGCCTATTTTAGTTAGGGATTGCTCTAGACCTAGCTCTTGATAGCTCTGTTCTTTTTTGAAAGCTTCTATAGGTATATGTAGGGTTGGTTGTCCTCTTCCTATTGTGGCTTGGAAGGCAGTATGCCATCCTTTCACTGCGTTGTTGGTTTTAGCTTTTTGAGCTAGAGTGCTATTGTAGACGTTCCACCAGGGGATTTGGAACTTGGGTAGTCTATGGTGGCCTGACCTATGCAGCCTTCCCACCCAAGGGGCCGATTCCGATCTCGGTCGGAGGCGCACCCAATACCATTCGGTCGGGAAAAAAGCCATGCGAAAGCCTGTTTCCCGACCGATCCGTACAGCACACCGAACGAGCAAGTACGATGCGCACAACAGCAAAAAATCCGGCCGAGCCGTACTCACCCAAACCAGGTCCTGTTCTCTGACCGAGGCGAATCCAGAAACGCCGAATCGAGTCGCACGGAAGGAAAAATGCAGCCCCGTCCGGCCGGACAAGTACGATGCGCTTTCCGTACGCGCCGAACCCGTCGCTACGCACGGCACGTCAAAGCATCCGGGAGAGGCGCACATAAGCTCCGATTCGCGCCACAACACGATCCACGGCTCCGAGACGAACACGGCAGCGACGAGGACGAGGCGAAGCGACGAGGCGAAGCGACGAGGACGAGGCGAAGCGACGAGGACGACGCGAAGCAACGAGAAGGACGAACGACATGAACCAACCATGAATCCCTTCGTCCCGATCATACCAATATTCTACATTTACTACCGGAACAGGCACGGACGCGTACGGCGCAGAAGGTAAGCCAGACACCAACCACAAAACACATACAACACGTACACGACACATCACACACACACACAGGGATGCAGAATATACTTACACCAGCAACAGCAGCACCATAGGGGCGGGATGCCCATCACCAATGCCACATATGCACACAGGGGCCTAAATGCGCACCACCACCCCTACCCAGGGGTGGCATGATGCCTACCACCACTACCACCCTCACCCAGGGGTGGCATGATGCCTACCACCACTACCACCCTCACCCAGGGGGGCAGGATGCCTACCACTACTACCACCCTCACCCAGGGGGCAGGATGCCCACCACTACTACCACCCTCACCCAGGGGGGCAGGATGCCTACCACTACTACCACCCTTAGCCAGGGGGCAGGATGCTTACCACTACTACCACCCTCACCCAGGGGGCAGGATGCCTACCACTACTACCACCCTCACCCAGGGGGGCAGGATGCCTACCACTACTACCACCCTCACCCAGGGGGCAGGATGCCTACCACTACTACCACCCTCACCCAGGGGGCAGGATGCCCACCACTACTACCACCCTCACCCAGGGGGCAGGATGCCTACCACTACTACCACCCTTAGCCAGGGGGGCAGGATGCCTACCACTACTACCACCCTCACCCAGGGGGGCAGGATGCCCACCACTACTACCACCCTCACCCAGGGGGGCAGGATGCCTACCACCACTACCACCCTTAGCCAGGGGGCAGGATGCTTACCACTACTACCACCCTCACCCAGGGGGGCAGGATGCCTACCACTACTACCACCCTTAGCCAGGGGGGCAGGATGCCTACCACTACTACCACCCTCACCCAGGGGGCAGGATGCCCACCACTACTACCACCCTCACCCAGGGGGGCAGGATGCCTACCACTACTACCACCCTCACCCAGGGGGGCAGGATGCCTACCACTACTACCACCCTCACCCAGGGGGCAGGATGCCTACCACTACTACCACCCTCACCCAGGGGGGCAGGATGCCCACCACTACTACCACCCTCACCCAGGGGGCAGGATGCCTACCACTACTACCACCCTTAGCCAGGGGGGCAGGATGCCTACCACTACTACCACCCTCACCCAGGGGGCAGGATGCCCACCACTACTACCACCCTCACCCAGGGGGCAGGATGCCTACCACCACTACCACCCTTAGCCAGGGGGCAGGATGCTTACCACTACTACCACCCTCACCCAGGGGGCAGGATGCCTACCACTACTACCACCCTTAGCCAGGGGGCAGGATGCCTACCACTACTACCACCCTCACCCAGGGGGCAGGATGCCCACCACTACTACCACCCTCACCCAGGGGGCACGATGCCTACCACTACTACCACCCTTAGCCAGGGGGCAGGATGCTTACCACTACTACCACCCTCACCCGGGGGGCAGGATGCCTACCACTACTACCACCCTTAGCCAGGGGGCAGGATGCCTACCACTACTACCACCCTTACCCAGGGGGCAGGATGCCTACCACTACTACCACCCTCACCCAGGGGGGCAGGATGCCTACCACTACTACCACCCTTAGCCAGGGGGCAGGATGCCCACCACTACTACCACCCTCACCCAGGGGGGCAGGATGCCTACCACTACTACCACCCTCACCCAGGGGGCAGGATGCCTACCACTACTACCACCCTTAGCCAGGGGGCAGGATGCTTACCACTACTACCACCCTCACCCAGGGGGCAGGATGCCTACCACTACTACCACCCTCACCCAGGGGGCAGGATGCCCACCACTACTACCACCCTCACCCAGGGGGGCAGGATGCCTACCACCACTACCACCCTTAGCCAGGGGGCAGGATGCTTACCACTACTACCACCCTCACCCAGGGGGCAGGATGCCTACCACTACTACCACCCTTAGCCAGGGGGCAGGATGCCTACCACTACTACCACCCTCACCCAGGGGGAAGGATGCCCACCACTACTACCACCCTCACCCAGGGGGGCAGGATGCCTACCACTACTACCACCCTTAGCCAGGGGGGCAGGATGCCTACCACTACTACCACCCTCACCCAGGGGGCTGGATGCCTACCACCACCCTTAGCCAGGGGGCAGGATGCCTACCACTACTACCACCCCCACTCATAGGATGGACAATGCATGACACAACCAGCACACCACAACCTAGGGAATGCAAGAAGAAGACATCCCCCAACACCATGACAAGCGTGTGTAGACTGTGTCAAATGCCTACAACACCGAACATGACTTTGAACATACAATGTGACCCCTAGCACATGTGCCACACATATATGTGTGTGGCACCCACAATGCAAGCAGGCCATGACCATTGTGGCAATGGGGTCCAAACCCCCATCATCACAGTGACCAAAAGGTAAGTGTGGGGTCCATAGCTGAAGCACATTTCGAACATTGTGGCAATGGGGTCCAAACCCCCATCATCACAGTGACCAAAATGTAAGTGTGGGGTCCATAGCTGAAGCACATTTTGAACATTGTGGCAATGGGGTCCAAACCCCCATCATCACAGTGACCAAAATGTAAGTGTGGGGTCCATAGCTGAAGCACATTTCGAACATTGTGGCAATGGGGTCCAAACCCCCATCATCACAGTGACCAAAATGTAAGTGTGGGGTCCATAGCTGAAGCACATTTCGAACATTGTGGCAATGGGGTCCAAACCCCCATCATCACAGTGACCAAAATGTAAGTGTGGGGTCCATAGCTGAAGCACATTTCGAACATTGTGGCAATGGGGTCCAAACCCCCATCATCACAGTGACCAAAAGGCAAGTGTGGGGTCCATAGCTGCAGCACATCTTGAACATTGTGGCAATGGGGTCCAAACCCCCATCATCACAGTGACCAAAAGGCAAGTGTTGACAAAGTAAGAGGTGCAACTGCCAAACTGCATGGATGATTCCTGGTCACAGAACAACAAACACATCAGTGGCAAAGTAGTGTATGTGTCCCATTGCAACATAAATTGGGGGAGCCAAATCCTGCAGTGCAAATAAGACATAACTTTGGCCATGTGCAGACAAACAACACCCATGGGGGCTGACACCGTCAACAATCATCAATGACACAATGACAGAAGTGACCATCCGAATGCAGACCCACATATTTGCACCAATGGGCACACGCATGCAGATACCCTGTGGAGACTGCAGATGTGAGGCGAACAGATACCATACCATGGCAGCAATGGGACACACAATCAACAATTAGCAACAAATGAGGGCTCCCGTCCCATCAGCCTGGTCATGGAAGTGCCAACGGAATCATCAGCACAGATCCAACACACTTGTATAGCAATGTTGCACTGACAACACAGATGAGTCCTTCCCCATTGATGCCCAAACCTGCATGTTCACTGGAGATGGCCACACGGTCAGGGAAGTAGACGAATAGAACAATGGCAGGCACAACAGATGTGCAGGGGTGGAAGCCACAGATGTGAAGTTGCCAATCTAAGTAGGAAATCTCATTGCCAAATACTGAACACATGACACCCTCAGATGCTGCTATGGATGACATGGATACACCACAGGATAGGACACATAACCCCTGGACCACATGGGTTCCTGCACAGTAACACTTCATTATCATGAGACCAAATATCACCATCACTGCAGCAAGGGCATTCTTAGCATCATCAACATCATGTACATCAGAAGCAAAAGCACTAGAGAACAGAAAGTTGCTTTATTCAGCATATGTGGCATTAAAAGTAGAAGTCCGGTAGAACATAAACAAAGGCCAATGGCCAGTCCATCAACAAAGTCACAAGTGGGTGACAGTGGCAGATGCCACCCTACACATGCCTGCACAAAACCAGGGACAATCCACTAGGAGGGGCAACCGGGGGGTAGGCCAGGCACCGCAGGGACAGGATCAGGGCTCACCAGGAGGAAGCAGGGAAGGGGTGGTGGGTGCTGGAGAGCCACTGACAACTGCAGTGGAGGTGTCTGACATGGTGTGTGCCGGCACAACTGGGGGGCATGGCTCAGATGTTGTGGGTGCCGGCACGACTGCAGTGGACCCTGCAGATGGAGTGGACAGGTCCGCCACTGCAGTGCCCAAGTCAGACAGGGTGGTAGTGGACTCCACTGCAGTGCCTACCACCAGGGGAGGAGAATGGGGAACAGGCAAGGTGGGCTGGACAGAGGGGAGGACACCCTCACCACATCAGTGGCACAGACAAGCGCAGTGGGGGTGTGGTGCCGGGAGAGCAAGTGGCAGGGGGAGAAGGCCGGAGCCTCTTGGGGATGGTATATCTGTGGGTGGGGGAACCTGGGGCAGGGTGTGGCGGGGGCACCTGTGGAGTGGGGGCCTGAGGGATGGAGGAAGGTGACCTGGTGCTTGAGCTGCAGGGCGGCGGCGGGGTCTTGCTCTTACCACTCCGGGGGACTTGCGGTTGGGGGCCTCAGTCTGTCTGCGCCTGGGGAAGGTGTCCGGGGGCGAGGGGCACTGTGCTCCGTGTGGGGGCTTCCTCTTCCCCCTGGATGCTGGGGCAGCTGGATCGGAGGGGAAGAGGCCGAGGTCACTGAGGAAGAGGCGCTGGGTCTTTGGGGTTGCAGGTGAGGCAAGGGAGGGTGCTTTGGAGGGAGAGGCAACTGAGGACTGCGCAGTGCCCGTGGATGCGTGTGTGTGTACCAGGGCCCCATCCCCTGTGAGTCTGGTTTCAGTCCCCTGACTGTGCGTGCGTGTGCGTTTAGTTTGTGGCGTGTGTGTCTGTGTGCTGGATGTGTGTGTGCTGGTGTATGCCTGTGCCGGTGTGTGTGTGCTTGGGACGGGCAAGGTGCTGGGGAGTGTGGATGGAGCAGAGGCAGGAGGGGTGAGGGACTGTCTGAGGAGGGACACTGCTGCCGTCAGGGAGGAGTCCATGGACCTGTTGCCCCTCTGTAGGTCAGACATGCCCGATGAGATGCCCTCCATGAACGACACCAGCTGAGTCAACAGTGCGGTGTGCGCATGGAGGACACTCAGCATGGCTGTCTGCCCTACATGGAGCTGGCGAAGGAGGTACACAGACTCCTCACTCAGGGCAGCAGGGGACACAGGGGCAGGGGGTGCGGGGCCTGGGCCAAAGGAGACACGCTCCCGAACATGGGAGCCTCCACGGACCTTGGGAATGGGAGCCGATGGGAGGGCGGTGGTGGTGCTGGTGGTGGCGGGGACAGCAACACTAGCTGGGGTATGGTGGCTGCTGACACCCGCCTCCACAAGGGAGTCATCCTCCGAGTTGCTCTGGTCCTCAGCTGAGGTGGATGGTGCTGAGGATTCCTCGGTGTGGCTCCCCTCGCCCTCCGTGCCACTGGGTCCCTCCGACCACTCCTCGGCTGCTGACCCAGTCTGGCTCTCTGGCTCCTCCTGGTCCGTGGAGCTGTCCCCTTCCGTGGCCGTGGATGTATCTGCAAACAATGGGGAAACAGACAGACATCAGTCACCTGCACCAAACGCACACACCACTGTGAGCACAGCACATCACAGAGCAAGCCCTGGCATCATTAGTTGTACATTGCGAAAAGTGCCCTAACTGAACAGGAGAAGCCAATTGTCAGTCTGATGCCAAGCATGGCACTCACATCCCACATGGCCTTGCACCCATCTGTCTGGTGTCTGTTGGATTGCAACACCCCAGTGTGGACACATGCACCAAGTACACAGTAGTTGGACAGTGCAGAGGACACGGTGTGGACACATCACAGCTCTTGCCACTGAGTCAGTACAGGTTTCCGGATGAAAGGGATGCCCAGAGTCAAATAGGAAATGCATGTGATGCATACCAGCGACAGACACCATGATGCACCCATGTCCTGATAGCCAGCGCCACTATGGTGTGCATGTAGCACATGTCACTCCCCTGCAGGACCACAAATAAGTTGACACATGCCATGGCAGAGGCATGACTGTTAAGTCATACATCACTGTCTCAGTGATGTATGACTTGGCAGCCAGACAACAACACTATGCACTGTGTCACAATAGTAGGTCATGGGGAATGCAAGTCCTGGAGCTGCACAAGTGCACATGTACATCCCCACACAACACATCATCTCAACCCTCATCTGTCCAGGTCACACCTATTGGACATATGGGAGACCTGTGACACTACCCTCTGAACCTGAGCCCCTCACAATTTGCTGTGAATGGGGAACAGCTGCCTGAACATCACATTTGCATACCCCAGTCTGCACGGGCAGCTGATCAAACACCTATGTGACACACAAGTATCGTCTCCTATGGTCACATCTCCAGGGGCATGCTGAGCCCCTACCAAGAAACACCCCAGCAGTCCTGGCAACTAATCCACAGCACACTGACACAGAGGCAGACACCGGAGGGGTCAAATCACTGTGCACAATGTGTCAGCTGATTCACAGGAGTGGGAGTACAGAGTGCATTGCATGGCCTGGAGTAGGCATGACTGTCCTGCTCCACATGAATGAGGGATGTGCCCTGGACAGTGGATAGCTGGCTATGTATGTGTGACACACGTAATCTGCACACTCCTGGGGCACAAACATTGTTCCCACCCGCTGCATGGGCGTGTGCCACATACCCCAGGCACATGTGGTGGCTCAGCTCAGCAAGTGGACCGCATATCAAAGCAACACGCAGATCACATGTCCAAACCCAGGCGTTGTGTGAACAATGGACCCACCCATGATGCCCACAACAGAGTTGGGGAAACAGATGCTGTCCCCCACCTTTAGTGAAGCAAACTGCAAGGACACAGTCCCAAGTGACACAATTCCCTGACTGTAAGGGCCACACCTGGGTATCAGATGAGCAGTAGGCAGTGCACAATAGAGGGACATGGCTCCTGGACAACATGACTGCTGCACTGTGGCAGTTGAACCAGGCCAGAGGAGGGCACAAAGCATGTAATACAGAGTTCACAGTGCAGTCTTTGACTCACCCCTCCTTGCTGCTGTCTGGCCTTCAGCTGCCCATCCAGGTCTGGAAACACCACCGCCATGATCTGGAGCATGTGGGGGGTCAGGGTCCGTGTTCCGCCCCTCCTGCGAGGAGGCGACAGCTTCAGCTGGACCCGTGCAATCCTCCGGGTCCAGCCCCGAAGGTCCTACCACCTCTTCTGGCAGTTGCGGATCCGGCGCTTGTAGACCCCCACGGACCGGACAGCCCGGTCGATGTCCTTCCAGATTTCCTGCTTCCGATGGGCATTAACCTGTGAGGATGACAAAGTGAAAAGGCCATTACCACACATGCAACATATCCGTGCATGACACAGTTGTATATACATGTCTCAATCACAGGGGCACATGATGTACACAGGCAGTGCAAAGCTGACCATGGACAGTTTGCCAGACGTCACTACATGGTATCATTGCATGGGAAGTAAAACCATGTTCAAATGCACTGTCACTGCACCATACCTGTCCAGTGCAAGTCACTACACACTATGGGGGTGACAACTACTCAGTGAGCCTGCTAGCCAGTGGCGTGCAGACTCTCAGCCTTGCTAGTCAGACAAAATGCACATTCAGAAAGGCAGTGCACAGAACACTCACCTGCTCCCCTGGTGTCCCATACAGCTTGCTGTACTGTGGAAGTAGGCTGTCCAGCAGGGCCTGGTTCTCTTCAAGGCTGAAGGCTGGGGCTCTCTCCACAGTACGTGCCATTGCAGGGTCCAGAGGGGCAGAGACAGCAGCAGTGCAGTGGCAGATGTCATCTTGGAGCATGTAGTGCAGGCAAGTGGGCTCTCAGGGGAACAGCCAGCAATATATATGTGCTGGAGAGGCAGATACTGTCCCTTGTGTCCAAAGTGATAGGTCCAAGTCGTTTGCATCTTCTGAATCTGGCCAATCCATGGAATAGCAGCACCAAAACACGCCCACAGCATCCTTCAAATCTTCAACTTCATGACATACATGATTTTGCAACATTGTTGTGGGTGACCAACTGATTTTCCAGCAACCGACTCGTTCGAAATTCGAAAACGCGTCCGTTGCCAGGCAAGCCCATTGTCAATGGGTGCGCACCGATCGGTCCATTGTGGTACAACGCGCACAGGGGTACAACGCGTACCCGCACACATTGAAAGCAATGGGCCGGCCGGAGGCACCGATCGGTCCATTGCAGTTCAACGCGCACAGGGGTACAACGCGTACCCGCACACATTGAAAGCAATGGGCCGGCCGGAGGCACCGATCGGTCCATTGCAGTTCAACGCGCAAGGGGTACAACGCGTACCCGCACACATTGAAAGCAATGGGCCGGCCGGAGGCACCGATCGGTCCATTGCTGTTCAACGCGCACAGGGTACAACGCGTACCCGCACACATTGAAAGCAATGGGCCGGCCGGAGGCACCGATCGGTCCATTGCAGTTCAACGCGCACAGGGGTACAACGCGTACCCGCACACATTGAAAGCAATGGGCCGGCCGGAGGCACCGATCGGTCCATTGCTGTTCAACGCGCACAGGGGTACAACGCGTACCCGCACACATTGAAAGCAATGGGCCGGCCGGAGGCACCGATCGGTCCATTGCAGTTCAACGCGCACAGGGGTACAACGCGTACCCGCACACATTGAAAGCAATGGGCCGGCCGGAGGCACCGATCGGTCCATTGCAGTTCAACGCGCACAGGGGTACAACGCGTACCCGCACACATTGAAAGCAATGGGCCGGCCGGAGGCACCGATCGGTCCATTGCAGTTCAATGCGCACAGGGGTACAACACGTACCCGCACACATTGAAAGCAATGGGCCGGCCGGAGGCACCGATCGGTCCATTGCTGTTCAACGCATCACTGTACATGTGACTGGCATATGTCAGCATGCCTGTCTCAGATGGACATATGCCAGCCACAGATAGCTCCCAGGGAGTGAGGGGCACACCTACATCACGACAGCCTGTCCAAACTTTATCATAAGGCATGTAAGGCTGCATTTCCTATTGTGTGTATGTTGGTGTACATGTTGTCCTGTGGGTGTCACCTGTGGGCAGCCACCCCCAGGCTGTGCACGTGTTCATGGGGACAGGATCCTGGGTGTTACGTGTACGTGACCACTGTGATGTGCAACTGTTCATATCTGTGCATGTGCCATGGTCACATTTCACAGTGGTGTATGTGTATGTCATGTCACATACCCCGTGAGTCCCATGTGGGACGGTATGTTTGAGCCAGGGTGTCCCAGTGGCACAATAGTGATGGTCCTCCACAGTCTTTGTGCATGTGGTGTTTACAATGTCTCTGATTTCATGTGCACAATGGGAGACAGTCTCCACATCCACGTTGTGTGTGCATGGACTCTGATGTTGTGCGTGTGTGTCACAGACGTCCATGTCTGTCCTGCCGTGGCAAGTGGGGCCACTACCTGTGGGGGTCATGGTTGTTTTGCTGTGGTGTATACATGATACTCCATGTAATGCCAGTGTCCATGTGGCATTACAGGGTCCCTGGGAATGTACCTGTCGTTGAGCTGTGGTGCCTGGGGCACATCTGTCCTCACATGTCCCTGTGGGGGTTATTGTGACACGGCAGCAGGAGATGGGAACTGTGACACGGCCTCATGATATCCAATGGGCCAACCTGGGACTAATTGATGCCACCTGTTGGACCGTGTTGACAGATGTTGGCCATGTATGTACCATACATGTCCTTCCGGTACTGCACACTTCATGTAGTTGTGCCTCATAATGATGTATGTTGGGATCTTGAGTGTGTTCAATGCCGCATATGTGGGGTGACTGACAATCTTGCTTACTTCTCCTCTGCACTGCAGGGCTCCTGCTGTCCATCGGCCATTCCCAGACCTGGCAACGATGGTGGAACGGGACAGCATCCGACGGTACCGCTTCACCAGGCAGCTGATTGAGGATTTGGCAGTGCAGTTGTCCCCACATTTGCAGCCTGGCCGGCCGTATCCTACAGCGCTGACCCCCAAGGTGAAGGTGATGGCAGCCCTACACTTCTTTGCCACTGGTACCTTCCAACATACTGTGGCGACTGCTGGTGGGATGTCACAGACCATGTTCAGCCGTGTGCTCCGCGATGTTTTGGCGGCAATGTTGCTCTTCCTGAACCGGTACATCTATTTCCCTAGACTGCGACGACTCACTGACGTGAAGAGTGACTTTTATGCCCTGGGGAGGATGCCGCATGTAATTGGCTCCATTGATGGGACACATGTGGCTTTGGTACCACCACAGGCCCAGGAGCAGGCCTACAGGAACCGCAAGCACTACCACTCGGTCAATGCACTGGTGGTGTGTCTTGCAGACATGACCATCACACACGTGTGTGCCCGTTTCCCTGGTTCAGCACACGATGCCTTTGTGATGAGGAGTAGTCGCATCCCCAGGATGATGGCACAGATGCAGAACCAGCGTGCCTGGCTTGTCGGTGTGTACTGACTTTGTGCCATTGTGTGTGATCTGATCTGTAGTATTCCGCCCACTGTTCCAAGTCAGCTAATGTGCACTTGTCTGTCCGTAGGTGACTCGGGATACCCCAACATGCCGTGGTTGCTGACACCCCTCAGGAACCCTGTGACACCTGCCCAGATGCGCTACAATGAGGCACATGGTCGGACCAGGAGAGTGATTGAGCGGACCTTTGGTCTCCTGAAGAGCCGCTTCCGCTGCCTGGACAAGACCGGAGGGTCCCTCCCATATGCCCCTGTGAAAGTGTGCAAGATTATCATCGTCTGCTGCATGCTCCACAACCTGGCAGTGCGGAAGGAGTTGCCTCTCATCCAGGATGACAATGACCAACATCCGCCACCTGTGGAGGATCCTGGCCTGGACCACGATGCCAGTGACGATGATGATGATGATGATGGTGATGGTGATGTCCGCACACAGCTCATCACCAACTTCTTTAGCTGAATGTGAGTATCCTGAGGTGTCATGTCAATGATGTGAGTTCGCATGATGTGTGGGTGGTGCTCTGGTGCTGTGGGAGTGTGTCCATGGGCCACTTGACTGGATGTGTGTTGCGATGTGTGCTAACAGGTGGGCTGTACTCCCCAACAGTGTTGACATGCTAACTTGGTTCTGGGTGGGTATCTTGTAACATGTATTGTGCATGTGTTTTGCTGTTCTGTCCTGTACTCCATTGCTTTTGACTGTGTGTCATTTCTGTCCTTCACAGGGTACTTTCAGATTCGTTTGGTCAACTGTGTCCACCGACGACGTGATTGCACATCCAGGCTGGTAGCTGTTGTGTCCCTACAGGTGATGTGCGCCACACCCATGGACTTCCTTCCGTCTACAGTTGTTGACTGTGTGCCCGCTGCCAGGTGGGGTTACCTTGCATCTTTAGTGGTTACGGCATGTTGCAACTGTGTAATAAACCTGTGCTTCACTTTGTGATGTGCGTTGTCTGTGGTCACATATTTGACTGCCATTTGCTTACTGCACCTGTGGGCTACTTGACTACAACTGGGAATGGGTGTGGTGTCTGTGCATTGCACCGTCTTCCCTGGCAACATCAGTGTAGGCAATGAGTCAGATGGCCTAGGTGTGTATGTGTCGTGTAGCCCTGGTGGTGTGTCTCCCTCATGTGTGTCACGTTTCCTGTACTCACATGCCTGTGTTGTCCTTGCTGTTGTAGTTCGCATACACAGTGTAATTTTGCAGTTCATCATCCCCATAACAGCACCCACGTTGGAATCACGACAGAGGCAAGTATGGTGTATTAGTGTGTTTATTGTGATACATTTGTGTTAATAGTGCATAGGATGGGTTGTGCTGTACATGAATCTTGCAATCCCAAGTTCCTAGGTGAATTGAAAGTCCGGGTAGACAGGATCCCCAGTATCGGGCCACAGTTGTCTGACACATTGGTCCAACTTGTACTCCCAATGCAATGTGTGGGAGTAGTGTTGCCGTCAACAGGGTGAACAGTCTGTGCACAAAACAGGTTCAGGCTTCCTGGGAGTTGCGCTTGGCCATCGGCCTCTCACTTTTCCCTCCTCGGACAACCCCTCTTCTTGGGGGGGGGGGCCCTCAAGTGCAGGCTGCTGCGGTGCAGGGGACTCTCCGCCAGAGTCCTCCTCCCTCCCTGTGGCAGTTGCAGTTTGTTCGGCACCAGATGTTGTTGGCACACAGGGAGGTGTGGACTGGTTGCTGTTCATCTGGCGGAGGCATTGTAAAATGTCCCTGTGCACCGCCGTCATCTCATGCAGTGCATCCCACTTGGACTCCACGCGGGACATGTGTGAGTCCACACGGGACATGTGTGACTCCACGTGGGACATGTGGGAGTCCAAGCGGGCATGATGGGCAGCCTGCTGCTGTTTAATGTCTCTGAGGAGCCCCACTACCTGGCTGAGCTCTCCGGTGCTGGACTGGTACGCATCAGCTATGCGTACCAGTTGTGGGTCATCATGCACACCAGCAACGTCTGCAAGCAGCGACCTCTGTCTCCCACCCCTCCCACCACCCCTGCTGACATGTGCAGTGTGTGCAGTGGCACGCACAGATAACCCTGGTCCACCTTGGGGGTTGGTGGTGGTGGTGGTGTCCATGGCCCCAGGTTGGTCCAGGGTCACTGTGCTGGTGTTGCTCCTTATTCTGTCCATGTCGGCAGGGATGGTATTCGTGGTGACAGTCGTTGTAGGGGTGGGTGCAGGGGTGCAGCTGGTGGTCCTGCTGGTGCTGCAGCTGGTGGTCCTGCTGGTGCTGCATGTTGACTTGCACCGGATGTGCCAGGTTGTTCTTCATCGTCCGAGGAGGACAGAGGCTGTACGACGCCAGTGAGCTCGGCATCCTCTTGAGCCTGGGACTGGGACTCCTCAGCGTCTGCTGCTGTGTCCCCATCATCACCTGTTTTTGGGAGACACAAACAATGTATGTCATGTTTCTGCAGGCATCAATGGTTGACACACATGACAGTTGTGACTGTGCCTCTGGGTGCGGGCCTGTACATTGCATTGTCCTGAGTCGTCACAGTCAGGGGTTGATATTGGTGTGGCACATTGTCCTGCATTATTTGGGCATTTCTATGTATTTTCTGGGGTGTGAAGATGGTCTGCATTGGTTGTGTTTGGTTGGCAGCCGGACCTCCTTCCCACCCACCCAGCCAGTCAGTTATCCCACCATGGAACGTGCTTGCGTTGCAGGGAGTGTAAGTTGTCTCTCAGGATGTCAGTCAGTGGTGTCCTGCTGTTTGTTGGTGCACAGTTGGCAGCAGGGCCTTGTGCTCCCCACAGCAGTAGCCAGTGTCAGCCATCTTGTGAGTCCTTCTCCACTCCCTGTGATGTGAGCATGGTTCAGGGTGGTGTTGATGGGACAGTTGTGGGGGTGACCAATATCAGTGACTACGACTCCCATCATGCTATTGCCTCCACCCCCCTTCCCAGCATGCCCATGCTTCCTTCCTTTTGACTCTGCTTCCCTGTGGGGTGGGCTGGCTGTGCTGACAGGATGGCTGGGAGTGTTGTCCTGGCAGTTGTTTGGCTAAGAGTCCCAAGAGTGTCCCTGTGCTTCACACAACATAACCCAGGGTGGTGGTTCTTTGTGGGATCTTGTGTTAGGATGGAGGGCATTGCATTCTACCAGGTGGGTACTGTGGAGTTTGTGTTGGGGGTGTGTGAGGGGAGGTGCTTGTGACTATAGTCAGTGCTGCAAGTCCCCCTTCCCACCCAGCCAGCCAGATATCCCACCATGGAACGTGCTTGCATTGCAGGGAGTGGAAGTTGTCTCTCAGGATGTCAGTCAGTGGTGTCCTGCTGTTTGTTGGTGCACAGTTGGCAGCAGGGCCTTGTGCTCCCCACAGCAGTAGCCAGTGTCAGCCATCTTGTGAGTCCTTCTCCACTCCCTGTGATTTGAGCATGGTTCAGGGTGGTGTTGATGGGACAGTTGTGGGGGTGACCAATATCAGTGACTACGACTCCCATCATGCTATTGCCTCCACCCCCTTCCCAGCATGCCCATGCTTCCTTCCTTTTGACTCTGCTTCCCTGTGGGGTGGGCTGGCTGTGCTGACAGGATGGCTGGGAGTGTTGTCCTGGCAGTTGTTTGGCTAAGAGTCCCAAGAGTGTCCCTGTGCTTCACACAACATAACCCAGGGTGGTGGTGCTTTGTGGGATCTTGTGTTAGGATGGGGGGCATTGCATTCTACCAGGTGGGTTCTGTGGAGTTTGTGTTGGGGTGTGTGTGAGGGGAGGTGCTTGTGACTATGGTCAGTGCTGCAAGTCCCCCTTCCCACCCAGCTAGCCAGATATCCCACCATGGAACGTGCTTGCATTGCAGGGAGTGGAAGTTGTCTCTCAGGATGTCAGTCAGTGGTGTCCTGCTGTTTGTTGGTGCACAGTTGCCAGCAGGGCCTTGTGCTCCCCACAGCAGTAGCCAGTGTCAGCCATCTTGTGAGTCCTTCTCCACTCCCTGTGATGTGAGCATGGTTCAGGGTGGTGTTGATGGGACAGTTGTGGGGGTGACCAATATCAGTGACTACGACTCCCATCATGCTATTGCCTCCACCCCCTTCCCAGCATGCCCATGTTTCCTTCCTTTTGACTCTGCTTCCCTGTGGGGTGGGCTGGCTGTGCTGACAGGATGGCTGGGAGTGTTGTCCTGGCAGTTGTTTGGCTAAAAGTCACAAGAGTGTCCCTGTGCTTCACACAACATAACCCAGGGTGGTGGTTCTTTGTGGGATCTTGTGTTAGGATGGGGGCATTGCATTCTACCAGGTGGGTTCTGTGGAGTTTGTGTTGGGGTGTGTGTGAGGGGAGGTGCTTGTGACTATGGTCAGTGCTGCAAGTCCTCCTTCCCACCCAGCTAGCCAGATATCCCACCATGGAACGTGCTTGCATTGCAGGCAGTGGGAGTTGTCTCTCAGGATGTCAGTCAGTGGTGTCCTGCTGTTTGTTGGTGCACAGTTGCCAGCAGGGCCTTGTGCTCCCCACAGCAGTAGCCAGTGTCAGCCATCTTGTGAGTCCTTCTCCACTCCCTGTGATGTGCGCATGGTTCATGGTGGTGTTGATGGGACAGTTGTGGGGGGGCAATATGTCGGACTGCGACTCCCATGATGCTATTGGCTACACTGACTTGGCCAGCATACACAGAATTCCTTCCTTTGAGTGTTCTTCACTGTGTGTTGGTGTTGTTGTGGTGGCTACATGTCTGGATGTGTTTGTTAGTTCTATTTGTGCCACTGCCTAGCTGTAGTTGTAGTTGTTTGTACATGTGATGGCACAGTTGGATGTGACTTTTTTGATGGCATGTGTTGTGTTTATCTGACTGACATACACATTTTGGGATGATTCTGTTCTGGTTGCTGTGTAATTGCTATGAGTGCATGGTTTGACTCTCCCCTTGACAGTGATGTGTGTGTGTTTTGTGGCAGTATATTGTGTACATTTGTTGTGTACTCACCAGGCTCTGGGATGTCCTCTAGTCCATATACGCTCACTGGCGGAAGGATGGCCCGCACCTTCTCCTCCCAGGGCCTGAGGTATATTGGCTTGGCAGGAGGGCCACTGCCGGTGTATTGGCTGTTGATGTAGTCTTTCTTCAGCATGTCCCGTACCCTCCTGCGCACGTCATACCACCTGTTCTGGATGTCCGTCTTTGTGCGCCGACATGGTGATTGGGCGTTCACCCTGTTGATGATCCTCTCCCACATCTTGGTTTTCTGCGACATGGGGGTCTGTTGGACCAGTGTGCCAAACAGCTGTGGCTCCACCCTGAGGATCTCGTCTACCATGACTTCCAATTCACTATCTAGGAACTTGGGATTCTTCTTGGGGGGCATGGTGATGGGTGGTGATGGTGGGTTATGTGTGTGTTGGTGTGCAGTTGAGGGTATGTGAGTGTGTGTTTTGCTGGGTGTATGTGAGGTAGGTATTTGTTGGTGTGCTGATGGTGTGTGGCTTGTGTGAGGGATGAGCTGTGGGTGTGTGGTTGCTTTCTCTTGGGTGCTGGCAGTGGAATGGCATTTGCAAAGGCTCATGGTAGTGATTTGTGTCCTTTATACAGGTGGAGTTGTGGGTGTGTCTTTGTTCTCTGCCCCCCCCCCCCAGTATTTATTGGCTTGGTAATTGCTTGTTTGGCCTTTTTTTGGGTGATTTTTCCTTTGTGCTGTTTGTGTATGTTGGAAACGTTCTTGTGACCGAGTCAGACCCTGCATTGGTCTCGTACGGTGTTCTCCGTTTCGTTCACGCTGTGTTTGTGCAGTTTTCTATGCTGCGTACTCGTCGGTCGCGGTGTATTGTGTTGCTTCGGCTCGGTTTTGTATGCGTGTCGGTCGTACGGCTTGTCCTCCGTCCGACTCGCTCGTGGTTTTCGCGCCTTGCATCGTACTTTGCGGTTTGGAGTTCGCGTGTACGTTTCGGTCGGATTTGTTCCGGGTGCGTGTCGGTCGGTTGGATTCGCGTGTTTTTCCGGCCGGATTGCTGCTTTCCGTGCGGCTCGGTCGGTCGACTTTGTTTCGGTACGTGTCGGTCGGATTTTTCGCGCCTTGCATCGTACTTGGCGTGTCGTGCGCCACGGGTACGTGTCGGTCGGTATTTTTTCCGGATCCGAGTCGGTCGGTGCTTTTTCCGGCCCGAATCAGAATCGACCCCCAAGTGTCTTCAAAGTAGTCTAGGAAGGGAGTTAGTTTAGTTTCATTTGCATGATAGAAAGGGCTTTCAAGAAGTCTGTTATAATGATTGGCTACTTCAGTTGTTGGTACATAGGCCAGGGCTATTAATTTTTTATTTGGTAGGCAAAGTTGCTATTGGTGGCGTAATCTATACTTAGAGTAGATTTTGGTACGTGTCTCCAGATACTTTGGTTAAAGTGGTAATAGCAACCTTGTATTGCAGTGTGTGGGTATATTTTTAAAATTGACTGAATCATTGCTTGTTCAAAGTCAATGATAATTTTTTGTGGAAAGTAGTTGTCGGTGTATTGTTTTATTATTGTTAGGAGCTCTATGTAGGTGGTGTTTTGTTTATTAGGGAGTAGTGCATATATGAAGGGGATGTTAGTGTCTTCATATTCGCCGTGGATGATATATAGTTGATAAAAAGGCTTGGGGCAAACTTTGAATGTGCCATCCATCATCCACGTTTCACAGTTTTTTAGTTTCTGTTAGTTGTTGTTGGTGGCAAAGATGATAATTCTTTTTTCATGACTTTTATTGTCATGAAGAAGGAATTTTTCATCTTTGTGGGTGATTGTGTTTTCTGGTAACATTTCTATTTCTGCAAAAGTTTGGGGGGTGGTGGTGTTTGAGCTGTAGCTCTGGCTATTAATCTTTTCAGAGTGGGGATAGATGGAAGTTATCCTGTGACATGTTCAGGTACCCTAGTTAACACATTTTTCAGTATTTGGGTACTGGTTTGTTGGGAGCTGGTACTTGCTTCTCTTATTGTTTCTAGGGCATCTCTGACTTCAATTTCAGTCACATTGGGGGATGGTTGTGTTCTTTGACATTAACTACATTAGTTTCTACTGAAGTGGCTCTCCCATAGCATGAATTGGAGTAATATTTACTGCATTTCCAATGTGTTTTGTTTCCAGTTATTTTTTCTTGCGTATAGGTGTAGCCCATGTAGCAGAGAAGTAGTTTTCCCTTTTGTGACGTTATAAATTTTGCTCCTTCTGCCATTTTTTTGTGTATCTGTGAATATATGTATATATAATTGTTACGTATATGATTTTGAATAGTAAACAAAATACTTACTATTTCTAGACGATGAAGTTTTTCTGTTGATGTTGTTGTATTTTGTAGTTTGTAGAAGCTATGAAGAGAAAAATATTTGTTAGTTATATTTGGATTTAAATTTTTTATAATTTTTTATTAGTTTGTTATATTTGTTGGTTAATTTATGTACTTACTTTGTTTTATATTTTTCTTTAATGGTGCTATAGTCTTTGTTTTCGAAGTTAATCCTTGATTTGACTTTTTTAGGTGGAGTTTTGGTGAAGTGTAATCTGTGAAATGTGAAATAAAAGGTTATAGGGGCCGATTCCGATCTCGCTCGGTATGCCCTCAAAGAGCCGCTCGTAGGCTTACCTTCCGAACGACACGTACCGGCAGGCGGACCATCCGGGCAAGGAAGTACGATGCGCAAATGTGCTCAAAATCCGAACGAGCTGTACGCTCCGATCCCAGCTACAGTTCCCGTACGAGCCGGATCCGTAAACGCCTATTCGAGTCGCACAGAAGCAAATACACAGCAGTTTCCGGCCGGACAAGTATGATGCGCACTTGCTACGCGCCGAATGGGTCGCCACTTCCAGCACGTCACAGCATCCGGGAGAGCAGTATTTCAGGTCCGATTCGCGCCACAACACGATCCACGGCTACGAGACGGACCAACTATCAACGTGTACGAGACGGAGCAACAATAAGCAAGTATGAGACGAAGACAGCATGAATCCCATCGCGCAGGTCATCCCACTACTTTACATCTATGACCGGATCAGGAACAGACGCCTACGTCGGAGACGGTAAGTCAGACACCCACCACAGAAACAAACGACACGTACCCACAATCATTCACACACACATAGGGATGTTGATATGCCATACACTAGCAACAGCTCTACCATAGGGGCATGAAGCCCATCACCACCAGTACCCCCTACCCATAGGGGGCTGGATGCCTACCACTATCAGTACCCCCTACACCCAGGATGCTGGATGACTATCACTGCTACCATCCCCACTAATAGGGGGCTGGATGCACATCACTACCAGTACCCCCTACACATAGGGGGCTGGATGCCTACCACTACCACCAGTGCCCAGCCCATAGGGGCTGGATGCCTAGCACTACCAGTACCCCCTACTCATAGGGTGCTGGATGCCTAGCACTACCAGTACCCCCTACTCATAGGGGGCTGGATGCCTACCAGTACCCCCTACTCCCAGGATGCTGGATAACTATCACTGCTACCATCCCCACTCATAGGGTGCTGGATGCACATCACTACCAGTACCCCCTACACATAGGGGGCTGGATGCCTAGCACTACCAGTACCCCCTACTCATAGGGTGCTGGATGCCTACCACTACCAGTACCCCCTACTCCCAGGATGCTGGATGACTATCACTGCTACCATCCCCACTCATAGGGTGCTGGATGCACATCACTACCAGTACCCCCTACACATAGGGGGCTGGATGCCTACCACTACCACCAGTGCCCAGCCCATAGGGGCTGGATGCCTAGCACTACCAGTACCCCCTACTCATAGGGGGCTGGATGCCTACCACTACCAGTACCCCCTACTCCCAGGATGCTGGATGACTATCACTGCTACCATCCCCACTCATAGGGTGCTGGATGCACATCACTACCAGTACCCCCTACACATAGGGGGCTGGATGCCTACCACTACCACCAGTGCCCAGCCCATAGGGGCTGGATGCCTAGCACTATCAGTACCCCCTACTCATAGGGGTCTGGATGCCTACCACTACCAGTACCCCCTACTCCCAGGATGCTGGATGACTATCACTGCTACCATCCCCACTCATAGGGTGCTGGATGCACATCACTACCAGTACCCCCTACACATAGGGGGCTGGATGCCTACCACTACCACCAGTGCTCAGCCCATAGGAGCTGGATGCCTAGCACTACCAGTACCCCCCACTCATAGGGGGCTGGATGCCTACCACTACCAGTACCCCCTACTCCCAGGATGCTGGATGACTATCACTGCTACCATCCCCACTCATAGGGGACTGGATGCACATCACTACCAGTACCCCCTACACATAGGGGGCTGGATGCCTACCACTACCACCAGTGCCCAGCCCATAGGGGCTGGATGCCTAGCACTACCAGTACCCCCTACTCATAGGGGGCTGGATGCCTACCACTACCAGTAACCCCTACTCCCAGGATGCTGGATGACTATCACTGCTACCATCCCCACTCATAGGGGGCTGGATGCACATCACTACCAGTACCCCTACACATAGGGGGCTGGATGCCTACCACTACCACCAGTGCCCAGCCGATAGGGGCTGGATGCCTAGCACTACCAGTACCCCCTACTCATAGGGGGCTGGATGCCTACCACTACCAGTACCCCCTACTCCCAGGATGCTGGATGACTATCATTGCTACCATCCCCACTCATAGGGGGCTGGATGCCTCCCACTACCACCAGTGCCCAGCCCATAGGGGCTGGATGCCAACCTGCACTAGCAGTAGCCACACACAGGATAGGGGATGCATAACACTACCAGCATCCACACACATAGGGTGAGTGTGTATGCAAAACACACCACCCCTACCATCATGGCAATAGTGGGTTTCCCGTGTCAAATGCCTACAACAGTGAGTATGACAGTGAACAGACAATGTACCTCCCACCACATGTGTGAGCAAAACCTGAGTGTGTGTTTCACTATTCAAGCATTACATGATCACTGTGGTAATGGGGTCTGGACCCCCACTCACCACAGTGACCAAAAGGCCAGTGTGGGTTGGGAAACCACTGCAGTCTATGCTCACTGTGGAAATGGGTTCTAAACCCCCCATCAGTACAGTGACCAAAATATAAGTGTGGGGTTCAAAACTACACCAGTCCATGATCATTGTGGAAATGGGGTCTAAACCCCCACTCACCACACTGAGCAAAATGTGAATGTGGGGTTTAAAAGTACAGCACATTTTGCACATTGTGGTAATGGGGTCTAAACCCACACACACCACAGTGAGCTAAAGGTGAGTGTTGTCATGAAAAAAGTTGCAACTGCCAAACCGCATGTCTGATTCCTGGTCACAAATCCACAAGCACGTGTGAGGCAAAGTAGTCGTTGTGTCCCATACAGACACAGATGTGGTGAGGCAAAGATTGCTGTGCAACAAAAACACCCTCTGCCATGTGCAGACAAGCATCGCCCATGGGGGGTGAGAATGCCTCCAGTGTCCAATTGGACAATGACAGAAGTGGCCTTCATAATGCAAACATACATACCTGAACAAACACATACACAAACAAAGCATTGCATGGATGCTGCAGCTGTTAGGTCACAAAGTCCCAGACCATGGCAGCTATGGGACATACCAAACATGATGAATGTGCACACTGATGAGGCAAGAGTCCCAGGGACAGTAGGGAAGAATCTCCAACCAACATCCACCCAATGGCCCACAAAACACATACCAATGCAGTGCTGCAGATGCACAGACACAGCCATCCAGACTCACACTGCATATCAAACACAACGTGTGTGTGTGTGTGTCAGTGTCCCCAGGCTACTACACAACACATGAGGGGGGCAGAACTGCAATCACACAGATGTGCACACAGTGACAAACTAAAGAAACTCATTGATTCGGCACACCTTTGTGGTCAATCACACATTGTAAGATGAGTGGGGTCCCAAAAGATCAATGTGACACAAGCTGGGCGGAACATCAACCAACACAGCAAGAGACACAACCACCACAGCACTACCCTCAGGGACCCCACAATGTGGTGACACTAGCATGCATAGTAATGCCCCTGTGATGACAAATGTAGATGTTGCACATACTGTGAAGCACAGTCACCTGTGCACACTGGGTCATGATTCCTGACCAACAAACTGCCATCACACAAACAGAAACCACAGGGCATGGCCTGTAATGCAAGGCCCAAATGGAGGTAGGGGCCTAGCTACAACACAACTCACATTTGGCCACTCCAAACCCCACACAACCTGGATCTGCACCAATGTGCATCAGTGAAGCCCACATGGACTGGTGACACTGCACATGCACCCATGACAATCCCAGGGGTGGGGGCGTGGATCTCAGGTACCCATCATTCATCACACATGCCCAGTCAACGACCCTCGTGAATGTCTGGCACACTGCACAGTATGCAGGATATTGCCATGAGCTGAAATGTACTAGAATCATTGGGATCCCTGCCACAGTCACACACCAATTAAGAACCCAAGGAGACCCATATTGAACACATGCTGACACCTTCCAACATTGCACTACTGTACCTGAGTAGTGGGAGCAGTCACACACACATACACGTGTCCCAATCACTGAAAGATACCACATAGACATAACAACATGATGGCGTAAACACAAAATGGCCTTGGGGAATCCTGAATGTGTCCCACGTGCGTTTGCCCACATCCCAGGACCTCACAACAAACACACCTAGGGATGACACCCTAATGACCAGTAGTGAGCCATGTACCAACAGCCAAGAAAACCCTGTCCCAAGCTGTGAGATGAACACAGGACAACTCAGCAAGCACCACAAACTGGAACATCTGTAGGGAATACAGCCTGTGTAGTAAAAAGGAATGGAAGGAAACACACCCAGACATGCTCACAGAACACACACCATGGGCTCAGGCAATGTCACGGAATAACACACTGCCCTGAGGTGACTCCACTCCTGTGGAAGGTCATCTGTGCCAAACATTGTCTATGCAGGGCTCTGTCATGTCACCATAAAACTTGGTCACTGAGCCAACATTTACAACACAATGAAGGCTCTGGTCACATCAGCCTGTGTATGGGGGTGTCCCTCAAGTCATCTGCACATACTCAATACACATGTTTAGCAAGTTGCACTGATGACACAGTAGACTTCCACATCATTGATGCGCAAACCTGCATGTCCAGTGGAGATGGGCCCACAGTCAGGGAGATAGACAAATTTACCAATGTTGGGCCCAACAGATGTGCATTACTGCAAGCCACAAATGTCATCTGGCAAATGAAAGATGAAAATCCCTGTGACAAATTTGGTAATCATGACACACTCAGATTGCTGCTAAGTAGGACATGGATACAGACCCCAATTGGACACATATCCCATGGGCCACATGGAGTCCATCACACCAACACTTCACTTTCCTGATCCCAACAACAGTATTACAACAGCAAATGCATGATAATACTCAACAACATCATGTACATCAAAAGCAAAACCACTAGATAACAATAGAGGCTTTATTCAGCAATTGGAACTTTTAAACTGGGAAGTCCAAAGTAAACAAAGGCCAATGGCCAGTCCATTCACATAGTCCAAACAGGGTGAAATGTGACAAATGTCACCCATTGCTTGCCTGCACTGCTACCGACAGGGGACATCCCCCCTTGGAGGGGCATACATATGGGCCGGCCAGGCACCGCAGGGACAGATCAGGGGATAGCAGAATGAGGCAGGGGAGGGGTGGTGGGTGCGGGAGTGTCACTGGCAATTGCAGTGGAGGTGTCTGATACAGTGGGCGCCGTCACCACTGCAGGGCTCAAGCCAGATGTGGTGAGTGCCGGCAACAATGCAGGGCTCAAGCAAGATGTGGTGGGTGCCGGCACCAATGCAGTGGGCAGGTCAGATGTAGTGGACGGGTTCTCCACTGCAGTGCCCAAGTCAGACGGGGTGGATGTGGACTCCACTGCAGTGCCAATCTCTGAAGGAGTGGAATGGGGTGCAGATGAGGTGGCCAGGACAGAGGGGGGACACGGTCTCCACACCAGTGGCAGGAACAGGCTGAGCATGTGGGGTGGGGGTGGAAGTGCATGTGCCAGGGGGAGGGCCTGATCATTTTGGGGATGTGGTATCGGTGTGTGTGGGAACCTGGGGCAGGGTGTGGCGGGGGAACCTGTGGAGTGGTGCCCTGGGGGCTGGAGGATGGAGACTGTGTGGTGGAACTGTGGGATTTTGGTGGGGTCTTGCTCTTCCTGGTCCGGGGGGATTTGCGTATGGGGGCCTCAGTGTTACTGCACCTGGGGGAGGGTGTCCGTGTGGCAGGGAACTCCCCTCTGTGCGTGGTGACTTCCTCTTCCCCTTGTGAGTAGGATCAGATGGATCTGTGGGGAAGAGGCCAAGGTCACAGAGGAAGAGCTTCTGGGAAGGGGGGGTTGCAGGTGAGGCAAGGGAAGGGGTTTTGGAGGGAGAGGCATCTGAGGACTGCGGAGTGCTCATGGATGCCTTTGTGTGTGTCTGGGCCCCATCCCCTGTGTGTGTGGTATCAGTCCCCTGAGTGTGTGTGTGCGTTGGGATTTGGGCTTGCGTGGCAGTGTGCTGCTCGTGTCTGTGGTGGTGCTTGTCTGTGCCGGTGTGTGTGTGTGTGTGTGTTGGACAGGTAGGGTACTGGAGATTGTGGATGGGGCAGTGGTAGGAGGGGTGAGGGACTGTTGGAGGAGGGACACTGCTGCTGTCAGTGAGGAGGCCATGGACTGAATGGTCCTCTGTAGGGCAGACATGTTAGATGAGATGCCCTCCATGAAGGACACCAGTTGTGTCAACAGACTGGTGTGAGCATTGAGGACACTCAGCACCGATGTCTGCCCTACATGGAGCCGCTTAAGCAAGTCCACAGACTCCACACTCAGGGCAGCAGGGGAGACAGGGGCAGGGGGTGCGGTGCCTGGCACAAAGGAGACATGGGCCCCAACACGGGACCCTCCACGGACCGCAGGGATGGGAGCAGATGGGAGGGTGGTGGTGGTGGTGGTGGTGGTGGGGACAGACTTGCTAGCTGGTGTCTGGTAGCTGCTGACACCCACCTCCACAAGGGAGTCATCATCCGAGCTGCTGTGTTCCTCAGCTGAGGTGGATGGTGCTGAGGTCTCCTCGGTGTGGCTCCCCTCACCCTCTGTGCCACTGGGTTCCTCCAACTCCCCGGCAGCTGACCCAGTCTGGCTCTGCGGCTCCTCCTGGTCCATGGAGCTGTCTCCTGTGGCCGTAGATGTATCTGCAAACAATCATGAAAAACAGATCCACATCAGTCACCTGTATTGACCTGACACACCACAGTAAGTACAGCACATTACAGATCAAGCCTTGGCATCAGTTGCTAAACATTGCAAAAAGTGCAGACACATATTTGAACTAGCCACTTGTCGGCCTGCCACTCAACCATGCCCCTCATATCCCTCATATCCATGGCGCCATCTATGTGGTGCATGTAGGATGGCAACAATCATGTGTGCACACATGCACCACATAGACCGTTGTCCAACTTCCAAGAGTTAAGATTGAAATGTGTCACTACACACATATCCCTTCTCCTGCCAGTTACTCAGTACATGTGTCAGGGAAAGGGATGGACAGAGTCATTGCCGAGATAATGGTTCGTCACTCATCACCAGACACCATGATGTTGTCATGTCTTGGTAACCAATGTAAAAATGGGGTGCATGTATGACATCTCACAATACTGCAGGATACACCTTTGCAAGTGGTATGCCATGGCACAGCCATGTCTGGCAAATCAGTCATCACTGGCTCCTGTCACAGGGGCAGTGCATACCAAAAACAGCAGTCTGCACTGTGCCACCATCATGGATGTTTTGGGATTGCAACCTCGGTAGCTGTCAAGTGCACATGTACCTCCCTGCTACCCACATCATTAGGACTCTGATGCACCCACGTCATTCACATGTGACATCTGAGTAAGTGCAAACACAACTCTGTACACATGTACACATCACAGGCTGATGAGAACGATAATGAGCTGCTTGCACTTGAATGTTGAAATGACCATTGGGCACACTCAAGTCATGATACACCCATGTTTTACCCCATGTGCAGACTCAACAGCCACATCTCAGATGCTGCACACCCCAAACTGTGTCACACTCCAGTAGTCCGAAAAGCTTGGCCAGTACACAATGACACAGAGGCAGTCACCTGAGTGCACATTACACAATGTCCAACATGTTGGATGACACACAGGAGTAGGACAGCAGAATGCTAATTAAAGCCGGAGAGGGTATACCTGTCCTGGTCCCTGTGCAACATGGGATTACCATGAACACTAGGCAGGTGGCTATGCATGTGTGACACACATGATGTACATTCTTCTGTGGCCCCAACATTGGTCTCACCTGCTGCATGGGTGTGTTGTAAATACCCCAGACACATGCGGTGAGTCAGATCAGCAGTTGGACACATATAAATGGACCACACACAGTACATGTCAGATTTTTGGAAATGTGTAACCAATTGACCCAGTCATGAAGCCCACAACAAAGTCCCTGTAGCAGATGCTGTCCCCAACTTTAACCTTAGTCAACAGCAAGGACACAGAACCCAAGTGACAGAAGTCACAGACTGAAAGGGCCACACCTGTGTTTCAGATGAGGATGGGGCATAACACAATTGAGGAACATGACTCTTGTTGTAGCAGACAGACGCACTGTGGGAGTGTAACCAGCCTAAAGGAGTGCAAACAGCATGTGAGACAAAGGTCACAGAAAAGGCTAGCACTTACCCCCTCCTTGCTGCTGTCCGGCCTTCAACTGCCCATCCAGGTCAGGGAAGACCACCGCCAGTATCCGGAGCATGTGGGGTGTCAGGTGGCGTCGTCCGCCCCTCCTGCGAGGAGGCGACAGCTTCAGCTGGACTCTTGCGATCCGCCGGGTCCAGCCACGAAGGTCCTGCCACCTCTTCTGGCAGTTGCGGATGCGGCGCCTGTAGAGCCCCACAGATCGTACTGCCCGGGCGATGGTCAGCCAGATCTCCTGCTTCTCATGGGCATCAACCTGTGAGGGTGACAAAGTCAGCAGAGCATCACTACACATGCAACATATTTGTGCATCACACAGTTGCAAATACATGTCTCAATCACAGGGGCACAAGATGTACACAGGTAGTGCAACCATGGTAATGGACAGTTGTCCAGCAGTTACAACATGCAAACATTGCCTGGGAATGACAAACTACTCAATTTACACTCTGTCAGCACAGTACCTGTTCAGTACATGTAACTACACACTTTGGGGGTGAAGCTACTCAGTGTGCATGCTAGCCACTGGTGTACACAATGCTAGTACTGCTAGTCAGACAACATGCACAATGAGAAAGGATGTGGTTTGCACACTCACCTGCTCCCCTGGTTTCCCATACAGCTTGCTGTACTATGGAAGGAGGCTGTCCAGCAGGGCCTGGTTCTCCTCCTTTGTGAAGGCTGGGACCCTCTCCACAGTACGTGCCATTCTTGAAGCCAGAGGATGCAGAGACAGCAGCAGTGGTAGCAGAGATGTCAATCTGGCGCATGTAGTGCAGGCAAGTGAGCTCTCAGGGCCACACACAGCCTTATATCTGTGCTGCAGAGTCAGAATCTGTCCCATGCGTACAATGCAATAGGTCCGACACGTTTGCATCTAATGAATCTGGCCAATCCATGGAATTGCACAAGTTGTACACGCCTTCCGCATCGTTTGAAATTTCAACTTCAGAACACCATTGAAATTGCAACATTGTTGTGGTGAGCCAACTGAATTTTCGGCTCACGATTCGTACAAGTTTCGAATTTGCGTCCGTATCCATGACAGGCCATAGCCAATACGTGCACAGGGCTCGGTCCCTGACTGTACAATGCGTATTTCGAAAAACAACACGCACCCGTCTCCATGATAGTCCATAGCCAAAGCGTATGCACGGCTCGGTCCCTGGGTGTACGACGCGTATTTCGAAAAACAACACGCACCCGTCTCCATGATAGTCCATAGCCAAAGCGTATGCACGGCTCGGTCCCTGGGTGTACGATGCGTATTTCGAAAAACAACACGCACCCGTCTCCATGATAGTCCATAGCCAAAGCGTATGCACGGCTCGGTCCCTGACTGTACAACGCGTATTTCGGAAAACAACACGCACCCATCTCCATGATAGTCCATAGCCAAAGCGTATGCACGGTTCGGTCCCTGACTGTACAACGCGTATTTCGAAAAACAACACGCACCTGTCTCCATGATAGTCCATAGCCAAAGCGTATGCACGGCTCAGTCCCTGGGTGTACGACGCGTATTTTTAAAACTCACCCGCGTCTCTCCCCATTACAATCTATGGGCCAGGCATGCGCACGGATCGGTCTCGTACTGTACGACGCGTCTTTCCTGAAGTCACCCGCGTCTGCCACTGTTGGTGTCACTGGATAACGGATGCCACCCACTGTTCCTTGCCAGGGACTCAGGTGCACACCTGCAACACCACAGCCTGTGACACAGTGTATCCAAAGGCATGTAAGGCTGCATTACCTGTGTGTGTATGGGGTCAACATATGATTTATTGTGTAGCACTTTGTGGCAGCCACTCCCAAACTGTGCAAGGGTTCATGGGGACAGCTTCCTTTGTGTGTTCATGCACATTACCACTGTAATAGACAACTGTACAGTTCAGAGCTTGAGGCATGTGCACAGTTCCAGGGGGGCTCTGTGTATGACATGTTACATACACCCTGACTCTTAGGTGGGATGGTATGTGTGTCACAGGGTGTTCCAGTGCCACAATTGTGATGTACATCCACAGTCTGTGCGCATATTGTGTTTCTGATGTCTCAGATTCCATGTGCCCAATGGTAAACAGTCTCCACATCCATGTGGTTTGTGCATGCACATTGATGTTGTGTCTGTGTGTCACAGATGTCCATGTAAGTCCTGCAGAGACATCAGGGGCCACTTCCTGTGGGAGTCATGGGCGTGTAGTGGCGTGTACATGATACGCCACATCATGCCAGTGTCCGTGTGGCAATACAAGGTCCCTGAGTATCTGCCTGTCAAGGAGCTGTGATGCAGGGAAGACATCTGTCCTCACTTGTCACTGTGGTGTGTTTGGTATGTGACATCAGTATAGATGTACTGTGACACAGCCCATTGAGTTGACACAGCACAACATGGAACTTGTTGTGTACACATGATGAGATGTGAGATGATGGGCATGTAGGTGACATATGTGTCCATACACAACAGTACACACATAAAGCACTTGTGTCTTTTTATGATGTCTCATGTGAAATTTAGCATGGTCAGTGCCACATAGGTAGGGGAACTTACTATCTTCCTTTGCTCGCCTATGTACTGCAGGAGACCAGCTGTTCATAGACAGTTCCCTGACCTTGCTACCATGGTTGAACGTGACTGCATCCGACGGTACCGCTTTACCAGGCCACTGATTGAGGATTTGGCAGAGCAGTTGGCCCCACATTTGCAACCTGGCCGGCCATACCCTACAGCGCTGACCCCCAAGGTGAAGGTGATGGCTGCCCTACACTTCTTTGCCACCGGTACCTTTCAATACACTGTGGCGTCTGCTGGTGGGATGTCACAGACTATGTTCAGCCGTGTGCTGCGCGATGTGTTGGAGGCAATGTTAACTTTCCTGGACCTCTTCATCCACTTTCCTAACCCAGAACAACTCACTGACATCAAGAGTGACTTCTATGCACTGGGGAGGATGCCACATGTCATCGGCTCTATTGATGGGACACATGTGGCTTTGGTACCACCACATGCACATGAGCTGCCATACCGGAACCGGAAACATTTCCATTCAATTAATGCTCTGGTGGTATGTCTGGCGGACATGTCTATTTCACATGTGTGTGCACGATTTCCCGGTTCTGCGCACGATGCGTACATCATGAAGATTAGTCGCATCCCGAGGATGATGGCACAGATGTAGAACCAGCGTGCCTGGCTTGTCGGTGTGTACTGACTGTTTGACATTGTGTGTTTGGCAATGTTGTTTTCCACGCTCTTTTCAAACTCAGCTAATGTGCAATTGTCTGTATGTAGGTGACTCCGGATACCCCAACATGCCGTGGTTGCTGACACCCCTCAGGAACCCTGTGACACCAGCAGAGATGCGCTACAATGAGGCACATGGTCGGACAAGGAGAGTGATCGAGCGAACCTTTGGTCTCCTGAAGAGCCGCTTCCGCTGCCTGGACAAGACAGGAGGGGCCCTCCCATATGCACCTGCAAAGGTGTGCAAAATCATCATAGTCTGCTTCATGCTACACAACATGGCAGTGAGGAAGGAGTTGCCTCTCATCCCGGATGACGATGACCAACATCCGCCACCTGTGGAGGATCCTGGCCTGGGCCATGATGCCAGTGATGATGATGATGAGGGTGATGTCCGCACACAGCTCATCAACAACTTTTTCACCTGAATGTGAGTATACAGGGATGTTTTGTCAATGTATTGTGTTTGCCTGATATGTGTTGTTGGTGCTCAGTTGCTGTGTGAGTGTGGCTGTGTGCTACTTGACTGGATGCGTGCAGTGATGTGTCCTTTCAGGTAGTCTGTACTCCTCAACAGTGTTGACATGATTACGTGGTTTTGTGTGGGTATCTTGTGGCATGTTTCGGGCATGTGTATTGCTGTTCTATCATGTTCTTCTGTCCTTCATAGGGTACTTTGGCTGTTTGGTCAACTCTGACCCCCGACTCCCAGAATCCAGTTCCAGGGTGGCAGTAGTCATCTACCAACAAGTGATGTGCCACACACCCCTGGACTTTAATTTTCCACACTTGATGACTGTGTGGCCACTGTCACGTGGGATTAGCTTGCATCTGTGGTGGCATCAACATGTTTCTGATGTGTAATAAACCTGTGCTTCACTTTGGGATGTGCGTTGTCGGTCTCCACACATCCAACATTCATTTGCATGCTGTACTTGTGGGCATCTTGCCACAGACTCAAGAAGGGTGTTGTGTATATGCATCTCACTGCATTGTCTGTTCACATAAGTTCAGACGATGAGTTAGATGGGCATGGTAAGTATGTGTTGTGTTGACGTAGTGGGGTGTCTACCTCATATGTGTCACATCACCATGACTCACATGACTGTGTTTACATAGCTGTAGTAGTTCACATGCACAGACATCTTTTCACAGGTCATCCTCTCAATAACACAAACCAAGTTTCAGTCACTACAGAGGCATGTATTGTGTTATAGTGAATTTATTTACATGCATGTGTTTGTAAGTTATACGTAGGTGAAAGTGCTGTACAGTGTAATAGGAATCCAAAGCTCACAGTGCAGTTGGTAGTGTTGATTGTTGATATTTCTAGAGTAAAGTCCACAGTCCTTTGGAACATTGGTCCAACTTAGACCCTCCATCACGTGTGTGGGAGTTTAGCGACAGTCAACAAGGTGAACGCTTTGCACACATTGGATGATGTCTAGAACAGGTAGTCACGTCCTGGTGGGTATGCATGGCCATTTGCCTCTTACTTGTCCTTCTTCGGACGACCCCTCTTCTTCTTCCCAGGGGGACCCTCAAGTTCAGGCTGCTGCGGTGCAGAGGACTCTCTGCCAGAGTCCACCTCCCTCCCTGTGGCAGTTGCTGATGTAGTGGCAACTGATGTAGTGGGCACACAGGGAGGTGTGGTAATGTAGTTGGCTATCTGGCGGAGGCATGTCAGTATGTCCCTGTGCACGGCCGTGATTTCATCAATTGTGTCCATTTTGCACTCCATCCGGGTCATGTGGGAGTTCATTCTGGCATGATGTGCAGCCTGCTGCTGTTGCATGTCCCTGAGGATCCCCACAACCTGGCCAAATCCTCCTGTGCTTTCCTGGTACGCATCGATGATGCATCCCAACTGCGGATCTTCCTGCAGTCCAGCCCCATCTGCAGGCCGTGGCCTCACCCTGACCACCCTCACACCACCCCTGCCCACATGGGCAGGACCTGCCCTGGCAGGCACAGGCGACACTGGGCCCCTGTCTGTGTTGGCACTGGTGTTGTTGTCCGTCAGCTCCTGGGTGCCCTGTGTACCTGTGCCATCGTTGTCCTGTTGCCTTGGTCTGGCTGTGTTGGCAGGGGTGATTGAGGTGTTTGCAGGTGGTCCAGGAGTGGCGGCAGGGTGTGCTGATGTTGCAGCTGCTGGGGCTGGGAGCGGGGCCACACCGGAGGTGCCAGGTTGTTCATCCTCGTCCAAAGAGAACATAGAGGCATCCACACCGGGGAGGTCAGGGTCATCCAGAGTCTGGGGCTGGGATTCGTCTTCTGTTCTTGCTGGGTCCCCAGCATCCCCTGTGGGTGTAAGAGACACACAATGTATGTAATGTTTCTGCACACATCAACGGTTCACACACATCAGTTGCCACTGCACATCATGATGAGTGTATTTACATTGCATTGTCAGTGACGGGTGTCTATTTTGGTTTGGCACAATGTCATTTGATGCTTGAGCATTTTGAGGGGCACGTAGGGCTGTGTGCATTAACATCTCTTTTCATGATTGTTTGACTGTACATAGGCATTGCTACTCATGTGCCCTCATGTGCCTGACACAGGTGTGTCCCTCCTCTCAACATTCGTACTTTAACAATGACATACATGCACTTCCACTTGCAATGTGTAGCACGTTTGGACATTGTGTGCTGGCATTTGTGCTTGTATTTGTGAGTAACATTGTTGTGTCTTAACATGGTCACAGTACGGTATGGCTGCATTCACGGTGAAGATACTATTTTGTGGTGTGTGTCCCTAGTTCACATCTCATTTGATACATTGGATGGTGTTATCCGTAGCTGATGATGTTGGGGCAGAGTTCTGTGCATGATGATGTCATTTATGTGGTCAATGTCCTCCATGGTAAGGGGTATTCACAACAGCAGATCGCAGACTATCCCATGCTCATGAGAGAGGGCCAGAGGTTTGTGTGTTTGACTTATGCTGCTGTGAGTTGTATGCCTACTCCTGCCCAGGCCAGGTTATTCCTTGTGTTGCAAGTGTCAATGGCAGTGAGGAGATTGTTGTGTGAGGGATGCAATCAACGCTGCACGATGTAGGAGTGGAATGCAGATCACCACAGTGCCTTGTGTTAATGACACCATGCTACGGTGTCAGCTATGTTGCTGTGGCCATTCCATTCACTATCATGTGTCACCTGTGAATGGTGTATATGTGGTTTGGGGTGTGGCTTTTGGTATGTGCTATGCCTACTCCTCCCCAATTGTCATAGAGGGCACACACCTTCCCAACCAGGCCAGGGGGCACCCCTGCCACACTGCAGGACCAGACAGTGAGAGTATACATACAGTTGCAATGGCTGTCAGTGTGAAGGGGTTTGAGGGGGCAAGTGCATTGGTGTGACTTGCAGCCCATTCATACGTCTGGCCAATGTGTCAGGCATCTCGCATGGGCATTTACTTTTTGTGTGAGTGGTCCCAAGGGGTGTATTTGTTCCTGCTGTGGAGGTGTGTGTATTTTTGGGATTGCTGTTATTTGGTGTACTTGCAGGCCCACCTTCTCCCACAGGGGCCAGATAATCCCCCCTGTAGGATGCTTCCATTGCAGGGAGTCCAAGTTAAAGTTCTGGATGTCAGGCAGTGGTGTCCTGTTGTTTGTTGGAGCACAAGTCCCACCAGGGCCTTGTGCTCCCCACAGCAGAGCCCAGCGTCAACCATCTTGGCAGTTCTTTCCCACTCCCTGTGAGGTGAACATAGTTCAGGGTGGACTTGATGGACCATGTGTGAGGGGGTCTGGTGTCTGTGACTACAACTCCGATCATGCTTTTGGCTACACCCACCCTCCCAGCATCCCTGACCTTCCTTCCTGTGACTCAGCTTCCCTGTGAGGTGGTGTAACAGTGCTGACAAGATGGCTGACAGTGTTTGTTGGTGTTTAGGGCCAATGCCTTGCTGTATTTGTTGTTAGGTTTTTACATGTTATGACCTAGTTCGATATTACTCTGAGATAGCAGCTGTTGCGTTTGTGTAACTGGCATACACATCACAGATTTACATTTTTTTCTGGCTTACTTTGGATTTGCTGATGCTACTTGTTTCCAATGTCCCCTTGGCAGTGATGTGTGTGTGTTGCCACACAATATTGACTAGATTGGTTGTGTACTCACCAGGCTCTGGTATTCCTGTTAATCCATGGATGCCCTCCGGTGGGAGTATGGCCCTCACTTTCTCCTCCCAGGACATGAAGTATGTTGGTTTTGCAGGTGAGCCACTGCCAGTGCACTGGCTCAAGGCATGGTCTCTGCCTATGAGCTTCTTGACCCTCCTGCGGACATCATAATACCTGTTCTGGATGTCATCCTTTGTGCGCAGGCAAGGTGCTTGTGTGTTCACCTTGTCGATGATCCTCTCCCACATCTTTGTTTTCTGTGACATGGGGGTCTGTTGGACCAAGGTTCCAAATAAATGTGGCTCTACTCAGAGTATTTCATCAACCAGGACTACCAACTCACTATCTGTGAACTTTGGATTCTTCTTTGGGGGCATGGTGCTGGGTGGTTGTGGTGGTTGATGTGTGTGTGAGGGTGTAAGTGAGGGTGAGTGGGTGTCAGTTTCTCTTGCTTGTTGTGAGTGTGTTTAGGAAGTGGTAATGGTGTGGATGTTGTGTGGTGGGTGAGGTGCGGGTGTTGCTCAGGGTGCTGTGTAGTTGTCTCCTCAGCTGTCATGTGTTTGAAAATAGCAAAGGATCATGGGAGTGGATTTGGGCCTTTATGTAGGTGGAGTTGTGGGTGTGTCTTAGTTCCATGTTTTTTTTTTTTTAATTTATTGGCTTTGTCATTGCTTGTTTGGTCCTTTTTTGGTCTTTTTTCCTTAGGTTTTGGTGGGCGTGATGGAGACGTTCATTTGACCGGGACGGACGCTGCCAATGGCTCTTGCGGGGTAATCTGAGTCTGTCACACTGACATTCTGCTGTGTTTCTTCGTTGGCGACCGAGTTGGACGCAAAGGAGTCTACTGTTTGGTAGTCACTGTTTTCTGTACGTCTCGGTCTTCCGGATTGTGCTCCGTGCGAGTCGGTCTCATTTTACACGCATTGCATCGTATTACGCGGTTCGTACAGCGAGGGTCCGTGTCGGTCGCGTCCATTCCTGATGCGTGTCGGTGGGTGCGGTTCCAGGTCCGTTTACTGGCGAATCACTGTTTCCCGTACGGTTCGGTCGTGCGGCTTGTGTTCCGTACGAGTGGGTTGTAATTCACACGCATTGCATCGTACTGCGCGGGTCGTACGGCACCGGTACGTGTCGGTCGGTCTCCATTCCAGGTCCGTGTTGGTCGGTACTGTTTCCGACCCGGATCGGAATCGGCCCCATAGTGTTAGTATATTTGTTTATATCGTTTTTTTATGTCTTTTTATTTATTTAATTGAAGAAAAATATAAAATACTTACTAATTGTAGTTGATGAAGTTTATTTCGTTGATGTTGTTGTATGTTAAAGTTTGTAGAAGCTGTGAAGAGAAAAGTATTTGTTAGTAATATTTGTCTTTTTATTTAATTTATCGTTTTTTAATAGGTATCTCTATTTGTTGGTTAATTTATATACTTACTTAGTATTATATTTGTTTTAATGTTGATTTTGTACTTGTTTTCAAATGTAATGTTTGCTTTGAGTTTTTTGGGTGGAGTTATTGGGAAGTATAATCTGTGAAACATAAAAGAAAATGTTATAGTTTTGGGTAATTGGATTATTTTTTATTTAGTCTCCATTTTTTTTATTTGTAAATACAAAATATACTTACTTTTTTAGTTGGTGAAGTGTCTTTTGTTGATGTTGTTTTGTTGATTTCTGTCGAAGCTGTTAAGAAAAAAAATTGTTAGCTCTGTTCTATTTTTATTAAATTAATTACTTTTAAATAGTTTACTTTATTTGGTGGTTACGTCATATACTTATACTTACTTTCTGATATATTTTTTATAATGTTGATTGTATTATTGTTGTGAATGTAAATCCTTGTGTTGAATTTTCTAGGTGGAATTTTAGTGAAGTTAAATCTGTGATATGTAAATTAAAACAAGTTATAGTTATTTTTAGTATTAATTTTATTTTAGTTACAAAGTTTTGTGCTTACCTTTATTGAGGGATTTTTGAAATAGTTGTATGTGTAGTTGTTCTTCGTTCTGTGTTCTCTCTCGCAATGGTTCGCTCTTTTTCCGTGGTTGTCCTTTATACTGTAAATTTGATGTTAATTAATTGATTGGTTTTATAGTGTTTATTTAATTAGAGTTTTCTATTGGTTTGTGTAGTTTAAATTTATTGGTTAAGGTAGGTTTTTTGAATTTTTTAGCTGTTACCATTGCATTTGTTTCACATTTATTATGTTTATTTATTGTTTTTTTAATTTTATTAATAGTTGTTATTTAAATTTATATGTAGATAAATGTGATACTTTTTTTATTTGATATATATTTGTGTTTGTTTATTCTCGGTAGTTATGATATATTTTTTATGTTGTATTTGTTTATTTATTTGTTTTTGGATTTTTAATTTATTTGTTTTAATTAATTTTATTATTTTGTAATTGTTTTTGGTTTGTTTAAAATATTTGGTATATTTTATTTGAGCATAATATTGCATATGGTATTTTTTTATGTTTAAATGTAATTTTCGATATAGTTTATATGTATTTTATCGATGTCTGTGTTGTCGATATTGTTTATATCGATGTTTTTGATGTGTTTAATGTTATTTTAATGCTATCAATATTTTTGTTTTCTTTATTTTTGTTGTCGATATTTTTATCGAGATTTTTTTAGACAATATTTTTTTATCGGTTAGTATTATTTCTTTTTTGTGTATTGTGTATCGATATTTTTGTATAAGATATTATTGTCTCGATATTTTTGTAGTGCGATGTTATTGGAGTCGATATTGTATCAGTGATCCTAAGAGTCAACCCCTTCAATGACCTACCCCTCAATGAACCAAGACCCCTTTTTTTCAATTACAGGAGATTGCCATTACCTTCATTTTTGTTACATTGATTTCCAGGTTATGGGACCTGCAATAGCGGTACAAGAAGCTACCCTGACTCTTATTGAAGGAGGGTCCATGGCATTAATCCGGGCATGGGTGAAAAAAGGGTTCCGATCTCGTCTCTAAGAGACAAAGATGAATTCACTTCTGTAGGTTGCCTCTGGTCCAACTCTACCATGAAATAAAAATAAAAAAAACAGATTAGAGGTAGTAATGTCCCATGGGAAGGGAGGATTTGAGGGACCCCTGTAGTCACACTTGCCTCAAGGTGCGTCCCTCGTGGTGCTCCTATGATCCGTCCTCGTTGCTTCCCCATTGCTCAGAGACGAGATAGGAGTCCTTTTTACACCCACGCCCTAATGAATGCCATGGACCCTCCTGGCCATTTAGGCAGAAACATGTTGGCAATACAGATGGGGATGGGGTACTAAACCCCCTAGTCCCAACGTTAAGTTTTAATATCGAGCACGTTCTGCGCAATTAAAATTTCACGCAGTATTTTGCATCGGTTTTTAAAATTACTCACTCACTTTTTTAAAATCACTCACTCATTTTTCTTAGCAAGGGCCCCCACTTAGTTATAGAAGTGCCTCCCTGTCTCCAGGTGTAGGCCCGCTCTTTATCAAACGTGGTTTTTAAAGAGCGAGGACTGCTGATGATGAAGCATGACACCAGGTGGTGTGTGAGGACAGTCGATACATTTTTTTGAGATGCCCAACACCTCTTAGTTTACCGGCATAGTGTGCCTCATCCTTCAATAAGAATCAGACACTGAGTCAGGGTAGCTTCTTGTTGTGTGATACATGCCATTTGGAGGCCAGCTCACCCTGACCGCCCCATAGCCTCCTGTTCCCTCCCCTTTTGGCTAAAAGGGTTTTGTGTGTATACCTGCAATAGCTGACCAGCGCATTGAAGAGTCTCTGAAAGTCAATTGAAATTGCGTCCAAAAGGACTGTATCGTTCGCATACTGGAACGATTGCACTTTGAGGCTAGCCATTTTTGGAAGCAAAGCCTTTGCCAAGTGGCTTAGGGTCTTATTAAAACTTTGGCAGTGTGGAAGCGGGGCCACCATGCTGCTGCCCCGCTCCCACACAGCCAAAGCCAAAACAGACCGACTGCCAGATTACGACTTTTTAAGTCACTGGCGGGCAGTTCTTTGGCGTTCCCATGGCGGTGCCTTTAAAATAGGCACTACAATGGCAATGTCAAAGCATGTTCCTGTACGGACCAAAATGCACAATGCTGTGCATTTCGTTCTGTGCAGGAACATGGGGGTGCATGCAGACGGGGGGCACACCATTTGCCCCACTGCATGCACCCCATGGAACAGAGACACCAGGGGGCTCTATATCTATTGATCTAGATACACTGTTGAACGCTGTTCGAAAGTAAATAAACCCTACGTAGAGAGACTTGCCCTTTGCTGCTATGATGGTTTCACTCAGGTGGCATATACAAATGAGGGTATTCTCAAGTTGGCAGCCTTTTTGAAAGCCAGTCTGAGTCAGGGGAATTAACTTTTTTTCATAACCCAAGCTTGGAGCTCTCTTTAAAATGCTGGCAAAGCACTTCCCGTCCATATTGAGAAGTGCAATCAGGCGATAGTTACCAGGGCATGATTGAGAGCCCTCCTTGTGAACAGGGACAAAGAGCGAGCCCCTCCATGATTCTGGAATGGGAGACCGCAGTAGGTATTCTTGGAATAAAGCAGTCAATACCGTGGCCCAGCGCATGGGCCCACTTATATACTGCAGAGGGGATGCAACTTGGTCCAGGGGCACCCCCTGCATGCATTGATTTGATGGCTGTTATTACTTGGGTCGAGCTTCTTAAGTACGTCTCTGAGGGGACCAGGCTTAATAGTGATGATTGCCTACTGCGCCCAGTTTCAGGTGCGTTGAAGGTGTTGCAGTCTACCTGATGGTCCACATATAGGCCTTCGATGTATGTTCCCATTCGGCGGGCGGATGTTGGCTGCAGACATCTGTCAATGAGAAGTAGACCATTTGTTGATCCAGAGCCAGAATTTCCTCTGGTCTTTTGTTTTTATTACCTCATGCAATTCAGTCCATCTTTGAGTCTCCTCATCCCTCCATTGTGTGAAGAGAGCTTCCTGTATTTTGATTGTATTCCAGCCACCTGGGTGGGCAGCCATTTATTCTTCCCTTTATCATGGCTAAGGCTTTTCAAGACATTATTTAGGCTATGTTTTAGGGCCACTATTTCGTTTCTGTTGCTTGCTGCCGTTTTGGTGTGGCCAGTAACCTCACCCTTGCCAGACCTTTCCAAGTTTCCAAGATGTTTCCTTAGGTAGTTGGCCAGGAGGCCCCAGATGTTTGGATCAGTATCTTCACAGTTTGCTAGCTGAATCTTATCCAGGAATTGGCCCATGATTACCCATTGCTCATCATTATTTGTCACAGACCACTTTATTTTATTATTGGGCTCAAGCTCTTCTTGTTTCCCTACAAGCATTGTTTTAATACGAGTATGGCATGGGACCTGTGCTTCACATATGAGGATTGCATGATCACTTGCCAGGATACCTAAATGTAATCAAGAGTAGCCATCCTAAAACAGGACGTGTGCATATATGCCACAGGTGAGTCTGACATAAATCCACCATTCAATATTCTCAAACCTAGCTAGTTTAGGAAAAAATCTATGGCATTTCCCTGTTTATCAACCCTTTGAAACTGCTTTTCAATCAGTGGTATGGCCCATAATTCATCGTCAAGTTCCACAAATGTGCTATTTGGCTCTGCACCTATTAAGTTGGCATTGAAGACTCCCATCACGACCCATTGTAAATAATACTGTACAGAGAGAATTGAGATGGATATAAACTGAGAAGACCAGATCCTAGGATGAATAACAAAATTGCAGAAAAACTGTGACTAGCCTGTGGATGTGATTATTGAACTACTGTAGGAAACCCTGACAACAGGTAGCCACTTTGCCCTTTTATGAGAACTGTTCAACAAACAATACTGGAGATGATGTTCTAAAGTCTGATTTACTCTTTCAGTCTTACCATACATTTGAGGATGACGACTGGTCAATTTCAAGATGATTGTACCAGCTCATTACAGAATCTAGAAATTAATCGGACTCCCCTAACAGAAATGATGATTTGCAGTAGTACATGCAATCTAGAAATCGCTCCCTTCTGCTAATGTGGGTGGCAATTTTTCCTAGAGGAATGTAATTAAACATTTTTATAAAAGAGTCCTCTTAAACAAAATGGTAGAGATACCTTATGGAAGAGACAAATCATGAAAATACCCAGTGACTTATTGACCAAGGTTGTCAGAGAATCTGGAAGGACTGTAAAAAAACAGCAGCTTCTCCATTGAAGATATTGGGTTCTACACACACATCACATTTCTGTAACTGGGGGTTTCTTTTATGTGTGATGATTGGGCTTCTGAGAATATATCTAGGTAGATTCGTGTTTAGAATAGGGTAAGGGCTGCTACTTTGTGTCTGCAGCTGTACATCAGACTTCGCAGCCTCATCTGCAGAGTTATCCTTAGAAAAGATTTCTTCTCTCTGGTGGGCTAAAGTGTGCTGAAGGTTCACCATGGATGCTGCTTTTTGAATTCCCAATGTTTAAAATATTTATTGTACCCTTGAACACAAAGGGCCTGATTTACAAACTGCACTTTGCAGTACATTTTGCTGTACTGCAAACATAGTACAAAGTTTTATTCACAAACTAAGGGGTTCATTATGATGGCGGACGGAAGTGCATCCGTAGTGGTGGCGGAAAACATCGATTTTTCCGCTCCTGATGCGGTCATTGCGACTGCCATATTAAAATGGGCCAATATAGGCCATATTCCGACCGTCGCTGTGTTTCAGGCTCTGCACGTTTTTCGTTATGCAAGGGTGGCGGACGGAACCAATAGAGCAAGAACTGCGTGTGGAATCATGTCCCGTCCACCAACCAGATTGCGATGTATCAAACAGCCAATCCCACCGCACCGGAAAAACCACCTCATCGCGGATGGTGGAAGCACAACTACGGAGAGGAAAAGTCAAAACAGAACACCTGCATACGACCAGAGCCGCCAGGGATACTGCTCTACAGGCCTTTCCGCTGCTCTACCTGCTGCATCACCAGCAGATAAGACGCCGCCGTGCTCAACAGCAGAGGTACGTCCAAAACATATCCACGCATGCAACCCCGGTACAACAACAACTCCCAGCAAGCGTGCGGGCAGGGCCGACTCTACGATGTTTGGAGAAACATGCGAAATGCAATGTGTGAGGCTCCCTCAATTTACATGAGTGACACCCTCAGGGCTCCCGAAGGCTGCCTTGTGCTGAGTCCTCCTGGCACGCTGCTCCCCTCTCCCCCACCTACAAGCACCACTCACACAGCTCCGATCGGGCACAAGGTGGCAGATTTGCCTGGGGGCTGGGAGTGTATACATTGCAGACTGCAAAGTGAGGAAGATGCGTGCCCAGGATGGGTAGCAGTGTCGCAGCAAACAGCTACACACTATTGCTATCACCTACTGCTACACAACCCAGGCAAACATCCATGCTGGAACAAGACAAGAGGACTGTGCTGGAAATCCATCTGTACTGTACATCAGCAACCATGACTGAAATCAAGTAGGCTGAAATAGCACATATCATTTACTGAAACAGTGCTGAGGGCTGTGAGAAGTTGGCCTGGTATATGCTGTCCACTAGTTAAAGTGGGCACCTTGTACCAGTCCAAACGACCCTTATGATGTCAAAGGTCAAAGATAACCTTTAGAAAGCTATCCTAGTGGTAGCTGTGGAGAGCAGCCTTCAGGCTTAATCTTGAAGGAACGTAAAGCAACTTGTTTTACCAGAACATCACCTCCTGAATGACTAAATGAAAGGAGGACCACACAACACAATAGTTATATTAAAATATGTATTTATTAATATAACACGCTCTACTATCCTCTACACGAGGATAGAACACAAAGCACACAATACGAAAACAATAGAACAGTTGTAAGTAGCACAATACACAGTGGGCTCCAGGGGGAGACCAAACCATATTCTAAAATAGTGGTTTAACAGTCACGACTGAGGTCAAGACAAGGTCTGGAGCACGTAGAATCGCTGGACCCCAAGAAACCACCCAAGGTGAGTAGACGGGGACGCCACGGAGGCCAGGTGCAGTGTGGGAACACGACCGCGGGCTCCGTACAATTCTATGGGGAAGGTGCGGTTACACTTTTAAAGTTTAAGAACCCTTCTAGGAGGACTTCGAGCAAACCTGTTGGAACTTAAGAGTTTGAAGATCCACCCCACCCATGGATACCGTAGTACCCGAGTTACCTATCCCAGGGGAGCCGGGTGCATAGGTCTGAAGTGGCGTCGGAAACTGCTGTCGTTCTCAATGGAGAGCTGCAAAGAAGTACTGCTGCCGTGAAGGTGAAAAGGGTCCAGTGGAATCCAAGCCTGGATTCGAGGAAGATGGAACCTGAAAGCAGAGGGGACAGAGTCTGGGTCACTTCAGAGTGACCAGGGGCTCGGTAGTCGAATGCCCACCGATGTCGGGTGCTTCAGGTGCGAAGAAGGGATGCTTGACTCTGCAGCCACGAGGACCAGGAGATGTCGAGGACAACCAGGAGCCGGAGGTGAGCTGTCCCACAAAGGATGTCGAGTGCTGAGGGGTCGGTGTCCGGCTGGAGCACCAACAAGCCTTGGCAAAAGCAACCCATGCAGGAAGGTCAAGCAGGTTACGGTGTGGACCAGCAAGGTCCAGGAGACTCACCAAGCAATGGGGAGTCAGGGCATGTCTGGAGCAACCAGGAAAGCCCAACAGAAATTAAAATGACCCTCAGGAGGACCCGCAGGCCGGATGACCAGGAGTCGCGAGGGGACCTCGAGCAAGATTGCAAGGTACCAGCCCACGGAGCACTCGGTGTGAGGAGGCCGGAGATCTTTGGTGCAAATACTGCTCAGGGTCAGGACTACACGGAGTCTAATGCACAAGCTCGGGAATTGCCAACAAGCATATGCACTTGCAAATGGACGCGGTGCACAGGGGTTCAGGTCACACGGTACCCACGAGGAATACTGGCCTCAAACTTAGTGAGAGGGCAGCTCGACCTCAGGGACCTTTGGAAACCCACCTCCTGTGTTGCTGAAATCTTCGGAGTCCGCAGGAGCTCAGGAGCAGCAGACCGGTCAGTTGTGCTTAGGTGCCTGTGAAGCAGGGGAGTGACTCCTTCACTCCAAGGGAGATTCTTCAGTTGTCTTTGGGAGCACAGCAAAACCAAAGGGGATGAAGGACAGAGTGTTGAACATTGCAAGCACTCACCCCCAGTCAACTGATCTGGGTTTAATCCATCATCATTCTTTAGCTCACTCCGCCACCCCAGTTCAGACATGGCCATATGCAAATCAGTCTGACCCTGTGCCTCATGGGAACAGTCCAGCCCGAACTGCCAAGCCATGTCTTCCCTGGACCGGAAACAAGCATCCTGGGACCGGTTTCTGGCTGGACTGTTCCCATGAGGCACAGGGTCAGACTGATTTGCATATGGCCATGTCTGAACTGGGGTGGCGGAGTGAGCTAAAGAATGATGATGGATTAAACCCAGATCAGTTGACTGGAGGTGAGTGCTTGCAATGTTCAACACTCCGTCCTTCATCCCCTTTGGTTTTGCTATGTTCGCCCTAAGTTGGCAGGGTATGCCCAGACGTGGGTCCCTTGCTCACTTTGCCACTGGATTCAAGATAGCCTGGCTGATGACGGCTGTAAGCCAGAAACCGGTCCCAGGATGCTGGTTTCCGGTCCAGGGAAGACATGGCTTGGCAGTTCGGGCTGGACTGTTCCCATGAGGCACAGGGTCAGACTGATTTGCATATGGCCATGTCTGAACTGGGGTGGCGGAGTGAGCTAAAGAATGATGATGGATTAAACCCAGATCAGTTGACTGGGGGTGAGTGCTTGCAATGTTCAACACTCCGTCCTTCATCCCCTTTGGTTTTGCTATGTTCGCCCTAAGTTGGCAGGGTATGCCCAGACGTGGGTCCCTTGCTCACTTTGCCACTGGATTCAAGATAGCCTGGCTGATGACGGCTGTAAGCCAGAAACCGGTCCCAGGATGCTTGTTTCCGGTCCAGGGAAGACATGGCTTGGCAGTTCGGGCTGGACTGTTCCCATGAGGCACAGGTTCAGACTGATTTGCATATGGCCATGTCTGAACTGGGGTGGTGAAGTGAGCTAAAGAATGATGATGGATTAAACCCAGATCAGTTGACTGGGGCTGAGTGTTTGATTAGCTCAAGCGCTCCGTCCATCATCCCCTTTGGTATCGCTTTGTTCGCCCTAAGTTGGCAGGGTATGCCCAGACGTGGGTCCCTTGCTCACTTTGCCACTGGATTCAAGCTAGCCTGGCTGATGACGGCTGAATAGCCAGAAACCGGTCCCAGGATGCTTGTTTCCGGTCCAGGGAAGACATGGCTTGGCAGTTCGGGCTGGACTGTTCCCATGAGGCACAGGGTCAGACTGATTTGCATATGGCCATGTCTGAACTGGGGTGGTGAAGTGAGCTAAAGAATGATGATGGATTAAACCCAGATCAGTTGACTGGGGGTGAGTGTTTGATTAGCTCAAGCGCTCCGTCCATCATCCCCTTTGGTATGTCTTTGGGAGCACCACAGGTCCTGCAAGGAGCCTGTATGGAGCACTGGCACAGACGAAGCTTTGGACGGAGAGGGAGACAAAGTCGGGCCCAGTCGGCGGCCAATAACGGGAGTCGTATCACGTGACATACGCGACTACAGCTGTGATCCATTTTGGACGCGGAGATGTATGGGGTCACGTGATGTTAACTGCTGTGCTTTTAAATGCGCTCGTGGCACCGGCACTTTTATCCCTATTCCACAGAGGCGTATACCCCGTGCTACAACGGCTTAAAGAAGGTAAGATATTGCTGTCGGGGAGAGACTCTAGCGGTTTTTCCTGATACCGTCAATCAATCAATCAATCAATCAATCATGTCACTTATAAAGCGCACTACATACCCGTGAGGGTCTCAAGGCGCTGGGGGAAGAGGGGGGTGGTGCTGCTACTGATCGAAGAGCCAGGTCTTGAGGAGTCTTCTGAAGGCCAGTCGGTCTTGGGTCTGTCGGAGGTTGGTGGGGAGGGTGTTCCAGGTCTTAGCGGCGAGGTGGGAGAAAGATCTGCCGCCGGCGGTCGTTTTCCGGATGCGGGGGACTGTGGCGAGGGCGAGGCTGGTCGAGCGGAGCTGGTGGGTGGGGGTGTAGAAGCTGAGTCGTCTGTTGAGGTAGGCTGGTCCGGAGTTGTGGAGTGCTTTGTGTGCATGGGTGAGGAGCTTGAAGGTTATCCTCTTGTTGACAGGGAGCCAGTGCAGGTCTCTCAGGTGGGGTGTGATGTGGCTGCGTCGGGGGATGTCGAGGATAAGACGTGCAGAGGCGTTCTGGATGCGTTGCAGCCGTCTCAGGAGCTTAGCCGTTGTTCCTGCGTAGAGGGCGTTTCCGTAGTCCAGCCTGCTGGTGACGAGGGCCTGGGTGACTGTTTTTCTTGTTTCGGTGGGGATCCACTTGAAGATCCTGCGGAGCATTCGGAGGATGTTGAAGCAGGATGAGGAAACGGCGTTGACCTGCTTAGTCATGGAGAGGGTGGGGTCGAGGATGACCCCTAGGTTGCGTACGTGGTCGGTGGGTGGCGGGGCTGTTCCCAGTGATGTTGGCCACCAGGAGTCGTCCCAGGCTGAAGGGTTGGAACCAAGGATGAGGACCTCCGTCTTGTCCGAGTTCAGCTTCAGGCGGCTGGTCCTCATCCATTCGGCGACGGCCTTCATTCCTTCGTGGAGGTGGGCTTTGGCAGTGTGAGGGTCTTTGGTGAGGGAGAGGATCAGCTGGGTGTCGTCGGCGTAGGAGATGATGTTGAGGTTGTGCTGTCGGGCGACGTGGGCGAGGGGTGCCATGTAGATGTTGAACAGCGTTGGGCTGAGGGAGGAGCCTTGGGGTACGCCGCAGATGATCTTGGTGGCCTTGGATCGGAAGGGGCGAGGCGGACGCTTTGTGTTCTGCCGGAAAGGAAGGATGTGGTCCAGTCCAGGGCCTTCTCTTGGATCCCGGCGTCGTGAAGGCGTGTTCGTAGTGTGTGGTGGCAGACCGTGTCGAAGGCGGCTGATAGGTCCAGGAGGATGAGGGCTGCTGTTTCTCCATTGTCTAGCAGGGTCCTGATGTCATCGGTGGCGGCGATGAGGGCGGTTTCGGTGCTGTGGTTGCTGCGGAAGCCGGACTGGGAAGGGTCCAGGATGTTGTTCTCCTCGATGGGGCGCGATGGCTGTACTGGCTTTGTTGAAGATGTGGTGAGGGCACGGGTCTAGCGGTGAACCGGAGTGGATGGTGTTCATAATCTCGCTGGTGTCCTCGTCGTTGATGTTGGTCCAGGAGAGCAGGCGGTTGGTGGTTGTGGGGGCAGTGGTCTCGGTGGTTGCCGGGGCGGTCGTGGTGTTGAAGCTGTCATGGATGTCGGCGATTTTGCGGTGGAAGAAGGTGGCCAGTGAGTCGCACAGGTCTCGCGATGGCTGGATGTCGTTGGTGTTGGAGCTGGGGTTGGAGAGTTCCTTCACGATGTTGAAGAGCTCTTTGCTGTTGTGTGCGTTGTTGTCTAGGCGGTCTTTGAGTGAGGCCCTTTTGGCGGATCTGATGAGGTGATGGTGACTGCGGGTGGCGCTCTTGTGGGCGGCGTAGCTGTCCGCTGTCCGTTCGTGGAGCCAGATCTTCTCCAGTTTTCGGCATGTTCGTTTGGAGGCCTGGAGGTCTTCGGTGAACCAGGTGGCTTTCTTGCTGGTGTGGCTGTTGGGCGGATTCTTGAGCGGGGCGAGGGTGTTGGCGCAGTCGTCGATCCACTGTCTGAGGTTGCGGGCGGCGGTGTCGGGGTCGGAGGGTTCGGCGGGTGGGCTCAGGGCGAGGGTTGTGGTTAGCTGGTCTTCCGTGACTCTGCTCCAGCAGCGGCGAGGCATTTGTTCGGTGCGGTGGTGTGTGGTGGGCTTCCTGTAGGTGAAGTGGATGCAGTGGTGGTCAGTCCAGTGGGGTTCGGAGGTGTGGTTGAAGGAGACGTGTGGGCTTGCGGAAAAGATGGAGTCGAGCGTGTGGCCGGCGGCGTGGGTGGGTGTAGTCACGAGCTGTCTGAGTCCGAGGGTGGCGAGGTTGTCGATCAGGGTGGTGGAGTTGGTGTCCTTGTTGTTCTCGAGGTGGAAGTTCAGGTCCCCGAGGAGGATGTAGTCCGTGGAGGCGATGGCGTGTGTGCTGACGAAGTCAGCGATGGAACTCGCTTGAACTGTGGTCGGGGTCCGGGGGTCTGTAGATGAGGGTTCCTCTGAGGGTGGTGTTGGGATCGGTGTGGATCTGGAAGTGCATGTGTTCGGCGGTGCTGAGGGTGTCGTCGGTGTTGGTTGAGACTCTGAGGGTGTTCCTGTGGACGATGGCGATGCCTCCTCCGACTCCGTTAGTGCGGTCCCTGCGGGTGATCTTGTATCCGTCCGGGATGGCAATGGCGATGTCGGGGGCTGAAGCGGGATTCAGCCAGGTCTCCGTCAGGAATGCGACGTCTGGGGAGGTTGAGTCGAGAAGGTCCCAGAGTTCGATGGCGTGTTTGCGGGCGGAGCGGGTGTTGAGGAGGATGCATCTGAGGTAGTTGGGTTCTTTCCTGGGTGGTGGTTTGGCGGGGCGGGTGCTGGCGAAGCTGCAGTTCCGGCAGGTGAAGGGCCCTTGGGTGCGTTTCGGGGTGGCCTGGTAGCAGGCGTGATCTTTTCCGGGGTTGAGTGCGTGGAGGGTGCTGGCGTTGTATCGGCGTCTGTTGATGTGGCGGGCGCGGGGGATGCCCGGACCAGGGGTCTGGCGCTGGCGCGGTCACGGCGCGGACGGGCGCAGACGGGCTTGCCTTAGGCGCGCCTTCGGCGCGCGCCAGCGGCGCGGCCGCGCAGCGGCCGCCATAAATGGGGAGGTGGGAGGGAGGAGCAGGGAATGGGGCAGCAAATGGGCAGTGAGGGGGCGGGGCCGCAGGGACGCAGCGGCGGGAAACAGGCACAGAAGGGAAAACGAGCACAATCAGGGCATCAAGGGGGCACAGAAAGGAAAAAAAAATTAGCACAATCAGGGGCAGCAAGGGGGCACAGAAAGGAAAAACTAGCACAATCAGGGGCAGCAAGGGGGCACAGAAAGGAAAAAACGAGCACAATCAGGGCAGCAAGGGGGCACAGAAAGGAAAAACGAGCACAATCAGGGGCAGCAAGGGGGCACAGAAAGGAAAAACGAGCACAATCAGGGGCAGCAAGGGGGCACAGAAAGGAAAAACGAGCACAATCAGGGGCAGCAGCAGGGCACACAGACGGAGCTGTGTGGTGGGGGAGCGACCTACCAGTCAAGGTCAGGGGTCGCTCTCTTCACCACGCAGCGGCCGCCATAAATGGGGAGGTGGGAGGGAGGAGCAGGGAATGGGGCAGCGAATGGGCAGTGAGGGGCGGGGCCGCGGGCGCAGCGGCGGGAAACAGGCACAGAAGGGAAAACGAGCACAATCAGGGCATCAAGGGGGCACAGAAAGGAAAAAAAAAAATGAGCACAATCAGGGGCAGCAAGGGGGCACAGAAAGGAAAAACGAGCACAATCAGGGGCAGCAAGGGGGCACAGAAAGGAAAAAAAACGAGCACAATCAGGGGCAGCAAGGGGGCACAGAAAGGAAAAACGAGCACAATCAGGGGCAGCAAGGGGGCACAGAAAGGAAAAACGAGCACAATCAGGGGCAGCAAGGGGGCACAGAAAGGAAAAAATGAGCACAATCAGGGGCAGCAGCAGGGCACACAGACGGAGCTGTGTGGTGGGGGAGCGACCTACCAGTCAAGGTCAGGGGTCGCTCTCTTCACCACACAGCGGCCGCCATAAATGGGGAGGTGGGAGGGAGGAGCAGGGAATGGGGCAGCGAATGGGCAGTGAGGGGGCGGGCCGCAGGGGCGGGAAACAGGCACAGAAGGGAAAACGAGCACAATCAGGGCATCAAGGGGGCACAGAAAGGAAAAAAAATGAGCACAATCAGGGGCAGCAAGGGGGCACAGAAAGGAAAAACGAGCACAATCAGGGGCAGCAAGGGGGCACAGAAAGGAAAAAAACGAGCACAATCAGGGGCAGCAAGGGGGCACAGAAAGGAAAAAAACGAGCACAATCAGGGGCAGCAAGGGGGCACAGAAAGGAAAAAAACGAGCACAATCAGGGGCAGCAAGGGGGCACAGAAAGGAAAAAACGAGCACAATCAGGGGCAGCAAGGGGGCACAGAAAGGAAATAAAACGAGCACAATCAGGGGCAGCAAGGGGGCACAGAAAGGAAAAACGAGCACAATCAGGGGCAGCAAGGGGGCACAGAAAGGAAAAACGAGCACAATCAGGGGCAGCAAGGGGGCACAGAAAGGAAAAAACAGAGCACAATCAGGGGCAGCAGCAGGGCACACAGACGGAGCTGTGTGGTGGGGGAGCGACCTACCAGTCAAGGTCAGGGGTCGCTCTCTTCACCACGCAGCGGCCGCCATAAATGGGGAGGTGGGAAGGAGGAGCAGGGAATGGGGCAGCGAATGGGCAGTGAGGGGGCGGGCCGCAGGTGCGCAGCGGCGGGAAACAGGCACAGAAGGGAAAACGAGCACAATCAGGGCATCAAGGGGGCACAGAAAGGAAAAAAACGAGCACAATCAGGGGCAGCAAGGGGGCACAGAAAGGAAAAAACTAGCACAATGAGGGGCAGCAAGGGGGCACAGAAAGGAAAAACGAGCACAATCGGGCAGCAAGGGGGCACAGAAAGGAAAACGAGCACAATCAGGGGCAGCAAGGGGGCACAGAAAGGAAAAACGAGCACAATCAGGGGCAGCAAGGGGGCACAGAAAGGAAAAACGAGCACAATCAGGGGCAGCAAGGGGGCACAGAAAGGAAAAACGAGCACAATCAGGGGCAGCAAGGGGGCACAGAAAGGAAAAAAACGAGCACAATCAGGGGCAGCAAGGGGGCACAGAAAGGAAAAACGAGCACAATCAGGGGCAGCAAGGGGGCACAGAAAGGAAAAACGAGCACAATCAGGGGCAGCAAGGGGGCACAGAAAGGAAAAACGAGCACAATCAGGGGCAGCAGCAGGGCACACAGACGGAGCTGTGTGTGGGGGAGCGACCTACCAGTCAAGGTCAGGGGTCGCAGTTGGGAGTAGAGATAGGCAGCCGCATTATATATTGCGGTCTACTCTAAGATGGTTGTAATAGGAACTAAAAGCCTTGGGTGTATAATAAGATAGAGCGGGGTCTTGATTTCATCATAGGTGGCAATAGTACGCTTCTACAACGGGGCTGTTTGGACAACCGATTACCCTGATACGGTGCACTTACCTGCTATAGATATGTCAGGAGACCTAATATTATTTAACTGGAAGCCTTTATTAAGAATTGGAAGAGCTACAGTAATTGTACTATTGACGATGGGACAAAGGGTCAATTATTGGTTTTTTGCACCCTCCTTTTTCTCCGTTTAGATAAAAATGAAGGATTGTTCCATGAACAACTAGTGAAAACCTTTGCTGAAGGAAGGAGCAGGAAGAAATATAGCCCTGCATTATTCAGTTGAGGCCAGAAGGTAATGGAAAGTACGTTCTGTAGAAAACTAACAGGATTTTTTCTTTACTTTATATATATATAGAAATTGGACCCTTAGAATATACCCTAAACTTTGGGATTAACTAAGGATCGCCATTTGAACTGTGAGTGAAGATCCGTATTGGAGGAAGGAGCTTAGAGCAATACTGCCCTTTACTATCCAGTGGAGGCTCTTAGGTAATTGAAGGTCATTATTATGGGGTGTTATGTACAGGATAAATATTGACCAGTACCTCTGTATTATAGGGTAATAGCAAGGGTTGTTTTCTTCCCTTTCTATACACAGTGATCGGACCCTTTTAATATACTCCAACCTTGAGGGGTCCATCTGCGAGGTTGTTGAAGGTAACCCACTTTTTTGACTTTGTGTGGGTGTTGAACATAAGCATATCTAGAAAAGTTTACGCCATGGATGACACTAGCAGAGTGTGCTGTTTAGTCTCAGATTCTGGGTTGGAGGGAGGTAGAAAGATACATCCCCTGCCTTGTACAAAGATATAATCCCATTGTGGATTAGAAATCTCTCTGGAAGATCCTTAAGGTTCTTCCACTATGATGCCATAGTGTTTACTGGGTATCACGAATGTGAGTGGATGTAAGAATGATTGGTATCACTGCTGTATGTTTAGTTATTCTATCACCGGGGCATTAATAATGTCTATAGTCCTACAAACAGTGGGTCTATTGTTTCTCTAATTGTGATGTTTTCTGTTTTTTAATGTAGTACAGACCAGGATTTGAATTTAGGGAGATATTGTTTTGTCCTGAAGAAGGTGGCGGTCAAATTATAGTACCCACCGAAACGCGTCGATGCTCTGATGACAAAGTCCACCCTAGATCTTTGAAGACAACTGTTACACTATACAAAGGATAAGAGAGATAGCTATCTCGATGTGTAACAGTGATCAGTGCAAGATTGGTGTGGTACTTTCATGATTAGAAATAACGTTCTTGCGTGTTCTCCCACAGTATATTTTTAGGTCTCTGTTTAGAATGTTTTTAAGAATTGTTTTTATAAACTGTTGTGGCTTGTAAAAAATCTGGACAACGTATTGATATCTGTTCAATTTTTTTCCCCCTGTTTTTAGAATCTGCTGAATGATATCCGCTGTATAACATTTAAGTGTTTTTTTTAAAGTATGGATAATAAATTTGTAATGTTCAACTGACCCATCTTTTAGTTTTTTGGGGATCTGTAGGCTATACGTTGTTTATGTTTTGGTGATAGAAAATTTTCTTTTGAGCATGTATTGAGTGTGATTGTAGCTACCCAAAGGGGATCTGTTTATGACTGAAGTCCAGCGAAGTTCAGAGTGTCCAGACGGTCGAAGATCAGTGGTTTCTTCTTGCAGAATCTTGTCCACGAAAAATATAAAGTCTTACAGCCAGGTAAGCCCTTTTGTACCCACGGGAGAGGGTTGGACAGTTTCAGGGGACCCTCCTAGGGGAGGGTCAGGACAGAGGGGTGGATACATCCATGTCCTTTGTCCAGTTTCGCACCAGAGCAGGAGCCACTGGCTCCCAGAACTGGTTTGAACTGGACTATGCACAGGGACACCAAATGTGCCCAGATACAGACTGTCAGGCACTCTCATAGTGCACCCACCCAGCCCCAATACACTAAACCCTGTCTGGGAGGTGGTCACACCTCCCTGTGACAGGATGCCTATTGTGCTGCCTTCCACTCAGCAGCAGGTTGGCAGAAATGTGTCTCTGGTCCGCAGCATCCATTTTGTGCTGTCCGGGTCGAGAAGGCTGGCACCCGTTAGACCAGTGATCCCACGAAGCTCGCTTCTGAAGGGTGAAATCATACCTCCCATACCAGTTACTGGTGTGGAGGTATGATTCCAAGGTGTTTGATACCAAACACGACATGTTTCTATGCAGCCATTTTCGAGATAGCATTTACCGCGAGGTTATAATGCACCTCTACCTATATGTCGGGCTGAGTCACAGACAACCCGGGAGAATGGTCTCCGAAGGCTACAAAGGGGCTCTGCTCATGCAGGGGCACCCTCTCACTAAAAACCCAGCACCCTGCCTTCAGGATTGATAAGGCCTGCTATAAGGGTGACTTATAAGTTTTAAGTGTAGTGACTTATAGATATAGTGAACCTATATCTAAAGCAAGTGGTGCAAGCACCATCTTACACAGGCTGCTGTTGCAGACCTGGAGTTCCATTTTGCATGGCCTCTCATGGGTGGCATAATACATGCTTCAGCCCATGGGAGGCCTCTGGGGTACCTATGCTCTGGGTACATGGGTACCATATACTAGGGACTTATAAGGGTACCCCAGTATCCAATCTGGAGTGTACCAAAGGACATGTATGTCAATTTAAGGAGAAAGCAGATAGACTGGGGTCCTGATTAGCAGGATCCCAGTCAGACTAGTCAAAAACAGTGAGACATCAAGCAAAAAGTGGGGGTAACCATAAGAAGCAGATCCTACTTTCCTATACAACCCCCCCAAACAAAAGGACATAAGGCTAACCTTGCCCAGTTGATACTTTATTTCCTAAGTGGCCATATATGGATGGTCCTGCACTAGCATGGATAGTCCCTGTCTTATGGACCACTAAGGAGTCCCTACCCTTAAGGGTCTTGGATTCTCTACAGAATTTGTGATTACTACCTGTAGTGTGTTTTGGTAAAGAAAAAGGCTGGTGGGGTGCCTGAGTAGGGAAGTGAGGCCCTAATAGGGTTGGTCTCAGCTTCCTCAGAGCACTGGTCACCATGCAGGCCTTTCTTTCCATGACTGAGTTATATCTGGCCCTAGGGGTCAACCTCTGGCTGCCTTCAGCTGGGGGTTGAGTCCCTTTGGTTGGAACAATGGAGGGCCAGGGAAGGTTTGGGAGAGCTTTGTCCCAGGTTTTCCTTTGCCCAACGGAGTCCATCTGGGGGATGTCACTACCTAAAGGTAAGAGGGATCCCTCACAATGTTCAGGAATATTCACCTGGCTAGTGCTTCTAGACTGGGTGTCCCTAATCTGATGATGAGGGGGTTCTCCTGGACAGTGGGCCCCTAGGGGTCCACTGACATCCCTAACCTCTGCAGCCCTAGGCTGACTGAGCCTGGGTAGAGAGGGGCAGGATACCTGCTCCAGACTGGGCACCTCCTTGGAAGGGTCCCCTGCCCTCAGTGGTTCTGCCAGGACAGGCCTGACTACCTCTGGGGCAGTTCCTTCACAAGGGGTAGGATCAGTTACCTGAGGAAGCTGACCCTTACCTATAGTCTGGGGGGAGGAAGACTTTTCTTCCTTCCCTATGCTCTTTGGTGGGGCAGAGTGGGCCACTGTTTCAGGCTCCACTACTCCAAAAGTTTCCTGGGGTTGGACTGAGGCCCTAGGGGTCCTACCAACTTTCTCAGGGAGGCCTAACATTTCTAAATGGGCCTTCAGTTCTACTTCAGCCCAGGCTGAAGTTTCTAAATCATTGCCCAAAAGGCAATATACAGGCAAGTTGGGGGACACTGCCACTCTCTTGGGACCAGTGACACCTCCCCAGCTGAGATTGACTATTGCCATGGGATGATCTGTCCTTACACCATCAGTGTTGGTCACCTGGTACTTGAACTCAGGTAAAAGCTGAGCTGGGGGCACTAGGGTTCCTGTCACCATGGTGACACTAGCTCCTGTGTCTCTATAGGCTACAGCTTTCTGACCATTGATCAGAGGCTCTTGTCTGTACTTGCCCAAGGAATTGGGACTGACAGTAAAAGTGGCAAACCCCATGCCACCATCACAGACTAAAGTGGCCTGTGTGGGGGACCTGGCTATGCCAGGGTCCACCTCAGTTCCCCAAGAAAACCTAACTAAGTTTTTGGGTGCACTACCACCACCTGGGGGATTACTACCTGTAGTACCAGGAGGTGCAGAAGTAGTGTTTGGAGGAATATTTTCCTTATTGCTGACCTTAGGGCAAATGGCATCATTTTTCCTGTGGCCTGGCTTCTTACAGACAAAGCAATAAGGTTTCTTTTCAGGGGAGGAAGGAGGTTGGGACCCACCCCCAGAAGAGGATTTTTGGGGCCCTTCAGAGGACTTATCTTTTGACTTATCCCCACCTTTCTCTTGGGTCTTGGAAGAATCTTTCTTCTGGTCACCACCCTGGTTCTTTTGTATCACCCTGGTTCTGACCCATTTATCTGCCTTCTTTCCCAATTCTTGGGGAGAAGTCAGATCTGAGTCCACCAGGTACTGGTGCAAAAGCTGGTTTTGACAATTATTAAGGATCTGCTCCCTCATAATCAAATTGCACAATCCTAAATAGTCATGCACTTTGCTGCCAAGTATCCAACCTTCCAGAGCCTTTGTAGCACTATCTACAAAGTCTACCCAGTCCTGAGTCTGTGTCTTCTGGGTGTCTCTGAACTTAATCCTGTATTGTTCAGTGGTTAAGCCAAACCCATCAATGAGAGCACTCTTCAGGACTGAATAATTGTCAGCATCCTCTTCTCTAACAGTGAGGAGCTTATCTCTACCTTTGTCAGCAAAGGAGAGCCACAAGATAGCTGCCCACTGCTCTTGAGGGACCCTCTGTACTTTACAGGCCCTCTCCAAATCAGTTATCCATTTGGGGATGTCATCCCCACCATGGTAGGGAGGGACTATCTTGCTCAGGTTCCTATGGTCATATGTATACTCCTTAATCCTAGGGACACTGTTGCTGCCACCATGGGACTCTAGTCCCAATCTCTTTTTAGCCTTCTGGAGCTCTAGGGATTCCCTATCCAGTGCCAATTGCTCTTGCCTGAGCCTAAGCTTGACTTTCTCAAGCTCTAGAAATTGGCACTCTCTGTCATAAGAGCTGTCTCTCTTATGAGATATGGAGGTCCCTATAGAAGTTCCTGAATGGTGAGATTCAGCAGAGGGAGATCTAGATCTCCTTGGTAAACTCTGCACTCTTCCTGGAGGAGTGAAGAGATGGACACTAGGGCCTTCTCCCCCACTTCCTAGAAGCTCTAAGTTGTCTAGGTGGGAATCATTTTGATCCTCCTGGTCAGGGTTTGATTCTAGGTCAGAGAAGGTTTCACTTCCTGGCCTGTCCTCATTCCCTGCCCCACCCACTCTTTCTACCTCATCTGACCCTGGGGTCTTCCTAAGGTCATCCAAGAGCAACACCTCAATGAGACGTTGGGTGTTTGCATTTCTCCCTGTCTTCAGCTTCCTAGAAACACACATGACTTTCAATTCCTGGAATGTAAGATCATTGTACCTAGAAGGCAGAGAGCCACTGGCTTCTCCTCTAGAAGACATACTAAGTGTGGTGTGATGTATGCACCTACCTAACCTAGTGGAAATTAAACTCTATTAGGGTGGAGAAAGGGTGTGCTAGATCCTTGACTTACCCAACCCCAAGTTCAGTAGAACATACTTATTCTAATCTTGAAGTATTATATGTGCCTAATACTTTAATGGTTTTCAGTTAATCACTCAAAGAGATTTATCTGGTAAAACAATAGCAAGCTTGAATCCCAACCGCTGCACACCAATGTGAGAAGTTGGCCTGGTATATGCTGTCCACTAGTTAAAGTGGGCACCTTGTACCAGTCCAAACTACCCTTATGATGTCAAAGGTCAAAGATAACCTTTAGAAAGCTATCCTAGTGGTAGCTGTTGAGAGCAGCCTTCAGGCTTAATCTTGAAGGAACGTAAAGCAGCTTGTTTTACCAGAACATCACCTCCTGAATGACCAAATGAAAGGAGGACCACACAGTAGATATATAAAAATATGTATTTATTAATATAACACTCTCTACTATCCTCTACACAAGGATAGAACACAAAGCACACAATACGAAATCAATAGAACAGTTGTAAGTAGCACAATACACATTGGGCTCCAGGGGGAGACCAAACCATATACTAAAATAGTGGTATAACAGTCACGACTGAGGTCAAGACAAGGTCTGGAGCACGTAGAATTGCTGGGACCCCAAGGAACCACCCAAGGTGAGTAGACAGGGACCCCTCGGAGGCCGGGTGCAGTGTCGGAACACGGCCGCGGGCTCCGTACAATTCTATGGGGAAGTCCCGGTTACACTTTTAAAGTTTAAGGACCTTTCTAGGAGGACTTCGAGCAAACCTGTTGGAGCTTAAGAGTTTGAAGAGCCACCCCACCCGTGGATACCGTAGTACCCGAGTTACCTATCCCAGGGGAGCCGGGTGCATAGGTCTGAAGTGGCGTCGGAAACTGCCGTTGTTCTCAATGGAGAGCTGCAAAGAAGTACTGCTGTCGTGAAGTTGAAAAGGGTCCGGTGGAATCCAAGCCTGGATTCGAAGAAGATGGAACCTGAAAGCAGAGGGGACAGAGTCTGGGTCACTTCAGAGTGACCAGGGGCTCGGTAGATGAATGCCCACCGATGTCGGGTGCTTCAGGTGCGAAGAAGGGATGCTTGACTCTGCAACCACGAGGACCAGGAGATGTTGAGGATGACCAGGAGCCAGAGGTGAGCTGTCCCACAAAGGATGTCGAGTGCTGAGGGGTCGGTGTCCGGCTGGAGCACCAACAAGCCTTGGCAAAAGCAACCCACGCAGGAAGGTCAAGCAGGTTACGGTGTAGACCAGCAAGGTCCAGGGGACTCACCAAGCTATGGGGAGTCAGGGCACGTCTGGAGCAACCAGGAAAGCCCAACAGAAATCAAGATGACCCTCAGGAAGACCCACAGGCTGGATGACCATGAGTCGCAAGAGGACCTTGAGCAACATTGCAAGGTACCAGCCTACGGAGCACTCGGTGCAAGGAGGCCAGAGATCTTTGGTGCAAATACTGCTCAGGACTACACAAAGTCCAATGCACAAGCTCGGGAATTGCCAACAATCATATGCACTTGCAAATGGATGCGGTGCACAGGGGTTCGGGTCACACGGTCCCCACAAGGGATACTGGCCTCAAACTCAGTGAGAGGGCAGCTCAACCTCGGGGACCTTCGAAAACCCACCTCCTGTGTTGCTGAAATCTTCAGAGTCTGCAGGAGCTCAGGAGTAGCAGACCGGTCAGTTGTGCTTAGGTGCCTGGGAAGCAGGGGAGTGACTCCTTCACTCCAAGGGAGATTCTTCAGTTGTCTTTGGGAGCACCACAGGTCCTGCACGGAGCCTGTATGGAGCACGGGCACAGATGAAGCTTTGGACGGAGAGGGAGACGAAGTCGGGCCCAGTCAAAGTCCAGCGAAGTCAAGAGTGTCCAGACGGTCGAAGATCAGTGGTTTCTTCTTGCAGAATCTTGTCCATGAAAAATCTAAAGTCTTACAGCCAGGTAAGCCCTTTTGTACCCACGGGAGAGGGTTGGACAGATTATGGGGACCCTCCTAGGGGAGGGTCAGGACAGAGGGGTGGTTGCACCCATGTCCTTTGTCCAGTTTCGCGCCAGATCAGGAGCCACTGGCTCCCAGAACTGGTTTGAGCTGGATTGTGCACAGGGACACCAAATGTGCCCCAGATGCAGACTTTCAGGCCCTCTCAGAGTGCACCCACCCAGCCCAATACACTAAACCCTGTCTGGGAGGTGGTCACACCTCCCTGTGACAGGATGCCTATTGTGCTGCCTTCCTCTGCTCGAGCTTGGCTCAGCAGCAGGAGGGCAGAAATGTGTCTCTGGTCGGCAGCATCCATTTTGTGCTGTCCGGGTCGAGAAGGCTGGCACCGGTTAGATCAGTGACCCCACGAAGCTCGCTTTTGAAGGGTGGAATCATACCTCCCACACCAGTTACTGGTGTGGAGGTATGATTCCAAGGTGTTTGATACCAAACACGACATGTTTGTATGCAGCCGTTTTCGAGACAGCATTTACTGCGAGGTTATAATGCACCTCTCCCTATTTGTCCGGATGAGTCACAGACAACCCGGGAGAATGGTCTCCGAAGGCTGCAAAGGGGCTCTGCTCATGTAGGGGCACCCTCTCACTAAAAACCCAGCACCCTGCCTTCAGGATTGATAAGGCCTGCTATAGGAGTGACTTATAAATTTTGAGTGTAGTGACATAGATATAGTGAACCTATATCTAAAGTAAGTGGTGCAAGCACCATCTTACACAGGCTGCTGTAGCAGACCTGGAGTTCCATTTTGCATGGCCTCTCATGGGTGGCATAATACATGCTTCAGCCCATGGGAGGCCTCTGGGGTACCTATGCCCTGGGTACATGGGTACCATATACTAGGGACTTATAAGGGTACCCCAGTATCCAATCTGGAGTATACCAAAGAACATGTATGTCAATTTAAGGGAGAAAGCAGATAGACCGGGGTCCTGATTAGCAGGATCCCAGTCAGACTAGTCAAAAACAGTGAGACATCAAGCAAAAAGTGGGGGTAACCATAAGAAGCAGATCCTACTTTCCTACAAGGGCCACAATGCTTCTGGATACAAATCATTTGCACACAGCACAGTGTCACACCGTGGAGTGGTGGGGAGGGTCAAACATGTGCATGGCCTGCAGTGACACATGTTTTGACTGAAGTGGTGTATACACGAGAATTGCACAGGTGAGGAGTGTACAGAGCAAAAAGCCACAGTGTAGTATCTCACATTGTGTAGGCCTCAATGGTAGGACTGTGACTGTTATGAACCAGACCAACACATATTGGAGCCCATAAAGTGGAAAGTGACAGCAATGCATGTGAAAACTCACATATCATGTTTGTATCCCAGAGACATGCAGCACAGTGAGAACAAAGGTAAGCAAGAGCCAGGCCGGATCCCAAGACTCACAACACAGACATTGCAGTGACACACTCTGCATACTCACAAATGTTGTGGATAAGATGTAGGTGTACCCTAGGACTGCGAGGTTACAATGACACACTGCACACTGCTCTGGCAATAACCCCAACATGTCCACAAACACTCTACAAAGTGTCTGATCAAGGAAACAAACATGCACTCATCAACTGGATCATACATGTGTGAAAGGGCAACACTCAAGGGCACATACACATGAACACCTCTGCAAATGACAGGACACTCACACCGTCTGATGACTCCCGTAAGCACATGTAAATCCATCCATTTGACTATGAAGCCATACCTGGCCAAGATGACAACACACCTACACTGGTGTGTACACATCAAGAGAGATCACACAGAAATCTTGTACCCTGTCCACCCCTCAAGTCATCATGTAAATTTGAATAGATTCTCATGATGGAGATCAAACAAATCTGACATGTGTGAATAAGTAGAGCTCAGCCAACATAATGAACAGGACCAGAGTGGACCATCACAGACAAGCAGCTCGCCCCCATCAATCCTCAGAGTCCAAACTGGACATTAATGCCGGAACCCCTGGTAACACCTGCAATATCAACTTAAGTACATGTCAATGGGAAAGTGTGAATTCAGAGCATGGAACCGATGAACATATACACATACATTGTACAGCATCATTAGTAAGGCCAGCGACAACGCTCAGAACATAAATGTATTTTTTATTACATAAACTCAGTATCAGCATGTAAAGTGCAAAACATTAAGGGCAATGGCCAGTCCAAACTCAAGTCCGCACATGTGTGCTTCAAAATTCCACACAGATGATTGAAACACAGTCCACAGCCATGGGAATATCACCAGGATAGGGCCAGCAAATGTGCAGCTCAGGCTCCGCTCAGGGAGGAATGGGGTGGGAAGGGGGACTCTGCCTCAAATTTATGGAGAACTAGTACTGGGTGGGGGATGACTTTCTGGGGTAGTCGGAGGACTGGACCTGGGAGGGGGAGAACTGGTTGAGGTAGAGGGATCCCTGGATGTGGGAGCCTGAGGGCTGGCTGGACCTGGTGGAGTTGTCGCACGGGGAGGTGGTGAAATGCAGTGGGAAGGCTCAGTGGCTGATGTTGCATGTGGAGGGCTGGGCCTCACTTGCTTGGGGATACGTTAGCCCCCAAGTGTCTTGGGCCAAGGGATAGGTGAGGTGGCCACAATAGCTTCCTTCTTTCCCAAAAGTGGAGCAGGTGCTCGTGGATCCTTCTGGGAAAAACCTTCGGATCTGGTTGTCTGCTTGGGGGGGGGTGGGCTTTTACCCTGCCTCCCCTGTTTTGGAGCTACCACTACCTCACTGCTTCTCTGTCCATGCTTCCTAGGGGGTGGGTCAGTGGGAGTGGAAGTCTTGGGCACAACAGCCCTCTGAACTTGGGGAGGGCAGTTGTGGCAGGCAACAGGCCCACAGCAGCCAGGGCAACTTCCTGTGCTGATTCAGGATCAGCTGTGGATCTTGGAGGGCTCTTGGAGGGCAAGGAATGTGAGGTCTGCAATGTGGATGCATGTTTAATGTGTTTCAGCTTCTGTGTCCTGTGATGGGTTTGTGGTGGGGCTGGCATGTGTGCTCCTTGTGTGCCTTGAGAATGATGTCTCGTGTCTTTGTCGCTTAGACTGCTGTTGTCGTGTGCTGCGTGGGGATGACTTGGTGCCTGAGTGCTCTGGTTTGTGTGTTCTCTGGTCAGGTGGGGTCACTGGCAGTGTGGTTGCGGAACGGACAGGAGCTGGTCTGTGAGCCTGTGACTGCAGAATGGCTGCCGTCAGTGTGGAGGCCAAAGACTGGACAGTCCTGTGCAGGCCACCGACGTCCGAATGAATGCCCTCCATGAACGCAACAACCTGTGACAACTTGTTGCCATGATCCTGGAGGGCATTCAGGAGCAAAGTCTGCCCCACAGACACCTGCCGCAAGATTGTCTATGGCCTCCACACTGAGGGCAGCAGGGGACACAGAGGCTGGGACAGCAGTGCCTGGGGGGAAAGATACCCTACCCTTCTTAGGGCAGCGAGCCCGGATACCAGTTGGGGGAGCATCAGGGAGGGTGGACACAGGATGGGGTGTGGCAGATGAAGCAGAGGCCGATCCTTCTTTGCCCGACAACACCGAGGAGTCACCGCTGGAGTGTGAGGAAGTGGAGGTAGGAGTTTCTGGAACGGACTCCTCCAGGGCACTCCTGTCCACCTCTGATGCGCTGGTCCCCTCAGTGTCGCTGTACTCCCCGGGAGCAGTGATGCCAGTAGCTTCACCAACAGTTTCGGGCCCCTCTCCTTCTCTGACCTCGGTAGATTCTGTAGGAGACAGAGACACTGTTCAGTGAAGTGGCCGGATCACAAACATGTTAGGCAATAATAACCGAAATGCTTGAACTCAAGGCACACTTTTGACTCTCCATGTACTGTCTGCATAAGTCAAAATATTTCTATGATCATCTGAAGCATGTCAACATGCTTATTGGACAGTCATGCTCCATGTTGCATTCATACTGCCAAATTGCTAGGCATGTGTTGGCATCTCAACATCACATCCTATTGTCTGTAGACACATCTACATGCCTTCAACTAAGAGAGCTGCACATCTGAATTCACTGTGTGTGTCACACTGGAAGTTTGAGGTGATAGAACCCCACACATAGTACGTTAAAGGAAACTATTGTTAAGAGACATGACATCCTTACATCCACTAATTCATGTCCTGCAACACATCTACTGTTGAACATTGGGAAGCAATTTGTAGATGTATCAATTACATGGAAATGCACAACATCAATCTCTAAAATCACCCTGACATGATGCTCACTGATGTTCACTTCCAGTTGATGCCACAGAGACTGACACTTATGCTGTTACCTGGACACATGACAAACCAGACGTTGTACAGGCCAAGAATATCTGCACTCACCACTGAGTCAACTGAGAGGCAATTACACCACACTAGAGACAACTCATAAGTTACTGCCTTGCTCTGGGCTGGGATTTGTGCAGTCTTTCATGAGCAACATCACACTTTGTACTATACTCACCCCCAACTTGCTGCTGCTGGGCCCTCAGGCATCCATTCAGCTCTGGCTGTGTCACTGCCAGGATGCGGGTCAATAGTGGGGTCATGCTCTGGCGCACCAACCGACCAGTCCGAGGAACCAGGCCCAGCATCATTTCGGCGACGTTTTTGCTAAGGCGGCAGATGTCATCCCACCTCTTGTGGCAGTGGTTGTGTCGACGGTTAGAGACCCCTAGGGCCCGCACCTTCCGGGCGATGGCCCTCCATATTGCCTTCTACTGATGGACCTTGAGCTGTAGGTATAGGAGACATTTGTAACACTTTGTAGTGGTGCATTGTGTGTCAGTACACAGTGCATACACATGAGCGAGTCTACACATAATGACACCAAAAGAAGGATGGCATGTCCACTGTACATTTATCAGATGCGAGAGGTAATTTCACACTAATCTAGACAGTAACAGGCCCTGTACTCTTGTGCATACTGGGCTCATCGCCATAGTATCCCTGTAGAATGAGCACACCCCATAATCACTAACCTCTGCACAATCAACACTTACCACCTTACTAATGTACATATGTACACGTAATGAACTCATAGAGGACATGGCACAGGGAATGTGTGTCCAAAAAGAGATTTCATGAAGTCATCATTGTAACTGTACTACTGATAAACCACGTTCTGGCAAAATCGTCATTGCATGCACTCAGGGCTCAGGGGAAACAAGGCTCAACACCATGCACTTGAACTCATTTGGCTACACAGACTCCAACATGTATACATCAACCTTTCTGAGATTCACATGTGTGATGCTTTGCACCTATGGAGCTGCAAAATTGACGAGTGTGCCATCCTCCCCACATACTCAAGTGCATCAAGTAGTACGTCATGATTGGGAAATGCAGACGACAAAATCAGAAAGCACCAATATTGGCTTGCAGTCTGAGGCACAGAGCACTGTACAGTAACATGTTGTGAGCCTACGGAGCATCCTCAGTAAGTTTAGCATTCACTTACCAGTACCTCTGGAGCACCATAGAGACGGCCGTACTGTCCATGGACCTCGTCCACCAGGACCTCCAGCTCCTATGTGGTGAAGGGACGGACCCTCAGGTTCTCAGTACGAGCCATGACTGGTTCCAGAGATGAGGTACAGCAGCAGTTCGTGGTGAGGAATGGAAGGCAGCAGTATCTCTAGGCAAGTGACAGGTGTGGACATTTCACAGGCATATAAATAGGGCCCTAGGCTCGTTCCAATGTTGCTCTGCTGATACCATTCGCCAGCCTGGTTCGCATCATACAATTGGGGCCAATGCCGGGCCCCGCAGTGGCGGAGCACGCCTACTGCGAGTTTAAAAAATGTAAGCCGCTGGCAGTTCCCATTCACTGATGGCTATTCTCATAGGCGGTGATGCACCGCGGAGGTCAGGAAGCGTCCACCTTATCCTGCATCATTCAATTGGGGCCAATGCCGGTCCCCGCAGTGGTGGAGCATGCCTACCACGAGTTTCAAAAATGTAAGCCGCTGGCGGTTCCCATTGGCTGATGGCTATTTCTCATAGGCGGTGACGCACACTGCGGAGGTCAGGAAGCGTCCACCGCTAACCTGCATCATTCAATTGGGGCCAATGCGTGTCACCGCTGTGGATGCCAGCTACCGCGCCTGTAAACACATTTGGCATTTCCATTCTCGCTTTGCTAATTATATCACTCATCCCAACACATTTGCCTAAAGTGATTTGTGCACCCTGTTAAGGTATTATAGAGTGTGACCTTTGAGTTAATTCTTCACACACATGGTATGTCCAAGAAAAGGAGAGTGAAATAACATTCATTGTCATGTCTTGTGGCCAGCATGGAATGAAATGAGTTAAGGAGTCAAAAAGGACAAAGGCCTCTCGCACTGTACTAATGTTGTGTATTGAAACATTCAACCTGTGAACACTGTTTGAATATCCCTTGCTATTTGACTGTCGATTTCTCGGCCATGGGTTGTCTTGTGAAGGGCCAGTGATGTTGGCTGACATTTAGAGGCGTCCATTGTACGGAAATCAGACATACTTGTAAGCTCTAGCACTTTCAACACACGTACTGCTGTGGCATACAGTGTGCCTAGCTGCCATTGCCTGCATATGTTTTCACACACGTCAGTGGAGTGCACATGTGTAACAAACAAACATCGCTCTGGCCGACATCATCGGTCATTTTCAGCCATGTGTGCATGTATGCACAATCCATGTGTAATTGTGTATCATTTTGGTGAACATGGCAATGTCTGTCACGCAAAATCCTCACACAGTCACGATGGACTGACCCCATAATGTTCACATTTGTCTGTCCACTGTGCTGCATATTCATGTATTGTTGTCCTGCTGACTCTCACTTGCCTCATTTCGTAATGTTGTTGTGTATTGTGGGACTGAAGCTTGAGGTCGTGCAGTGACAGCAGATACATGCAACTCAGCATTGATGCTGTTAACCACATGTGCTGTGCCATCTACCCACAGGGCTGCTCACACTAAGATGTAGCAGTGTACCATATGTCATACACATCGTCTTATTCTGATGTTGTAGTAGTTAGTATGTCGATTGAGTGATGCAAATCAAGGTCTGTATGCATGTCACTTGTGCAGTTCACGTGTTCAAGAGTCCTGTCAATGTTGTGGCTGTGTGAGTCTTTGGATAAGCTGTTTCCCACATCTCATTGTTTACTCATCTTTTGCATGTGTTCCCTGCCAGAGTACGTAGGAGGAGACCACCTATCTATCGCCCTGTCCCAGACCTGGCAAAGATGGAGGACATGAAAATCATAAAGAAATTTCGTCTGGATCGCCTTACACTGCGAGAGCTATGTGCTCAGTTGGAGCCCCATTTGAAGCCCAACAGAACTTATACGGTTGCATTATCTGCTTCAGTAAAAGTGATGGCTGCACTGCATTACTTTGCCACTGGGTCTTTCCAGTACACCGTGGCCAGCGCCGGTGGGATGTCATAGCCTATGTTCAGCATGGTGTTGCTTGATGTCCTGTCTGCATTGATGATCTACAAGGACAGCTATATACACTTTCCAAGAAGAAATGAATTGGCAGCTGTGAAGGGGGATTTTTATGATCTTGGACGCATCCCAAATGTTGTGGGAGCCATTGATGGTACCCACATTGACCTAGTTCCACCACAGGCACGTGAACACATCTATCGTAACCGCAAACATCACCACTCCATTAATGTGCAAGTGGTATGCCAAGCGGATCAGATAATATCACACATGTGTGCAAAGTATCCAGGTTCAGCACATGACTCATACATTCTGCGGAACAGCAGCATGCCACAATTGATGGCAAATCTTCACCCAGAGCGTGCCTGGCTTGTTGGTGAGTGGGCTGTGTCTATGAGTGTGATGTATGTGTGACATGCTGCTCTCCTCATATATTACCATTACATTGTTTGTCTGTGTTTCTCACAACTACGTGACTCAATGTATCCCAATCATCCGTGGTTGCTGACCCCACTGAGGAATCCAACTACGCCCGGGGAAGTCCACTTCAATGATGCCCATGGGAGGACACGTCGTGTGGTGGAGCGCACTTTTGGACTTCTAAAGTCTAGATTCAGGTGTCTGGACAAGAGTGGTGGTGCACTTCTCTACTCACCCCAGAAGGTGTGTCAGATCATAGTCGCATGCTGCATGCTACACAACCTGGCCTTGCGCAAAGAGATACCCCTGATTCAGGACAATGATGAGCAGCAGGAGCCTCCCGCTGAACACCCACACATGCCCAGTGACGATGATAGTGGTGAGGAAGAAGGTCTTGACCTGCATGAACAGCTCATCGCCAACTACTTCCATTGAGTGTAAGTTAGCATTGAGCAACTATGACTGTGTCTGTGCGCTTTCCTGTTGTCTGCCAAACTTGGAGGATTGTTGCAGGGATTCTGCCCACAGACAGAACTATGCGCAGGATTATAGGCCTTGGGCAGGCAGGGACTGAGTCATCCTACCACCTGAGTACCCATGAGCACAGGACCGAATAGCTATAGTGCCTCGCTAGCTCTCCTACTCACTGACAGTGAAACAAGTGATTATACACCCCAGGACACAACACTCTCAGATCTCTCAGGAATCGCGTTAACGAGACATACCCTGTCGCCCTCACTCTTATACTTGTCCACAATAAGATCAGTTGAAGTCAAGAAACGTTTTCAAATGTTTATTTCAACTAACGTGTCCTAACATGCAGTATACGTGCCACAACAAGCAGAATAATGCATAATACAAAAACAGTCGGCATAGAAACATGTCCATATATCATGAAGGGAGATGTCATATTAATAAGCCCTCAGGAGGAAGACCTACGAGCCTATCCCCCCTCCCCTTGCTAGAAGAAGTCTTATTATGTATCCCAAGATCTCTGGGCTTTGTCAGCAGACCTGGAAGAATCCCTCTTCAGGTGTGGGGCACCTAGCCTGCCTCTCCATAATATCAAAAAGGCACCCGTGGGCTCTAGCAGCTGCGAGAGTTTGTTGAGTCTGGGTGCTAGGGCCTGACCAGAACAGAATAACAAGGGACATTGTGTTACGACCTTGGACATGATGTACAGACTGTACTCCAGGACCGCACAGAGGACAAGCTCTGCGGACAGTTCTCATGTGAAAGACATAAACGAAGCTACTTGCAAAACAACAAAGCCATGGATTAATGTGCGCTAAAGCTGCATAATGTAAGTCGGGCTCATACTAGGTGACAATGTCCACAACGGCCATTTAACAGCCTCCCCTTGCTCAGGTCTGTGGTACCAAGCGAAACAGCCTGCAAAAGTAAGCAGAGTCAAAGCGAATGCAGACAGGGCCAAGGTTTGAGATAAATCAAATGAAATTTCTAAAGGAGGCGAGAAAAGGTAAAACAATATTGAATTAGTTCCAAACAGTTGCGGATTCTGGTAAGTAGTTACGAATCCAAGAAAGCACTTGCAGCTTCCAAGGCAAGCAGTTCCAAAAGGCGATCAGGATCAGCTTCAGCAAAAAGGACCGCCATCCAATCCAGTAGTATGAAGGAACAGATGTGCTCCTCGCACCCCGTGGACGAAAGGAGCATTTCAGGACAACCTGGAAGAGGTGCGATATAGGCATGGCACAGGAGACGTTGCGCAAACGCACAGGTGCAGCTGGCAGCCCGTCTGTCACTTTGTGAGACATCCCATAAACGGCTATCACCGGAACAGTCCTGGTCATGGGCCAACAAAGGACTCACCCACAGGTCATAATCCATATCAGCAAGAGATGTGTTGGAAAGGCAGACATCCATGGACCATTGAAAGGGGCATCGGCGGCAGTAGAACACAGGTTGCACACAGGTGAAATAGGCATAGAGGAAGGTTAGCCTATAACTGATGCGAAGCACAGCTAATGGCAGACATCCAAAAATAAACTGCATTCGTTCACGGTACAGTTGCAACCGACCGGGGTTGGCCAGGACCACAGCACGGGCAGCCATTGCATAAGAGCAGTAGGAGAACCAGCACTCTGCAGAACAGCCAAAGGAGTGATGGTAAACTGCCAAATGCACTTGAAAAATTGAATGAATGACACCCGGTAATACTCCAAAAATAGTCTAAAACGAAATAACAAGGCCATAGCCCACAAGTTAATAAAATATGTGCAAGATCTTCAGTATCAGACGCTTTTGATATTTGGTGTATCAGTTCCCCAAAATGGAGTGGGAGAGTCATGTTTAGCAGTGACTGAATCTCACTGGACGTTTGAGCCACCTGCAATTCGAAGGTCTCACAGACTGATGTGAGAGCGACTTCTTGTTGAAACAAAAGCGCTTTGAGCCTGCTTAACTCATTGAAGTCTGCTTTCATAATGGGAATGTGAGGCCACAACTAACTATCTACAATCCCATATGGGGGAGTAAAAAGAACATTGCTACAGCAAGTTGCACGTTGTGAAACTGTTACTAAATACGGGACGCCTGCCCGTAAACCGTATCGGTTGTGGTTATTCAGGATAAGATAACTTCCGTTAAAAAGGAGCTTTAGCGTGGGAATTTTGGCAGGGACTGGTGTTCCTTTTTTAAAACATGCAAAAATCTTGTATGATACATTACAAGCCCCGTTTAACTGTACTTGAGTTAGTGAAGGCGACAATGTCCCCAACTGCCATTTAACAGGATGTGCTTGGATGCTGGCTCTTGTTGGCACACTGCTAAGGGTTACATTGTGCAGCGCTGTGTGAGTTTTACAACTTACGTCATGTCCATGTTGATGGTAGTAGGGGGATGGGAGGACACTGCTTCACCTCTTAGCATCCTGGTAAATGCAGTTCAGTTCAAATGCTTACTTGAAATGTAGCTGAAGTGTTTAACCAAAGTTGGTCAGGGAGAGGTACAGAGGCCTGAGAGGATTGTGGCAGCTTTCTCAGCAAACACAGAATTTCATTTTTTATCTCTTCTGATGAAGGATAATATCCAGGTACACATGTGACTAGAGATTCACAGCACTGACCTGCAACAACCTTGGTGAAACACTTCAACGGAAATTCAAGTAAGCATATAAACAGAAGTGCTTTTACCAGAATGCTAAGGGGTGAACTGTGCTGGGAGGTGAGGTAGTGTCCTCCCATCCCCCTTCTGTCCATGTTGATGGTGTTGGCCAGTGTTATCTGGAATACATCTTGTACAGTGTTGCCTAGTGGTGTGCTTTAGCTGTCATGCCATCATATGTCAACTCACTGTTATTTTCTTGTGTCGTTCTAGGTTCCTCCGCTCTCTATGGATTGTCGCATTGAAATCTTGTGATACATTGCAATGTGAGTTAACATGCTACTTACTATGATAAACATGTTACTGACACAAAGGCATAGGGGTGTGAATTGTGTTTATTTTGACATGAGTGACAGGTGAGTGGTGAAGTCGAAAGTGGTGGTACATGGATACTTAGGGTGGTACACACAATGGTGGAATTCCACAGTCCAACAGAACACTCCCATCATTGTGGCAATGTGGGATCAGATGTACAACACAGTCAATGCTCTGTGCAACACTGGTGACATCAACGGTGGCTCCTAGAACTGGTTTTGCAAGGTGCTTTGCCACGTGATCCTCCCCATGTCTTTCTAGGACATCCCCTCTGCCGTTTGGCAGGGGGGGAACCTGCTGCATGCTCAGAGGTGTCTGAGGAATCTGTGTCTTCTGCCTCACCCCTCCCTGTGGCCGCTGCTGAGGTGTTGTGAGTATCATTAGGCTGGCCACTGGGTGGGGGTGCCGATATTTGAGATGCATGGATGTCCCTCAGAACACCCACAAGCTGGCCCATGTACTCCACAAGTTGTCCCAAACGTGTGTCCATGGACCTTTGCAGCAGGCAGAGTTCACGCAGTTCTTCCACAACCTAGCCCATCTGTCCCTGGTTTTGTTGGTATGCACCAAGGACTGTGTTCACGGTGGCCAGGGCCTCACTCTCAGTGTCCTCCTGTGACTGTCCCCCAGTTGACCTCCCACCTGCCCTGCAGCCACGGACCTGTGGCGTTACCTGTCGCTGCCGCCGCACACTGTCCCCAGCGTCCCCAGGCTGCCTGGTGGTATTGGCAACAACTGCCACAGGGACAGTGTTGGAGGCAGCGGTGGTGATGGTGGAGGTGGCTGCCACACAGGTCGTTGTTGTAGGTGTCAGCGTTGTTGTTGCAGTTGTTGTGGGAGTCGTGGTGGTGGTGGTGGGGACAGTGAGGTCCTGGGACTGAGCTTGCCTGGCCATGCCGGAGGGGCCGGGTTGGTCCTCCTCATCCGAAAAACCAGGAAATCTGCATCCGTGAGTTCACCTTCCTGGGGGGGAGACTGGCTTGGCTCATTCATGTCACGGTCGCCTGCTGTTGCTAGCGAGTCACATGTTGGACAGAGGTTAGATTGTCAGCATGTTCAGTACACAGCACAACTTTGATGATCATGTTTTGCACATTTCATTTGAGATGACCTGACTTTTGACATTGGCATTCGTAACAGTTTGTCAGCAGTCGAACATGATGTAGAGGTACATACATTGCTCATTAGCGATGTGACATGGCTGAAGCAACAATTTCATATGTACAGATATTGTATTTCCAAGGACATGTCCTCTGGTACCAACTTGTTGCTCATCCACTTCAGTTGATGCTAGGATATTTGTGACTTTTCTATGAGTATCTGTCTACTATGCCGCAACTTCATGATTTCTGTTGTGCTTTTTGTACTGACCTCCTGTGGTTTGTGATGTTTGACTGAGTCTCCATGCATGTGTTGTGTTGATGTGAGCCTTTATGCTTTGAGACAATGGGACTTGCACATTGGATTTTGGCCATTGCGTTCTTGGGTTTTGCTTTGCAGTTACATGTGACTTCATCAATGACACTGTGATTAATGTGACCTCTCAATGGGATTAGCTGTGTGTGCACTGGCTACAACTTATGGAGCTTTACAGAGTTGGCTAACAAGTGAGGGATGTGGTGTTCATATAGCTCCATGCTGTTTGGGAGGGAGTACAGAGGGCCTTGTGGGAGTGGTGGTCTTGCTGTCAAGTCTCAACAACCCCCTCCCCAGTAAGATGGCTACCTACCTGTTAGGAAGCACTGTCGACGGTGATGGCTGCCACATGGCTCTGAGGTGGGGAGGAAGCTCCATGCTGTTTGGGAGGGAGTACAGAGGGCCTGGTGGGAGTGGCGGTCTTGCTGTCAGGTCTCAACAACCCCCTCCCCAGTAAGATGGCTACCTACCTGTTAGGAAGCACTGTCGATGGTGATGGCTGCCACATGGCTCTGGGGTGGGGAGGGTGCTCCATGCTGTTTGGGAGGGAGGCCAGGGTGCATGAGCTGACTACTTACCTGTGAGGTGAAGCAGAGGAAGGAAATGCTAGCCTTGTGGGACATTCATATTGAAAGCGTGCATTCTACATGAGTTTGATTTGGTCTGGCAATTGAGGCTCACTTGTTGTACACAACAGTACATTACAGTGGGATGTGATCATTTTGTTTGTACTTACCAGCCTACACTCCCCCCTCGATTCCTCTGAGACTCTCTGGATGCAGTATGGCAAGCACCTTTTCCTCCCATTCATTGAAGGTTAGTGGTGGAATGGGAGGGCTGCCACCAGTTCTTTGGGCCGCTTCATGGTTCCTCTGGGCCCGAGCCTTGACCCGGGCCTTGAGGTCGGTCCACCACCTTTTGATGTCACGCACTGTGCATAGGGTGGTCACTACTGCATTGACTTTGTTGTAGATCCTTGCCCACATCTGATTTTTGCGCACAATTGGGGTCTGTTGGACCAGGTTCCCATACAAATGTGGTTCTACCCTAATTATCTCGTCTACCAGCACTTTCAACTATGTGTTTGAGAATTTGGGCATTTTTTGATTGGGCATGGTGCAAATGTATGAAAGGTGCAGGGTGCAAGGTGGTGATGAAGATGTGTCAGGTGTGTCAGGTGTGTGGATGAGAAGTGGTGGTGTGTGGAGTTGGGTGGGTGTGATGGTGTGCTGTGTGCTGTGTTCCAAATGGTGTCCTGTATCTCTCTGTCTCTCTGTCTCAGCGCCTGCTTTGCAAAGGATGCTGGTCCAGGAAGGGGTTGGTTTTATACTGTGGTATGTGGGTGTGTCCACATGAGTGATGACCACCAGGTGTCTCTTCCTTGCTGACCATGGCTTTCATTTCAGGAATACATTTGTGGTGTATCATTGGTGCGTGTCTGATGTGATTGAGGGCTGTGGAGAGTACAGGCACACTTTGAGCATTGTAGGGATGTTTGTTCCGACCGCCATTCATTTTGCCTGAGCTCGACCGCGGCGGTTGGAACAGCAATGATCGTTACGCCAGCTCCGCTATCTCATCGTAATTGAGCGTGCGGTCATTCCGCAGCAGTAGCGGCCTTTTAAGTCCATTGAACAGCTTTCTTCGTCCGCCACGGTCAGATTTACAGCTTTTCTGACCGTTACGGACAGTCTTTTGGGAATTCCGTCCACCGCGGTAGGATTTTACGTGCGTTGCATCGTAATGTGACCGGCGGAAATGCTGCGGTACATGCGGGCGGTTTTTTAGTGAGAGCACGGCGGTCGGAAGGGTTTTCCGTCCGCCATCGTAATCGACCCCTAAGTGTGAAGTTTATGCCTCTGCATTACCTATACATACCCCGCAACTGCAGAGCCTCAGCACATGTAAGTATGTGTATTAGTAGTAAATGTGGGAGGGCCTGGAAAAACAGACAGACTCACTACAAAGGAGATGGGATTATGAAGGAGTCAGATGGGTTTTGGGAAGGTCAGGAAGGGATTTGGGAGGAGCCTCACCCACCTCACAAGAGTAAGTTTTACACAGGGGCTGGAGACATGCAACTTACACTTTTGTAGTAAATTTACACTCAGTTTGTCAATACTGAAAAGTAGTAAACTTACTCCAAATTGTAAATTACTCAAAATTGTAAGTTACCTTTGTGAATCACGCACAAAATCAGGAGTCGGATACTATTGATGTCTGGACTGAATTGTTAGCTTTTTGTAGAGCAAAGAGGAGAGCATTTAATTTTGGTATCTGTGCACTTGAGTCACCTACGGGCTTCACATACATATACTTTATTTCAAACTCTGAATACTTGTAATCCTCTTGCACATACATGCAAGCTGCAGAGTACAACTGTTTAGTGCCTACTACAGACTCCGAGGTTTAGGCGTTGCTGCTAATATTTTCTTATCCAATGTGCAGTGGGTTGCTTCGTACTGATTGCTGTTTGAAGTGCTGTTAGAACAAGAGCAAAACACTCTTCCACTGCAGAATAAAATGTGATTTATACACAATTTGGTCATATGCCCTTCATTTTTGGACGGATCCTGCTAGTCTTTTGTCTTTGTGCACTGGTACTCTAGTAACCAGGCACCAGTGCATGTTGAAATTGGTTATACTCCATTTTTTTAATTGGAAAAGTATCACCATATAGAAATTTATGACAAGGAAGAATACCAAACAGAGCCAGAGGCATATAAAAACTCATGAGGGTAGCAGTTATAAAGTGGGGTCATAATGTACAAAGTGCATCATAAATAACAAGTCATCACACTCTGTGCAAAGGTGTTACTCCTCTTGATATCATCATGAGTCACTTCGGCCTCTAGATATCTACTCCACTTTGTCCGCCCTCAGTTGGAATAAATTCAACCCTTCCCTTAATCTCAGTGAGACAATAATAATATAGGCCAGATTAATATTACACTTATAAGGACTTCTCATGAAAGAAGATGATTCCAACAGCAGCACACCTCATCGCTTTTCAAACTCAGTAAAAAATGCCGGAGTTGTAAATAACTACAAAATCCAATGCGGAAAATGGGAGAATCGTTGCTGAAGAGTATCATAAGATAAAAGTATAACACCCTCATACAATTGTCCTAGAGTAAAAAGTTTATAGTCTGCCCAACTCTCAAGAAAACTATGATGAACCAGCCGTAGCATATTTAAATCATAGCTCAGATATGCATATTGTTTAAAAAGTATGGTGCCAGAAAATATTTTTATAAGATAAGCCCAGACTTCATGGTAGATCCCTAGGGTCTTGAATCTTGTCCTCTTAAAATACACAGTGTCGATGATACCTGTACGTGGCACAATAGCATTTCCCCAGGGAAAATACTCGGGGAAGATTGGACCCAAAGACCAAGATTCCCTACCCAGGACCAAAGTGAGGCATAACATGGAAGGGGCAAAATAATACACCTGTAAAGCGGGTAAAGATATGCCACCTCTATTACGGGGAAGTTGGAGATGTTGTATGGTACAGCGGGATTTCTTGCAGCTCCATATGAATTTCTGCCAACTAGCTTCAATCTTATTAAAGAAAACCATGGTAAATTGAAATGTATACACCTAAAAAGGTAGAGATATCATGGTAGCATAACCATTTTTATGATTTTACATCTCTCAATCAGGTCCAAATGCAACTGTTCTATTTGTTACAAACCTCTATGGACTATTTTATTTATTTATTTATTTATAGAATTATGTATAGCGAGAACTAGACCTTGAAGGTATCAGAGCACTTTACATAATTGGCAAAGAAACAGTTACCCGACTTACATATGGGTAAAATACCAATATGTGAAAATAGGAAACAAATACAGAGTTACCATACATGCAGAAGTATACTATAAACAGTCGTAGTTGTACCAGTTACATATGGAGTAGATACAGCCCCATGGAGGAATTACAGACATATGGCAATAGTGTATACTATGGACAGCAGGATATATGGGCGATAAAGCTTGGAAATAGCTACGGTAGATAGCAGTGTGTGCATAAGCTAGCAGTGTTGTTGTACAATGAACACGAAAGCATACAGGCATCATATAGCATATAGGCATATAATAACAATGTAGATCAGTGAATGTGCAAAATAACATATAGGCTTAGTCTAATAGTGTAGCCCATCAAAGAAGACATAACGACACAAGTTGCTCGCAGGATGATAGTATGGACATACAGTAGTAAGTTCTGCATCATGGACTCCGGAAGGGGTGAGGAGCTGCTGGGGGCAGCAAACTATGGGCTTCAACTGCAGTTAATCTGATACAGGCAGGTCATGACAGATGGGACGGTGCTGAGGGAGTGCCCACGAGGGACAAGTTGCCAGGGTGCAAAGTGGTTGTAAGGGCAAGACTAGTTTTCAAACTCCTTCAGGAAAAAATTCCAGTCAGACAAAAAATCATTTTGTAGGTTGTTTTTTAAGGTGTGGTCACTCTATCCGTGAGAGTGAGTGAGAGACAGCCAACACGTGTTTCACCCCTTTACATGGCCATCCGGCCTGGGGCTTCCTCAGGGCGTAATGCAAGAATAATCGGTAAAGTCGTCTAGTATAGATCGGTCCTGTATTATCTTGTCATAATTACGGGCATAATGCCAAGTCCATTCGAATCTGTCTGGAAGTGTAGTAACCTTACGGCCAGTAAGGGATCGGGACTTTTTCACCCCTTATCTCACAGAACAAGTTTCCTGGGTGTTCAGCCGCTGTGTGAGCACCAGCTTGAGGGGCTGAGAGTGCGAGAGACGCAGCTCCAGGCACAATGGTAGGGGCGGCAGTCCCCCGAAACTAAATGTAGATCGAGGCCTACTCGCTCATGACCAGCACAGCAGCGGGGGCCAGTCGGGTGGGGTGGGCCGTGTGGGGGTGGCAGGGGGCTCCTCTTCATTGTCCCATCTTCAGACGAGTCACGCCCCTGAGGGAGGTGAGGGGGTAGCAGTCCCTTGGTCAGCTCTCATCAGGGGTAGACCCGCAACACACAGGCGGCGCCGGGGGTCAGTTGGGTGAGTCGCTCCCAGAACACATGGGAGTTTCAAACACACAGTAGTCCCTTGAGCAGATCGAAGCCTGTCGAGCGAGAAAGGGGGCAGTGTGGGGCTCACCTCCCAGTCTTCCACCGTTTGTGCTTTCCAGCCACGCCTCTTGTCTTTCCACTTCATAGAGAACGCTTCTCATCCCAGAGCACTATCAGCCAGGGGAGGTTGACAGCAGAGGGGTGCTGTGGTGGGTTCTCTGCCCAACATCATGGCTGCCCCACTGTCATCATCCTCAGCTCCGGCAAGTCACTGGTGTGTAGGAGAGATGAGAGGTGGTGTCCGTGAGGCTCCATAGATTGGCCCTTGCTCAAATTCCCATTACTCTGGTAGACAACGAGGTGTACGGGACAGTGGGACAAGTGGTCAGTGAAGGAGGGCAGTGGAGGGCTCTCCCAGCATCAACATGGCCACCCTACTCTCTCTATCACCTGCTCCAGCAGGTCTCAGGGGTGCAGGAGATCCGGAAAGGCAGTAAGCCCCCGGAGTTAGACCCGACTCAAATTCCTGTTCCTCTGAGATGGGTAAGTGGTCTAATGGGACAGGGTGTACCAGGACGGCAAGCCTGGTGGCTGTCTGCAGGCACGTCTCAAGGCACCCAGCGGGATTTGTGCCGATGGCGATCCCTAGTCCGTGGGATCTTCCCATGTTCCCTTTTCATTGCTTGCTTCTCTCCGCTGCAGGGTTTTGCAGCAATCAGCGATCTGCGATCTGCATTGTGTTGCATCGGCCAAAGGGTGGTGGCTTGATGGGCCCACTGTTTCTGGGGTTTTATGCCATATGGCAATCCCTAGTCCGGGGAGCTCCTGGCGGGAGGGCCTTATCAGTTGGCCATCTTGTAGCACTGTTGGTTTATTTTACCAAAATTTAGCTTAAAAATGTTCTCCATCTGCAGAGTCAGTTCTACTCCAGGGTATGTAACAGGCTGTATCCACCTCCTGTCATGAGCCAGAGCAGTGACATTTGTTAAAACCTGTGTTTTGTTGTTTTTTTAACTTTTTTTTTCCTCATATGACCTCTGTAGCTACAGCAACCTTTCAACCTGATCGACCCCTGGTGCTTATAGCTAGTAATCCCAATCTCAGCCGTTGCTTCTTACGGGGATCTCCCATGTACACAACCTGAGCTGACCAGAGGGTATAATCATCGGAGGCATATCCTGAATTTTAAACTAATCAAACTAATCAAAAGATAAAGTATCCAATAAATTCCAAAATGCCCCCTTATCAACATTCCCTCTATATGCATTTACCCTCTGATCAATAGCTCTAAAATATCTCACTGAACTCCACCATACATTCCATGAGGAAGACATTGTCTGACGCCACAATTTACATATCTCTCTCCTGGCCAGCAGAATCAAGTAAAACATCAATTTCTGTTGTGCCGCAGTATAGGAAGGCCCCCCTGACTGTAGTACAATACCAAATAGAATAAGCAATGGGCTTACCTCCAGGGTGGATCCCATACCTGTGTTTTATCAGAATTGAGCTTATACCCTGACACATAACTGAATTCCATTGCCACTGATTCTGTTGCGGGGATTCTGCGCATACACAGAACTATGCGAAGGAAAACAGGACCTCGGTGTATAGGGGCTGAACCTTCCTACCACCTTAGTACCCAAACTCCCAAAACCAACTAGCTATAGTGTCTCATTCGTTCTCCTACATAATCATGAAGCTACAAATGATTATACAACCCAGAACACAACACTCCAGACTCTCTCAGGAATCGCAGTAGCAAGACATACCCTTTCGCTCACTTACTCGTACTTGTCCACAATAAGAATGGTCAGAGTCACTGTTATAGTTCAAAATAACTATCGTGCTCTATAATGCAGTATACGAGCCACTACCAGCAGCGAAATGCATAATCCTAAAACAATTAGCATTGTTACAATTCCATAGAATATAAAGGGGGATGTCATCATATACAGACAGTGTGAAAAGGACTATAAGGCCTAACCACCCTCCCCTTGGTAAGGTGAAGTTTATTATATAAAGGAAGATCTCTGGGCTTTGTCAGCAGACCCCATACCTTAGTGCCTAGATGGAAGTTTTACATTATAGGAACAGCATAGTTCTTCTCCCTGGAAAGGTCCCTCTCCAAGTGTGTGTCAGAACAACATGCATCTCCGTAATATCAAAGCACGAGTTTCCAGCAGCACAGCTGTGTTAGCATGTTTTGTCTACGTGCTAGGGACTGACCAGAACAGAATAACAAGGGGCATTGTTTATTGACCTTGCACATCGTGTTCAGAGTAAACTCCAGGAACAGACAGAGAATGCAGAAAGCAGACAGCTCTCATGTGAAAGGCACAAACAGAGTCTTGCAAAATACATTCATGTAGTAACGTGCGCAAAGGCAGCATCATGGCAGCTGAGCTCATGCTAACTTAGCAATGTCGACAATGACCCTAACGGCCATATAACACCCTCCCCTTGGTAAGGTCATAGGATATAGACAAAAGACCAAAACAGATTTCAAGGGTAAGCAGAGTTCAAATACGCATGAAAAAAACAAATTGAAAAAAAAAAGAAAAAATCTCTTTTTTTCGGTTGTTTAAAATTTTGTCGTTTCATGGAAAACGTGATTAATATGGAGGTGGCGAATCCATCAAAGTACGTGAACTTAAGAATGCAATTCGTTCCAAACGGCCATCCCTATCGTTAGTTGAGAAAAGGGATGCCATCCAATCAAGTAGGCCGAAGGAACAGACGTGCTCCTCGTAATCCGATGCTTCCAAGAGTATATTCGGGCAACTTGCATGATATTCGATGAAGCTCCGTAGCAATAGGTTCTGTGCAGTCGCACAGATATTCCACTCAGCCAAGACTCCAAGTGCAGCTGCACGCGCCATACGCCCAAACCTGGAACAGGCCTGCTCATGGGCCACTAAGGGACCCATGAACTGGTCATAATCCGGGTCTGAACATGACGTATTAGAGAGGCATAAATCCAAAGCCTAGTAGAAGAGGCACCGCTGACAGTAGAACACAGGTTGCACGCAAGTGAAGTAGGCAAAGCGAAAAGTTAGTCCATAACTCACGCTAAACGTCGCTAATGGCAAGCATCCAAAAAGTTGTTGCATTCGGTCACGGTACAGTTGCAATTGGCCTGGTCTGTGCATTACCACAAGATGAGCAGCTATTGCGTAGTAGGAGCAGAAGGATCAGTATTCCACCAGCTAGCGCCAGTAATAATGGGAACCCTCCGAAGACGCTGGAAAAAATAGAATGAATAAAGGCCAGTATTACTCCAAATATCATCTGAAAAGAAGTCACAAGGCCGGATCCCACAAGTCTAAAAAAATGAGCAACGCCTTCTGTGTCAGATGCATTAAATATTTTATGTATCAGTTCCCTAAAATGCAGTGGGAGATTCGTGTTCAGAAGTGACTGAATCTCGCTAGATGTTCTAGCCACCTGCAATTTGAAGGTCTCTCGAGCCGAAGTGAGAGGCACTTCTTGTTGAAACAATAGCGCTTTGAGTCTGCTTAATTTGTTGAAATCTGTTTTCAAAGTCGGAATGGAAGGCCAAATGGAACTATCTACTTTCTCATGCGGGGCAGAAAAAGCACATTGCTACAACAAGTAACACGTTGTGAAACAGTTGCTGTATACGGGATTCCTGCCCATAAACCACAGCATTCGTGGCTATTCAAAATAAGATAACTGCCGTTAGCAATCAATGTAAAAGCGGGAATTATTGCTGGGACAGGACTTCCTTTTAAAAAACAAGCAAGATTAGGTGCGGAAACATTACAAGCGCCGTGCAACTTAACGTGTTTACAAATTAGGGAATGTCCCACTGTGGAATCGCAGTCCTCCCCTGTTAGGAACACTTCCTTATCCTCCTGCTGACATCTGTAAGTGAAAGGTAGGGACCACAATTCATGGAGAAACGTACTTCCCAGGGGTTCAATGCGGCCAATTGGGAAATGCTTCATGCAAGATTTAAATTGAAACAGCGAAAATGGGAGAGAGATAACCCCATGAATTAACCATACAGCTGAATCAATCTCCGCCACAGAGAACAGCAAGTGTTCTAATTGTTCAATGTGTAATAGCGTATATGTAGCGTCTTTCATGGATATAAATCTCTGTTTATCAATTAGATTAAATGGTAAAAACAAAGCAGAAGCATTCAAATAATCCCAAGGGACTTTTCCCATTTTGAGAGTCTGTAACGTCCATGCAAACTGCATTACTGATCGTAATTGATTTTGACCATGATATAACACAGATACATCATTCTGAACAATATCAATAACAGAAGAAACAATATTATCTAAGGTATAAATGCGTGAAGACAGTGTATTGATACTATTGTCCACTACTGCAAGAACTTTTTCTAAATTGGCTTTGTCAATTTGGCGCAGACGAAGCGCCGCTTCAATTTGTGAAAGTTTCCATACTTCATTGTAAGCTGCATAGATAAATCTCTTTGATCTAGAAATCCTAGGACCTAAGATAAAATCAGCCAAATTGATGTCGCTCAACAAGAGTGACAAGCGTTGTTTTATTGACGATAAAGTGGAGTGTTCCAACCATTGTTGGCACAATTTACCCACCGAATATGTGGTGACTGAATGTGAATGTGGAAAACGTGGATCTGGACTAGTCTGTGTGAAACCAGGCATTACATTATAGAAACGGAGTTGGCATGCATTTGAACTGGTTTGCCACAGCAACCAACCGATAGGGTCAACATCAGAGACATTGAAAGTGTTATTTCGAAACAGAGTTTGCAATACATCGATCGAATGATTCATGTGTGTGCGCCAATTATCATACTCCGCCAATGACGGAATGGACAGGATATTAAAATTTTTCGCAGTTGCCAAGCCAAAACAAGTAGTCTGGTGCACTGTATCATTTAAATATAACATTTGTGCCGGAATTAGGCAGGCACGATATAAAGCTTCAGTTCCCTGAACCTGCCAAGCTTTAGTGCCCCAAATCGATTTCAAATAAATGGTATCTCTCCAGTGATCATAACCCTGTATGGCCAATTCAGTTCTAAAGGAATTGGAATAGATTAACTTCGTGTGGGTCTGTATAAATTTGGATTGAGACGACAACTGCAATTTAAAGAAATAGGATTCTGGATTGGACGTGTTATAATCTGTGAAATAGGTGAACTTATCCCTAAGGGTTTTAGAACTCCCCTGTAAGGGGGTTGGATAATGTTCCCATTGTGTGTAATTAAAAACAGGTCTTAATGTGTTTGTTTTGTGTAAGAAATGATGCCCATAGTGTCGATAACTGAATAAATCAGCATAATTGGCAGAATTTAAATATAAATCTTCAGCATCAAAAGCAGCATAAAACTTTAAATCAGAAAACAATGAATGTACTGCTTGTACATCCCAATCATCGGAATATATGTCCGGTGTTATTGCATCTCCTAAAGAAATGCAAAACATGTATGGTATCTTGAGGACTTCCGTCGGGCCGTGAATTTCAAATGCTACTTTATCCTAAACTATGCCATCTGCAACCAGGAAAGCTGAAATGTTCACAAGAGTTTGATCGCGTTTCATGATATGGTACGATTTATGAGGGGCCAGAATTCCATCGACCAACTTTACAGCAGAGCGTTCTGGCAAATAATGGCCATTGATGAGCAAGAAAAATACTGTCTCAAATCCAATTCACATGAAAAGGAAAATCAGGATAAGTATCAACCAGATGTATGTCCAGGGCCGGACCAGGTAAGTCTTTTTGAACTAAGAGATGAAAATACTTGTTTTTGTCGGTACAATAGTGCCAAAGTGGAAGACTTCATTGTGGGACTCTTCCGCAGGGTAAGTATACTCGACTTCTGCGTTGGAAGAGGATGGAGTCAGCTTTTCTCGTACCAGATCTCCAATCTTAGGAAGCCAGCCAGTGACCGGAATCAGCATTACTGTGTCATTGGAAGAGGGCAAATGTTCAGTTGCGTAGCTGTCACGGGCCTTTTGTAGGTCCTATAAAATAGTAGAATGATTATCTACATCAAAGGTTGCGGCCGCTTCCACAACGTCTAGACCACCAAGGTCTGGCACAAACATTTTAATGCCAAAGAGCATTTCGTTTGGGGTCCGCCCACCCAGAGATCTTCTAGGGGGATTATTGAGTGCACATTGAACTCCATACAAATGGGCCAGCCAGTTCCTGCCAGTACCTAAGACCCTAGCTGTCAAAGATTGCTTTAAGTCACGGTTCATCCGCTCCACTATAGAATTGCCCTCAGGCCTGTCTGGAGACGAAAACTGCACCAGCACCCCCATCAACTTCATCGCGTCCTTGTAAGCCTTAGAGGCGAACGCTGGACCCTGGTCAGAATTGAAGGTGCCACAGGCAAACATCCCGACAAAGACACGCAAATCTCTAATGACATTTCGAGCGTCAGCACTGCGTTGTGGCCAAACCCAAAGGAATCTAGTGCACGAATCAACTGCAACAAACATGTATTAATATGCAGTATCAGAAGACAATGGACCGCAGTGATCAAGATATACACAGCCAAATGGCTGATTTGAAATACATAGCTGTGTTTTTGTTGGGTGTGAGACCGTAGACGATTTGATTTGCTGACAAATGTCACAAGTAAGTACATAATTACGGGTTTGTTTATATAAACCACAACACCAATAATGTTGCTGTAAAAAAGAGACAGTCGCAGACACCCCGGCATGTGCAGAAACCATGCCCTCGTGTGCAGCTATGATCAAGGTAAGTCTGCAGTCCATGTTGGGAATCAGCCGATCCCCAACTGATGGAATTTTAGCATAAGGAACTTGTTCGGGAGATAAATGATAAGAAGACTTCGAAGGGAAGCCCTGCGGATAAGCAGTTCAATCCTTCGTAGCAGCTACAGCTGCCAGAATGTCATTATCTATCTTAGTCATGGACCTTGTAACTGCTGCAACGGAACACGTGGCTACTGCAGATTTGGCCGCGTCGTCAGCCAAAGAATTACCAAGAGCATGTGCTCCCACACGCTGATGGCCAAGAGTATGTATAACCTGTGTGAGGGGCAGACGTCGCTTAAGTTCTGCCACTCGCACCCAAAGCGTTTTATGCTTGATTGCACTGCCTGTAGAGTCTCGATAGTCATTTTGAGACCAAAAGAATAAGTTGTCATTAAAAGACTGAACACAGTAGTAAGAATCGCATACAATAAGAGTATTCACATTAGGATCAGCAAACTCAAGAGCTAGAACAAGAGTACGCAGCTCCGCCAATTGAGCTGTACAGTCTCCAAGTGCCTGAGTATGCACTATAGAAGACTTAAATTCTCCATTCACAATTGAACCAGCCACAATAGCGCAAGCCGCTGAATAAGCGTGTTTGGAACCGGTGGCCGGTTGAGCCGAGCCATCGGTATAAATGATACATTTGTACTCATCCAAAGGAAGCAACGACAACGAAGGAGGATGAACATGTTCATACTGTAAAAACTCCTGTGTCTGAAGAGCAGGAACAAAGATAAACGTGACATCAGCCGATGTCAAAGAAGTAGTCCATTGTATCCAACGGGGATGTAGTGCCTTAGAGTTGGGTACACTTGCCTTAGTCACTGCTCCTAAAGCAGGGAGAGGTGTGACCATAAGAATGCGTTTTCCTTGCGTGAGCGAGAGTTCTTTCAGAATCACCATTTGGACCGCCGTCAAAACTTTTTTTCAACATTCGAAAAACGCATTTCAGTTGATGTGTACAAATGTGATTTGTATGCAATTGGTACTCTGTCTCCCTCATTGAACGTCAAGTAAGTGAAACCCACCGTCCCCGGTACTATACGTATCACCAGGTTTGTGGTATCATCACGCGTCAATAAGTAGTTAGTCGCAAGCATATCTGATTGCAAAGATTGTAGAATAGTGGTATGTTCCGGAATCCAGCTGGCAGAAGAATATGTTGGTTGTATCAACGCATAAAGCGGTTTGATACGCTGGGCATAATCGGGGATGTAAGTCCTTCCAAAATTTTAAAATTCCAGCAAAGACTGAAGTTTCTTCAGCGTAGAGGGAGGTTGCAATTGTGCACATTTCTCCAGAAAGTGGGGGGCTAACCCCCTACCTTCATTATTGAGCTCATAGCCCAAAAATAGCACAGCGAAATGAGCGATGTGTGATTTTGCAAAATTGTTTGTATCCATAGTCGGCAATCTAGAACGCGCTCTCACCGTCTGAGGCATACTTCGCTGTTAATGCGGCAACCTTTTTCTTCTGATCCGTCTGGCGGTCGAAAACGAGGCAGTTCCTCTAGTTTGGTTTCAACGTCAAACTGTTGAGGTTGATTCCATCCCTGTTGTGTGGTCGGACCTTTGCCACGATCCTGGCGTTCCCCACCACTGACTTGAGAGTCCGATGTGTCCTGTAAAGAACGAGGAGAGCGCTGATCAGGGACGTGAAATCGATCAGGAGTCTTAATTTTTGTGCGATCGCGCAAATCATTAGTACGCTCAGAAGAATCAGGTGTTGGTGAACCAGCACGCAAACCTTGCTTCTGTTGTTGCTGCCCCTGTGTTTTATTTCTCCAGTTCTTTTTAGGAAAGAACGGGCGCCCATCCTTATCAATCTGGGCTTTTTGTTGAGGTTGGGCTTGAGTTTGCGTTTGAGTAAAAGGCTTAATTCCCAGACTATTGCGCCCTAAGGTTTTATAAACTTTAGCAATAATCTTTGGAAATTCGCTCTGTTTGTCTGCATCTGCAACAGTCTCCAAACGTTGTGCCACTTGTAAACTTACAGCATCCCCCTTAACATTAGCAAGGATCATATCGGAAACAATGTCGAACACCCCACCAGTCTCATCCCCAACTCCAGTGCCGCCTTGGCCCCATGTTCATCTTGAACACGTTTTATCACGGAAGGGAGTACAGTCATTGAGGGGGTGCCCAAACACATCGAATAAACCGCTGCAAACACTCTACCCCAAGTGTTACAATCAGCTAATTCGGGAACTAGGCCTTTAGGTAAACTCATGGTCAGGATCCTGTGTGTCTCCACAGGCGTGGTATTTGGAAAAACAGCTACGAGTTGTCCAATTTTTTCAGCAAGCCAATAAGGAAATTTGTCTTTATTTTGCGAACGCTTGCCCATCACTGAATTAACCATGACAGGACTGATGGTTACTCCACCAGGTCCCGGTGGTTGCGCAGCAACGCCAGGTGGTCCCACCTGGAAGTTGCGTGACATGAACTGAATAACAGCTCTATGTACTCGTATTAACAAGGTATGCAACACGCGTAGCTCTGCGACTGTAGCAGTAAGATAATTTGGATGCGGGGTATATCCAGCCAAAACGGGCCATGTGGCCCCATCGATCGATAAGGGGCCTAAACGGACCGGTGTCATAGGGTGAGGAAGGGCGTCATTAAACCATATTGAATGTTGCCAGGCCATTAGCGGAACTTCAAGAGATCTATAAGGTCGATAATTCTGCGGAAGGGCAGTGGCAGTATATTCGTAAAACAAGTGATCTGTCCCATCAGCTGCCGGAAAGGTGACCCAAGAATAAAATACCTCAAAGCTGTGAGCTGCATCCGCTTCAACAACAAAAATAAGCGCAACACCAGCAGCAGGGACCCCATATTGAGTCAAATATGTCGTGACCGGTGCACGGTTAGGAGGTGCTATGGCATCCCCGTAATATCAAAGCACGGGTTTCCAGCAGCGCAGCTGTGTTAGCATGTTTTGTCTAGGTGATAGGGACTGACCAGAAGAGAATAACAAGGGGCATTGTTTATCGACCTTGCACATCGTGTTCAGACTAAACTCCAGGAACAGGCAGAGAACGCAGAAAGCAGACAGTTCTCATGTGAAAGGCACAAACAGAGTCTTGCAAAATAAAGTCATGTAGTAACATGCGCAAAGGCAGCATCATGGCAGCCTAGCTCATGCTAACTTAGCAATGTCGACAATGACCCTAACCGCCATATAACAATTCCACCACTGTTAATGTAGTGGAAGTTAAAATTGCGATGTCAGTCACATATGCAAGAACTGTGAGATCCAGATGGTGTAGGTGCAATGTGCTAATAAAGTCAGCAAGTTGAAAAGTTTGGATATGAGGCTCAATATATAACAACAACAAATAAATCTGGTGGTCTATTAAAAGGAGCCGGTACTGAATCATAAATTAACACAAACAGTGCCAACACCCTAGATACCAAAGTACATGAAATCAAATAAATGACCTTTGTGAACTTGTCGGATTTCCATCAACTACCAAGAGTGGTCAGTGTCATCATTTGGATACCCTTCCTTCCTACCACCACTCTTCTAAATCACAGAAGAGGATCATGTGGATCGGATTTCGGCCAAGTCACGAAAATCACAAAAGGAGGAAGTAAAGATAAGATAGAAGAAAAGTGAGACCATATGTTCACTGAGTAACTGGCCTCACACCAGTATCTTCATTTATTTAGGGTGATGGAAATCTAAGTGCAGTGCATGTGAGTGAAATTAAAAGGATTTGGAAGAGAAAAAAAATCCTTTTAATTCGAATATCTCTACCAATCCTACATTAAAAATAGTGCAGAAGCAGCTTTAAACACATAGGCCGCTTACAGTATGGTCAACTAGTTTCAGCTTGATGGGCCAATTGCCCAGGCTTTCTTCAGGACCTAAACAACAACTACTATCGCTACTGCATTCCCAATTGGGTCATAAAACATTTATGTGTATAAAGTTGTCATAAAATACGACCTTCTACATGGTCATTCTTCCGTACAAACTGAGAATTCTTCACACCTGTAACACATAAACACATAAAAACGATTATGAAATAATAAGACAATAACACAAGCTCCCTTATATTAATTCATCTACATGGATGACTTCATTGGTTACTTCATATACCAATAAGTAAAATTACACCGCTTTATCCTTTTTTGCTACCGGTGCACTCACCTTTCTTGTGTAAAGTCAAAACCTCACCTCACCCGGTAAATACTCAGGTATGGGAGACCCCGCCCTGTAAATAGAGGAAAAGCACTTTTAAGGGACTTCATTCATCTATCCCTTGTTTAGTATACTTTGATTTATACTTCCCAGCTCAAGAACGAACGCTTCTTCTAAAAAAGGACACCTACACTAACAATTTCCAAAATGCAAACTAAAAGCTCAGGACCACCTTCGCTTTGCTTTTATTATCTGTCTGAGAGGTACCTCGATTCCAAAATTGTCCGAAAATGTCAATAAATGCCAATAATTATCCCTCGTATTCCTGAATTCACGAGCGCACCAGAGCGAATATGGCACCCGAAACCAATCGGCTATCTCAGTTCATGAGCTCAAAAAATAATAATCTTGCACGCACGAACATTCTACGTACGTATATGCATCTGCTCTACAGCCAGTGAGGAAGACGCATGGTGTACTATACGTATTCACAAACAGGTAAGGCTAACGATCTTTTAGTCCTTCCACTACAACTGCAAGCACGGTAAAAGTGACCACAACACCAGTCTCGTGGTTCTATCAAGCATACGCTAATGATATGTGATGTATTCAAAACGCTGTATGGTACACTCACGCAATGGCGACGCGGGAGAATCTGAAATCCTACCTCTCCGTCGGTGCCTCGAGCTCTCCTGAGTCAGTGGGAGGTGCGTCAGTGCTTCACAATCCTGACTATGTACGTTACGCAGGACTGCCGGCAATTGAAAATGGCATCACTCTGAACTACAGAATGACGTCATAATAACCGGAAACTGTTGTTCTTTATTAAAAATAGGGAAAATTAAGGAAAATTAAATTCATATCTTTCCCATCCTATCGTATACACACTTGTTTATGTCTAAATATATACAACAACACACAAAAACTCCTTAGTAAGTATATATAAAGTAAGAATATGTACAAAAAAATACAAGTACAATCCTTCTTTAAACTCCATGGTTTCGTTACAGTTAGAGTCTCTAATACTCTTTAATTATCTGAAATTCAAAAGGTCTATTCAGAAGGATACATCTACATATCCATCACACTGCTAACCAAACTCAATGGTATGGATACATCACAATAAACGATCAAAACTGCTACAGAATCGAATGTAAAATCTATATGATTGATGGTTTCGACTGCCCTGCTCTTGTCTAAACTAGAATGTTATAAGGCAGTCCAAGGTATACCATCATTCAGGCCTTTGGTGTCACTATGCAGTTTAAACACCCACTTCTGTTCCTTATTAAAGAGAAATCTGGCTTTGTCAGCAACGTGAGATGGTATATATGGTTTTTCTAAGACTGTCCATGTGAATTCATCTGCCTTATGATCAAACTCAGCAAAATGCTTCGTTAATTTAGTGTTAGTTTTTCTACATCTAAATGTGCTTTTATGTTCTAGCATCCTGAGCTTAACTTTGCGAGTTGTCATCCCCACATATTGATATTTACAGGGGCACTGTATCAAATAAATCAAATTGTCGCTGTTATAATTTGAGAAAGTATTTTGCACCCAAGGTCTCTGAGTTCCGATATCAACTGTTTTTGAATTTCTTGTTTGTGGGCAAATCGCACAGGCTCCGCAAGGGAAATGGCCCTGAACCGCCGGTAAGTCCCAGAGTGTGCCAACTTTCTTTGACCCTTGCTCCTTCGGTCGTGTATGCACCAATTTATCACGGAGATTATACCCTCTTTTAAAGGCGAACAAAGGCAGTGGTATTTTATCTTTACAACTGTTCAACAGTCGCCAATTTTTGCGGATACTCTTCTGGATACCATTGGTTAATGTACTAAAAGTATTTACAAAAGTCAGGCGTCCCAAAGGTGGTTTCTTGACCTGGGGTTCCAAAAGCGCCTCTCTATGATTATTAGTAGCGCGTTTATATGCCCGTTTAATGAGTTTTTTAGGATATTTCTTTTCTATCAATTGATGGGACAGATTCTGGGCATGTTGCTTATATTGCTCAGAAGAAGAGAAATTCCTTCTCACTCTTAAAAATTGGCCAAACGGCAAATTATCCCACAGGGCCTTTGGATGTTGACTGTCGTACCTAAGGAGGGAATTCCGAGCCATTGGTTTCCGATAGAGTTCACTTGCTAAACCTGTTGGCGTAACAAAAATAGATAAATCAAGAAAAGCTATTCTGGTCTTATGAGCCTCTAGTGTAAATCTTAAAAAATTGTTCCGTGTGTTGAGCCATTGCTGGAACTGTAATATCGATTCAAGATCTCCACGCCACACTACAAAGATGTCATCGATATACCGCTTCCATAGTTTTATCGACTCATGGAAGGGATTATCGTCATTTAGTATATGTTGTTCTTCAAAAGTGTGGACGTAAAGATTCGCCAAACTCGGCGCAAAAACACTCCCCATGCTTGTTCCAGAGATTTGGAGGTAAATCGTTTCTTCGAACTTAAAGAAATTATCTTTCATGGCCAAATGGGCCAGGGTCATAATAAAATGGACAGGTGTAATAGAGTCCAGGTCAGTATTATTCAAAATTGAGGCAATTGTGTCCAACGTCTCATCTTGAGGAATAGATGTATATAATGATTCGACATCGAAGGAGACTAATAGGTCTCTCTCCGGGTCGAATTCCACCGTAGGTAAAAGACGCAACACATCTTTTGTATCCTGAAGATACGTCGGCATCTTTTTATTAAAGGCCTCAAGAAAAAATCTACAAAAGTAGACAATGGCTCTAGAATTGAACCTATCCCAGAAATTATGGGTCTGCCTGGCGGTGGTCGTTGGCTCTTATGTACTTTTGGTAAAGTATAAAAGTACGGCATCACAGGGTGAGCAGTTTGGAGAAATGCTGTTTCCTGTGATGTGATCCACCCTTCATTGTATGCTTCTTCCACTACTTCGGTAATGGCTTTCCGGATTCTCTCTGTAGGATCTTCTTTGAGTGGACGATAAAATCTCCTATCACCCAGTTGCCTTAAACATTCGGCTTGATATGCCTCAGTTTCTAGGATCACAATTGCTCCGCCCTTATCCGCGGGCTTAATTGTTATCTCACGATCTTCTGTGAGTGCTCGTAAGGCTACTTGTTCACCTTTAGGCAAGTTACTGTAATTCCTTCTTTTGTTAGTACATAGGGCAGTAATTTCCTCTTGCACCGTTCTCTCAAATGTGAGTACTTGTGGTGGTACACTATGTAGCGGAGGATTGAAAGTGGACCGCTTCTTCAGCCCAGTATTCATCATCTCTGTCGAGGACTGTGTCGACTCCTTGTCTTTGAAAAAATAGTGCAATCGTATCTTGCGAAAAATCTAGCAAGTTCGCATTGCACTAAAAAGTCATCTCCATCTGACGTCACTACAAAGCCAAGACCTTTGTTGAGGACTCCTTCCTCCTCTTGAGTCAAGATCTTATTGCTCAAATTCACTATTAGGTCGCTTCCGCGCTCCTCCCTTGTTGTGGTTGATTCTGCATGGTTTTGCTGCGCATGTCCATTTGTTGGAGCCCTGTTGGTGGTTGGTTCCAATGGACTTGTGGTTGCCGGTTCTTTCTTCTGCCTCGATATCTTCCTGGGCCAGACCCTAAAAAAGACTGATTATTGAAGTCTTGTGGGTACATCTGAAAAGGAGCTCCTGGTGGTTGGAAATGTTGTGGCGGAAAGCCCCATGGTGTAGGAGGCCACCATTGTTGGAAGTGAGGTGCTGTTTGTCCTCTCCAAGTGGCTCTTCTCCCTCGACCTCTGAATTGTTGTCTAGTAGTTTCGGGAAATTCTGAGTCACTTGAACTATCTTCGGAGCTACTACCTGAATATGTAGAACCATATCTTCTACCTTTCCTGTTGAATTCTGGGGGGGTATAGCTCTCGCTAATGTAAGGATAAACCACCTCATGTTTAAACTTAGTCAGATCTTTCTTAAATTTCTCTATTTTGGATACAAGTATTGAATCTTTGAATTCTTTATTTAATTTATTCGATTCTTCTTGATTCTTTTTATAGAGGGTAACCGTAATAGTAGTTTTAATTTGTGCCTCCATTACTTGTATCTCAATGAGAATGGCATCAGCTATCCGTTTTGCAGTTCTGATTATCAAGATTAGCCAATCGCGCGTACAGCGCCATGCTATTAGGGACCAATCTTTTAAGAAAACTTTATCCTGATGAAAAAGGCGGGGGGCATTTGTAACAATCAGGCCTGGAGGCGCACAATTGCCTCGCAAATACTCAGCCATTATTGCGCCATGTATCAAAGTGCGTGAATGGGATTTCTTCAATATCAAAACCTTACCCCAATCATCAATATTAGAACCTCCGGAACTAGAAATGCTATCTAGTATGCTCGGTGTATTATCCAGTATAGTTTGATAAGTAGCATCGTCATATGCTAGACCACTGAACTCTGCCATTTCAAGGGAAAAATAGTGTGTGTCTACTCTTATAAAAACGTCCAAAACCTAAGCTGCAGCACACAATCACTAACTATCTATCCTACAGGTATAGAAAAAATGTCTATAATCTCGGACCCGCAGCCATCAGCTGCACAAGAACATCAATTACAACTCCACAGGAGAAAGGGTCCTAGGGAAAGTTTAACGACCAAGCTACAGATTTAATCCCCAATACAACTAATAACAACAACAAATAAATCTGGTGGTCTATTAAAAGGAGCCGGTACTGAATCATAAATTAACACAAACAGTGCCAACACCCTAGATACCAAAGTACATGAAATCAAATAAATGACCTTTGTGAACTTGTCGGATTTCCATCAACTACCAAGAGTGGTCAGTGTCATCATTTGGATACCCTTCCTTCCTACCACCACTCTTCTAAATCACAGAAGAGGATCATGTGGATCGGATTTCGGCCAAGTCACGAAAATCACAAAAGGAGGAAGTAAAGATAAGATAGAAGAAAAGTGAGACCATATGTTCACTGAGTAACTGGCCTCACACCAGTATCTTCATTTATTTAGGGTGATGGAAATCTAAGTGCAGTGCATGTGAGTGAAATTAAAAAGGATTTGGAAGAGAAAAAAAAATCCTTTTAATACGAATATCTCTACCAATCCTACATTAAAAATAGTGCAGAAGCAGCTTTGAACACATAGGCCGCTTACAGTATGGTCAACTAGTTTCAGCTTGATGGGCCAATTGCCCAGGCTTTCTTCAGGACCTAAACAACAACTACTATCGCTACTGCATTCCCAATTGGGTCATAAAACATTTATGTGTATAAAGTTGTCATAAAATACGACCTTCTACATGGTCATTCTTCCGTACAAACGGAGAATTCTTCACACCTGTAACACATAAACACATAAAAACGATTGTGAAATAATAAGACAATAACACGAGCTCCCTTATATTAATTCATCTACATGGATGACTTCATTGGTTACTTCATATACCAATAAGTAAAATTACACCGCTTTATCCTTTTTTGCTACCGGTGCACTCACCTTTCTTGTGTAAAGTCAAACCTCACCTCACCCGGTAAATACTCAGGTATGGGAGACCCCGCCCTGTAAATAGAGAAAAAGCACTTTTAAGGGACTTCATTCATCTATCCCTTGTTTAGTATACTTTGATTTATACTTCCCAGCTCAAGAGCGAACGCTTCTTCTAAAAGGACACCTACACTAACAATTTCCAAAATGCAAACTAAAAGCTCAGGACCACCTTCGCTTTGCTTTTATTATCTGTCTGAGTGGTACTTCGATTCCAAAATTGTCCGAAAATGTCAAATGCCAATAATTATCCCTCGTGTTCCTGAATTCACGAGCGCACCAGAGTGAATATGGCAAAAAATAATAATCTTGCACGCACGAACATTCGACGTACGTATATGCATCTGCTCTACACCCAGTGAGGAAGACGCATGGTGTACTATACGTATTCACAAACAGGTAAGGCTAACGATCTTTTAGTCCTTCCACTACAACTGCAAGCATGGTAGAGCAGATGCATATACGTACGTAGAATGTTCGTGCGTGCAAGATTATTATTTTTTGAGCTCATGAACTGAGATAGCCGATTGGTTTCGGGTGCCATATTCGCTCTGGTGCGCTCGTGAATTCAGGAACACGAGGGATAATTATTGGCATTTATTGACATTTTCGGACAATTTTGGAATCGAAGTACCACTCAGACAGATAATAAAAGCAAAGCGAAGGTGGTCCTGAGCTTTTAGTTTGCATTTTGGAAATTGTTAGTGTAGGTGTCCTTTTTAGAAGAAGCGTTCGTTCTTGAGCTGGGAAGTATAAATCAAAGTATACTAAACAAGGGATAGATGAATGAAGTCCCTTAAAAGTGCTTTTCCTCTATTTACAGGGCGGGGTCTCCCATACCTGAGTATTTACCGGGTGAGGTGAGATTTTGACTTTACACAAGAAAGGTGAGTGCACCGGTAGCAAAAAGGATAAAGCGGTGTATTTACTTATTGGTATATGAAGTAACCAATGAAGTCATCCATGTAGATGAATTAATATAAGGGAGCTCGTGTTATTGTCTTATTATTTCACAATCGTGTTTATGTGTTACAGGTGTGAAGAATTCTCCGTTTGTACGGAAGAATGACCATGTAGAAGGTCGTATTTTATGACAACTTTATACACATAAATGTTTTATGACCCAATTGGGAATGCAGTAGCGATAGTAGTTGTTGTTTAGGTCCTGAAGAAAGCCTGGGCAATTGGCCCATCAAGCTGAAACTAGTTGACCTTACTGTAAGCAGCCTATGTGTTCAAAGCTGCTTCTGCACTATTTTTAATGTAGGATTGGTAGAGATATTCGTATTAAAAGGATTTTTTTTTCTCTTCCAAATCCTTTTTAATTTCACTCACATGCACTGCACTTAGATTTCCATCACCCTAAATAAATGAAGATACTGGTGTGAGGCCAGTTACTCAGTGAACATATGGTCTCACTTTTCTTCTATCTTATCTTTACTTCCTCCTTTTGTGATTTTTGTGACTTGGCCGAAATCCGATCCACATGATCCTCTTCTGTGATTTAGAAGAGTGGTGGTAGGAAGGAAGGGTATCCAAATGATGACACTGACCACTCTTGGTAGTTGATGGAAATCCGACAAGTTCACAAAGGTCATTTATTTGATTTCATGTACTTTGGTATCTAGGTGTTGGCACTGTTTGTGTTAATTTATGATTCAGTACCGGCTCCTTTTAATAGACCACCAGATTTATTTGTTGTTGTTATTAGTTGTATTGGGGATTAAATCTGTAGCTTGGTCGTTAAACTTTCCCTAGGACCCTTTCTCCTGTGGAGTTGTAATTGATGCTCAATATATAACGCCAAAACCTGGTGTGGAAAAGAACACCCCTGCCGGGTGCCTCTGGTAATTTTAAGAGGGTCCAAAAGGGTACAAGCACAAATACCCCTGGACTTCAGTCCTATATACAATTGCTGCACTTGCGATATAAACCTTGGACCAAAGACAGAGGTGCCCATAACTGCCTAGAGAAATTCCCAAGGGACCTAATCAAATGCCTTTTCAGCATCTAGCATAATCAATCCCATGGGAGCACCTGCAACCAAGGCTACCTCTAGGGCTGTTATTTCTGTGTTAACATGTTGAGGTTGTATCACATCCAGGTATAAGCTCTTGGTGATTACGATCAACCAAGTCAGAGATAACCGCGGCTAACAAATTGGTCACTATCTCAGTATAAATCTTTGAATCTGCATTAATCAGAAATATTGGCCGATAGGAACCACAGTGCATGGGAGGCTTCCCTTTTTTGGGGCGCATGGCACCTTGCCCAGAGAGTCAAAGAATTAAAAAGATCTCGAAGGATCGGTGTTAGAACATGTGGGAAAACATCATAGAATTCCAAAGGAATTTGGTCCAGCTCAGAGGCTTTACCCTTTGCTAGCATGTTAAGGGCTCCTCCAGTTTTAAACGCTGAGACTGACTCAGTTAGAGGTGATGAAATGTATCTATAAACTTATTAACAGACTCACTCTCAAGATGGCTGAGAGCTGCTGAGCCACATTATGAGGGTGAGGAAAGATGAGGAACCAGGCTGACGGAGACAGTTTTCAAAAGGCTACCTGTGGATGGTGGTGTTTCTACTTACCCTGCTTTCTCCTGGTGTGGAGACGCTGGAGATCTTGTGGTCTGTGCTGCTGGTCATCTTGTGAATGGCGCCCTGAGCTGTGCTCAATCACATCAGCATGCAGTGGTGTAGGATTGATGTGATGGATCGCCGCACTGCAGGTAGGTAGTCACCGATCGTGCCGGGCTCCGGCTCGGTCGGCGGGGGAGCAGCATGCTGGTGGTGGCCAGCAAGAGTCCCAACAGACTGGGACTGTCCGCCTGCCAGTTGAAAAGCCATTGGGGCAGGCTGAGGGGAGTAAGATCACCGGGCAGCAAGCAGATTGGTAAGGGAGAAAAAGACCGCAGATTTACCAATGCCTGAGGAGCCCAAGGAGCCCTGACAGCCCAAAATCAAGTCCAAACAGCCCTTACAGTCCAAACGGCTCAAGGAGCTCAGACCATTGGGGGTAAGCTCTCAGGCAACAGTTACTGTGCATGCTTCTATGGACAGGGTAATGCAGCTAGAAGCAAACAATGAGTTGAAGGGAGTGGACATTAATCTACCAGCAGAAGACCTTTCTCGGCCAGTTCAGGTACAGACCTCTATGGTTTCATTCCCATCTGCTGCACTGTCACAGCAGTTGCTGCAAGGTGCGTCAAAAAAGGGTTCTCTGGGGGGATCACATATGGCTTTGGGTTTGGGACCTGATTTGGCCCTCTGCTCTAGTCCTCTGCAAAGGGCTTCAACTGACATTTTTGGCAGATGCCCTTGGGGGTTACGTAAAGATTCAAAGGTATTGAAATCTACCAGCCTGTTGGTAGGCTCACAGGACCATTGTCAATCATTGTGTACTCGGTTGCCAGGTAAGGGCTCTGCTAAGGTGGAAACTTCTGTGCTAGCGGAGAAGCAGAAGCAGGCCTGGGCAAGTAGCAGGAGGGTCTCCGTCAGCGGGTCTGCATCTGAATCGGTATCCCCCACCATACAATTGGAAGGATGGGTTACAGATCAGCGCATACAGGTGGTGTCATATGTCCCATGCAGGTCCATTGTCGTTTTCCCTATATTAGCATGAGTACGTTGCAGACTGTCCTCTGCTTTGCACACATTACTATACAAACTTATTTTGCTTTGTGCCACACTGTACTTTCACACAGATCCTGCTGTTGTTTTCACGGTCTGTTCTTTCCTGGGATTTAGTCTGAACACTGTACATAAGGTCAAAGAACAATGCCCCTTGCTATTCTGTTCTGGTGAGGCCCTAGCACCTAGACAAAAAACACAAATGCAGCTGTTGTTTGTGAACACATACTTCTGTCATAAGATATGCATGAATAGGTAACAACACACTTGGAGAGAGATCTTTCCAGGTAAGAGATCGTGACAGCACCAGCGATGTAGAACTTTCATCTGTGCATGCTAAGGTGCAGGTTCTGCTGCCAAAACCCAGAGATCTTCTGATATATAATAATTTTTTCTTCTGTAGAAGGGGAAGGAGGTTAGGTTATTCTGTCTTATACAATGACAGCTCCTTTCATGATTTAGGGACTACTTACTATGCTGACCTTATATTTGTGTTAGGCATTTCCCCACTTATTGTTCCACGTGTACTGCATACTAGAGCATGATAGTTAAAATAAACATTTTTAAGATTTCTCGTGTCTCTGTCAGAACATATTGTGGACTGGTACGAGTGTGAGAGTGAAAGGGTGTGTCCTGCAACCGTGATTCCTGAGAGGGTCGGGAGTGTTATGTTCTGGGGAGTCTAATCACTTGTGCCTCTGTGAGTAAGTAGGAGGGCAAGTGAGACACTATATAGCTAGTCGGTCCCAGGCTCATGGGTACTCAGGTGGTGAGATGACTTAGTCCCTGCCTACTAAGGTTCTATGATCCCAAGCATAGTTCTGTGACTCCACAGAATCCCTGCAACAGTGGCACCAGATTATCAAACTGCTGGCTCGGAGATCTTGGAGAGCTCTGAATCTTCAAAGTTGGGGGCTGCGGTGGTATGGTCTGGGACACAGGGCAAGCCATCCACTCATGTTGGTTTTCAGCCACTATCAGAGAAGGACAGTTATATGCCCGCCACTGATGACTTGTCTTTTGATTCGCAAGAAATGCTTGAGGCTTTTTTCACTTTTAGATCTGTTGGAAGGGGAAGACCTATGTCCACTATGGGCACTGATCCAGAATTAGAATAAGAGTCATCTAATAAAATGTGCCTAGGGGACATGGCATTACGCAAAGAGGTCACTAAAGATATATCTGGTATAGAGGGTGTTGGTGAAAAGGGCAAATAAAAGAAGAAGAAGCATAAGGAGCAGCCCCTTTGTAATGTAATGTAATGCAATGTAATGTAATGTAAATAGGTACTTATAAAGCGCACGGCTACTCCACAGAGTGTCCCGGGGCTTCAGGAACTTCTTTATCAGCAATTGCTTTGATTTCTTAACTCAGAGATAGCTCAGATAATGATTAAGGATCTTGTTTGAGACTCAGGAGGTAGACAAATAATGCCTATAAACACTTTGATTAAGGCACATAAGATGGGGGATGCACACCGTGGCATGACTGGTTGCATGGGGCTAATGGAAGTTCTCATTGCTGTTGGGTCCTCTGCTTCCTCTTCTTCTCGTGGTGGGTCAGGAAGGAAGTAAGGGCTCCCCCGAACAGGCCTTTGCTCACACTTCAACATCCCTCTCATCAATACATGATTTGCCACAAGCACATAGAGAAGAGTTTCGGAAGGATTCACTATCCTTGAAGATGGCACACCTTAAAACGCAGGTGGTGCTGCATGATTTGTTTAAAAACATGCATATAGATTATGGTAGATTGAATGACATTGAGAATGGCTCTATACTGGTGCAGCCATCAGTGCAGCAAACTCAGATTCAGGTGAGGATCATGAAATAAGGTTCAAGAATATATCCAATAAGATGGAGGGCATGGAAAATTGAATTTGCATCAATAACTTGAGGGTGCTGGATATACTGGAGAGACAGGAGGGTGATGATGCCAGAGGATAAATTGTGCATCTGTTTAGGTAAGCATTCCTTCAACTTGGTGATTAGGACATTGATTGCCAGGTGCAGCATGCCAACCTATTTTCCTTTCATAGGCCATTCAAGGGCTGGGCTTTAAAGTATCCATGGGCAATTCTAAATTATGATGGAAATTATATTTTTTGCCAATTAGTGTGTCAGTTAGTACACCCGCGAAACCCTGTCCAATCTTGTGGGGTAGTGTTCTTCATCAGATCAGATTTTTGCTATGATACGGTGGTGCAGAGATGACAGCTAAGAGAAGTGATTCTAGCTTTTTCCAAACTTGGTGCCACTACTTCTCTTCTTGAGCCCGCAAATTTGAGAATGTTCCATCAGGGACAGACTTTTTTTGTTGAGATCTGGCTAGAGCTCAAGAACTTTTGGAAGCCAGGGGAGAGGATAAACAATCTGATACATGGACAGACATTGTCTGATATTGCCTCTTAGGGGCATATTAGCAAGAAGTGGCGATAATCATCGCTAACCCTGCTTAGCGTGATTTTTTTATCGCCGGCTATCGCTGGAATATATCGCCACGCTAACGCTGTATTAGCAACGATTAGCGCTATGGCGATGAATATTCCAGCGATAGCGGGGAAATGGGCCAACATCGCTGAAAAACCAGCGATGTTGCATGGAGAAGGGAGAACACCTTGCTGATACGACCCTGTGGTCGTATCAGCATAATCCACCCCCATGTTAGGTATGGCTAACACCTGCTAATTGCAGGTGTTAAATAAATGGCGATGACCCGGTTAGCGCGACTTTTCACATCGCTAACTGGGGCCATGGCCACCTTGCTAATAGGCGATAGGCCTGTTAGCGGGTGTTTCCCAGGTTTGTTCGTCGGAACGCCCACTTTGCATGTCATTAGCGATAAATATCGCTGACATGCAAAGCGGTAAAAACGGGCGCTAATGCCCGCAAACTGTCGCTAACTGCTGTTAGAGACAGTTTGCTGATAGGGCGATATGAATATCGCCGCTTTAGCGGCAAAAAGTGCCGCTAAAGCGGCGATAGTGCCCTTGCTAATATGCCCCTTAGTCTCTTAGGGGCCGATTCACAGAACTAATCTGAGATAAAATACTAAACTTACTACTTTTGGTATTCACAGAAGGCATTTAGTAGTAGTAAAGTTAGGACTCCTAACTTTACTACAACTAAACTGAGAAAACCTAAATTTACTACTTTTGGTATTCACAGAAGGCATTTAGTAGTAGTAAAGTTAGGACTCCTAACTTTACTACTACTAAATGCCTTCTGTGAATACCAAAAGTAGTAAGTTTAGGATTTTATCTCAGAGTAGTTCTGTGAATTGGCCCCTTAGCCTCTATCTTCAGTGCTTTTCCCATTCGGCTGTAGATATATGGTTTCTTTCATGGGGTTGCGGTTTATATCTGCAAGATTGTAGGAGGTTCAAATAAAGGAGGGGGGAAAAATTGCCTCTTTCTTCGTTTCATCTTTTTCTCATCTTTCTGCTGTGTAATCTTTTCAGTTTTTCTTCTTATTTGTGTTTGTAAGTTTTAGGCTAGACTGTTGGGGTTTACTTGGGGGTTTAGTGCTGGCCTTGATCGGCTTTGATCAGCATTTGCCCAAAATCTGAAAATTGTTTTTGTGGGGTGGTAGGGTAATGGGGGTAGAATATCCTTGTCTCCCTTGGGAAACCAGGATAGGTATGTGCTGCAGCGCGTGGTTGGATGGGGGGTGGGCTGCCGTACCGTGTAAGGTTAAAGTGGTATTTTGGTGGGGGTTTCACAAGGATTCTTTTGAGAGGGTGTTGCAGGGGGAAGAAAAAGCAAAAGTATCAATGGGTTTGTTCAAAGTTATTGTCATACAGAAGGCAGCCACTGTGATGTCTACCTATGGTGGATAAGGTTAGGGATGGTGGTCAGGTCATGCAATTACTCTTCTGGAATGTAAATGGTTTAAGCACGGAGGCCAAATTACGATATGTTAGGGAAGAACTTATGACACATAAATCACAGCTTCTTTGCCTACAAGAAACCCATTTAACTTTGACTAACAAACTGAACAGCTTGGGCTATAATATTCTTGCTGCATCGGGTGGGGAGGGCCCTTACACTGGTGTGGCCTTGCCGATGAGAAATTGGGCGTGAAAGGTACATGAGGGCAAAATAGATTAATTTGGTAGGTGGGTTTTGCCTATATTGGGAAGGATAATTTTTATGACTATCTGTATTATACATACTCCTAATACGGACGATCCCTCACTTTTCAATTTCCTATTATTAGAGCTTAGTCAATGATGCACCCCCATTTTTATCTGTGGAAATTTCTATCTGCCTCTTGTACTGGGATCAGATTGTACCTCAGGTTCAATGCTAGTAGAGAAGCGAATGAAAAAGTCCCACTCAGTATTAAGACAGGTTTATTATTTTAATGCTCTAAGGAATGTTTGATGGGCTAGGCGTGGTCCCGAGCAGAGATACACATTTTATTCGGTGTCCCATAATATGCTTTTTCAAATAGATATAATTTTAGCAAGTAGTTTTGTTGTTTCAGCTCTTTCAATTAAATTGAATCCATAGATAATTTCTGATCAGAATGCGCTTACAGTTATTATTAACTGGAGCTATTGCTGAGCTCTGGCTTCGCCTTTAAGCTGGTCATTTGATCATAAATTATTGCCGGGTAAGCTGTATATAAATCATATGTCTGATTGCCTGAAACTTATTTTCATATTAATAAGGCTCAGCTTCTTCAATAGTAGAATGTGATGCACTGAAAGCTATGGTTCATGGACAGACCATCAGCTAACTTAACAGCTGGACAAAAGGGAAAAAACACAGAGGGGTAATCTCGGGCTGAGCTTCTCTGATTGGAGATTGAATACTCTAAATGTGTTGGCAAGGGCAAACTGGATAGAGCGGAGGTTGTGTTTGAGCAATTAACTGCTGTCCGTATGATTCTACGGAACAGAATATGGGATAGAGCTTTTCAACGCTGGTGGACTAAACAGTCTCTTTGCTTCAAAAACAGCAAAGAGATGGGGCAACAGTTATCATTACAGATTAGAGATAGACTTTCTAGGAATACTACTACCAGCATTTAAACTCAGATAGTGAATTAATGCTGTATCCAACAGGAATTTTAGCTGAATTTCATAAATTCTATGTAGCCCTCTATTCGGAGGCAACTCCCTCTTCACTGGAGGCCATAAATGACAACTTAAAGGCTTCAAGCCTATCATGCTGATCCATTACTCAGCGGGCATTATTGGGTGCACCAATTATCTTGAGGGAGAATAGAGAAGCATTGTTTCAGCTGGCTTGGGGTAAGCATCATCTCTGGATTTAATTCCAATTGAGTTTTATAAAGCTTCTTCAGATGTTATTGTTCCTAAGTTTGAAGAGCTGGTCAGTTCCCTGTCTTTTTTTGTCTATGGTTCCAGCATCTTGGGAACATACAGTCCATATCCCAATCACTTAGAGAAGGGAAGGCTTCTCTGAAGAGATGAATGACACACCCTCTAAGATCATCACCTTCAGAACCTGCAGGGATACCTAGAACACAGAGATTGTTCCTTCGAGATCTATTCTCCAGGTCTTCGACCTTGGTTGAAAGACCTTCCAACTGAGATTCATGCTGCTGAATAGCTGACTTGTTTTTACCAACCAACTCTTGAAGAGCGACCTGACTCGCCTCTACATTTCCAAGCTGAGTATAAAGAATGTCCATGTTTCTTGACAATTTTCACAAGACCACCTGTGTCTTCAGATGGGCTGTTTTCAGTGTGAGAGAGTCCATACTGTACTCCTCCCTAGATGCTGGAGCCTCCATATTCCCTTATGAAATTGGTTATACTCCTAATTGACATATTTAATTTACCTAAAGTTCCCTATTATATGACATGAAGTGTACTTGGGGCATGTACATTTTTTTTTTGTTTAAAAAAAAAATTTGATTAGGTTTTGGTTGCAAATAAAACATAGCAGGTTATATCTTAACCACACGCCATAGCAAGGACATTCTTTTTCAGTTAACTTAGGTAGCACAGTTAAGACCATTCATCCAAAAAATCTTCAAATGATAACATAACCAGTGAAGCAATGACAGTTTCTACAGCTCATAGCACCCAACATTGAGAATTTGCTCTTGCTCAATTTCTCAGTCCATCCCGTGACCCAGTCATCCCCTCTTCGCTGCCCCTAAGTCCCATTTATTGACCATTCCCTGTCGCCTGTGAGCAAGGCTGGGGTTTCAATTCCGGCCTCAACTGTATCTGATTGTAATAGAAGGTATGGTTTCAAAGGATCCCATATGTCCCTCGGACGAGATGTGGGCGGCATCAGTTTAGCATATGTATTCAATTGTTCTTGACAGAATATGAGGTCATTTAGCCATCCTTTAAATGTAGGTGCTCTCCCTTTCCCCCACCTGCAGGCGACCCTGCGTTTGGCCAGCAGAAGCTCCAAGGAAATGTATCTCCTGGACTGGGCATCTAGGTCCTTTGTGCATCCCAACAATGTGACAAGTGGTGTGTCGGGTATGTGCAACCCCGTCATCTGATCAAGTGCTTCTAGCACTTCGGCCCAGTATTTCCTGATGGGGGTGCAATCCCAGGCCAGGTGCAGGAAGTCGGGGCCCCCCCTCCCACACCTGTCGCAGTTATCCGTGTCTCTCGTGAAAGCGTAGAAGTTTTGTAGGCGTGTAATACAGGCGATGCAAATATTTATAGTGGATAATCTGCAGTCTGCTGCTGGCTGATATTTTCCCAGTCTGTTGACAGCAGAACGTCCACTGGTCGTCCGTTAAGGGGAAGCCCAATTCTTCCTCCCAGCGTGCTCGTGCTGCAGGAGTTTCGTGTGGGCTGTCTATTTGGGTGGTGCGATATAACATGGAAACGATGTGTGTGGGAGTGGGCTTTTGGAGCAGGGCGTGTAAAGGGGCCATGATGGGTGGTTCATTTGGGAATTCTGGGGTGAGGGCTTTAATGTCTTGCCGAAGTACATGAAGAGTTCCATGGAGGTGGGTGAGAGGTCCCCAAAGAATTCCTCCCAGGTGCGAAACCTCCCATTCTTTTACAAGTCCCCCCAGGTCGGTGCTGCGAATTTCCGGAGCATTTGTCAACAGCCTCCCTCCTGTGTAACGGGGAGGTCTATTCTCCCTTGGAGAGGCAGTAGAGGGGAGTACATTATGTTAAGTGTGAGGCGGTTGGCTATATCCCTCCAAGCTCTGTTTGTGCAGTCGACTGTAGTCCGGTCCCTACATTTGTGGGCGACCGGTGAGCTCAAGTAGCCGAGTAGGGGGCTGGCACCATGTGTCCATTTTTGACTGCCAGGTGGGGCATGTATGGCGGTGGGTTCATCCAATATGCAGCATAGTGAGCTTGGGCGCAGCTGAAATAAAGTTCCATATCTGGAATTTCAAACACACCAGCGATAAATGGTTGAGTCATTGCTTCCCAATTTAATCTAGATTGTTTACCTCCCCAGGTAAGCCGAATGAGCTGGGATTTAAGAGGTTTAAAGAAGTATTTACTGGGGGCGTATGGGATGTGGATGAAGAGATACAATAGCTTAGGGAGGATTACCATTTTTATCAGTGATGCTCTCCCTGCCATCGATAAAGGCATAGCAATCCACCTGGTGATCTTATCTGTTAGCGCGTCTAGCTCCCGCCCATAATTCGCTCTCATTAATTCCTCTCTATCTCTTGTTACCAAAATACCCAGGTATGTGACTGCGCTATCGCACCAGGCCGAGGGATAGTCTGGGTCAAACTTGTTGGCTGCGGCAGTGAGGGGAAAGATCTGAGATTTGCTCCAATTTATGTTGATTCCGGAATACATACCGAATTGTATGAATTCACTTAGTATCGGATTGAGACTTTCCTCCGGGTCCCGAAGGTACAGGGTGAGATCGTCGGCATATAATGAGATTAAAATTTGTCGCTCGGGGTAAATGATAGCATGTTCTCGATGATGTTGACGCAACTTGGCTGCCAACGGCTCCATCGCAAGCGCGAAGAGGAGGGGCGACAAAGGGCACCCCTGCCTCGTTCCTCTAGCTATGCTAAAACCAGAAGAGCAGATCCATTTGATTAGAATTTTAGCCTGCAGTTTGGTATAGAGTAGTTGGATCCAGGCCAAGAAGGGTATGGGGAATCCCATCTGTCTAAGAACACAAGCCAAGTAGTCCCATTCTAAAGAGTCGTAGGCTTTGGTGGCGTCTAAAAAAACTGCCACCGCATTCACCTCTGGATCAATATCCTGTAGGACAGCAAATAGGGTCCGAAGGTTATGCGACGTTGCTCTGCCAGGTATAAAGCCGGATTGAGCTGGCAGTCCTAGGGCATTCATGAGAGGGCTAATGCGATTCGCCACTATTTTGGCTAGGATTTTAGCATCGACGTTAATGAGGGATGCGGTCTGTACGAATCGCAGTGATCTCCCGGTTTCCCGGGTTTGAGGAGGGATATGATGAGTGCCTCACGCATTGTTTGGGGAAGGACACCTGTTTCTCTTGCTTCTTCATAAACGTGTCTAAGGATTGGGATGAGTGTGGTTCTGAATGCTTTGTAAAATTCAGCTGTGAGCCCGTCAGGACCTGGGGCTCGTCCAGAACGTAATTGCATGATCGCGGCTCTAATTTCATCATCTTCAAAGTCCGCCAGGAGAAACTCCCTTTGGGCATCCCCCAGCCACCCTAGTGCTGTATCTTCGAAGTATGGTACAAATTCTACTGGTTGCGTCCTGTGTGATGTGTATAGTGTGCTGTAAAATTTATGAAACGTGACCAATATGTCCGGGGTGTTTCTATGTAGCTGTCCATCACCATCAGCTATCTCGAGGATAGTAGTTGAGAACCTAGGTGGCCGTGTCAGTTCTGTTAGTGCCTTCCCTGGTCTTTCTCCCTCCCTGTATTGCCGGGATTGGTGATATTTCCCCCTGAATTTACACTCCCTGTCTGCTGTCTCCTGGTATTCCGTCAACACCTCTCTGATTCGTATTTGTGTCTCTGTGGTGGGTGCTGTTTGCATTTGGGTATCTAGATGTTTTAATTCTTTTTCCAGTTTCTGAAGCGTGTTTTGTATATATTTTAATATCCCCCCTCCTTTAGCAATACATATCCCACAGATAGTTACTTTGAATGCTTCACACACTGGAATATTGTGACACTGAATTTATGTTGCATGGGAAGAACTCTTCTATCTCCTGTTCCAACTCGGACCAGAAGGCGGTGTCTAATAGTGCATGTGTAGGTAGCCGCCAAGACCTGTATGGCGAGTCCCCGCATGGTGGGGTAAGAGTTAGCAGCACAGGTGAGTGGTCAGAATAGGTGCACTGCTTGGGTTAGCCATGGTTTCAGTCCTCTGGACAGCAACCATCCATCAATACGTGACCATGAGGAGTGTGCTGTAGAGTGGCAGGTGCCTTCTCTTTCAGTCGGGTGTAGATTCCTCCAGGCATCTATCAATCCGTGTTCTATGGTGATGTTTTTTAAATGACATTGGGTGTTTGTGTAGTGGTGTGACTGTGGGTGTGACCGGTCCATTTTCGGATCTAATGTAGTATTGAAGTCCCCTCCCCATACCACATGTGTGGAGCCAATATCCAGAATTTTTCCCCATAGGATAGGAAAGAAGTCGGGGTCATCAATGTTGGGTCTGTAGCAGCAGACGAATATTATGGATTGGGAAGCCAAGCTTCCCCACATGTTGCAATAGCGACCCTGTGGGTCCATGTGTGACCCCATGGCTATGTAAGGAAGACTATGTTTGATTAGTATTGTTGTGCCCCGTGTGTATGTTGAATATTAGGAGAAGCAACGGTGCATTGCCCATCGAGCCGCAAATGCGGTTGGAGCTGAGGGGCCAAGATGCGTTTCCTGTAGCATAGCACATTGTTTGTTATGCCTATCTAAGTACGCTAGGATATGCCTGCGCTTGCGGGGGTTTCCTAGGCTGCACACATTCCATGTTAGGACATTATAGCTAGGGTGTCCGGGACGGTTCATTTCGAGTGCATGTATTAACCCTCATGTTGGGCGTAGTGGTTATGTCCTGTGGTCGAGTTGCGCTAGTCTGGCTAACTGTGGTCATGTTGTCGTCTAGTGTCGCAAGGGTTCCCCCCTCCCTCCCTCCACCCACAACAGCAGCCCAATCCTGCTGTGATGTATATACCTCCCCTTCCTCCCAACCAAACTCACAACTGCATTCCCAACGGGGGAGCGCGTAGTAACTTCTACAACATCAAAGGTCCAGATCATATTAGGGATTTCTTTCTGGGTAGAGTCAAGAGGGCGACACAGTGCTCCCTCGGATATACGAGGGCGCTCAGGAACGGGTATGATGTCCCACATGCCTGGAAGGCCAGCTGCACTTCTGAGGGAGGACCTATGCAATGGTTCCAATTTACATCGCCATACTTATCTGCATTGCATCTTCTTCTGTGTGGGCTTAGAGCGAGAGCCTACACACCCATCAGTATTCGCCCGAGTCTGTATCCATGAGTGTCCGGCGAGCGTATCTTAATATTTTCTTCATTCTATGTCTGATAGAGCAGCAGTAGATCTAGGTGGGCTTGAGGAAGAGACAAGACCGGAAGGCTTTTTGGGTATGGATTTAAGGAAATCGTTAACATGTTGAGGGTTCGTGAAAAAATGCTGTTTGGCTTGGTATGTGACTCTTAGACGCGCCGGAAACAACATGGCATAAGTGATGTTCGCCTGCTGGAGTTTCTTCTTTACAGGGAATTTGTTTTTAGAAGCTTCCTGAACCGCCATGGTGAAGTCCGGGTAGATGGCTATCTCCATGCCTTCAAACGATAGCGGCTGTTCCTCTCTTGCTGGTCGTAGAGCTGTATCTCGGTCTCGATAATTTAATATCCTAGCGATTATTGGCCCTGGAGGAGCTCCCGGCGGGGGTCGGTTTGCCAGTGATCGGTGCGCTTGTCTTGTGGCTCATGGCCTCCTGGCGGGTCTGGCCACGTTACCGCAGGCCTGGCTGCCATGATGACTCTTGCGCACGTTATTATTGGATGTTGTTCTTTCGCCCTCTGTTATTGCCAAGTTATTCTACAACAGTCTACATATTTTGTTTCTCACCTTTTCTCCTGTTCCCTTTTGGGCTCAGTCTGAACAACAGTTACAAGGTCGAATAACAACTCCCTGGTTCCTACTGATTTGGCCCGTCCCTCGCACCTAGATATAACACTTGTACAGCTGCCATTGAGAAATAAGTGTGCTTTTAATAATGCGATCGCTTGCTCTACGATAGCACTTGGAGACGACCTTTCCAGAGAGAAGAGCTGTTGTAGTTTTGCATCAAGAGACTGAGGTAGGGGGGTTCGCTAGTCAAAGCCCAAAGGTCTTCTATTATCCTAATAAACTGGCTTCCAGCACGGGGAGGGTGGTAATGTTAGTTAGACATATCTCCACTGCTTTATGAGATGCTTTCCCCGTTTGTATTCTATGGAGTAGTAACTATGCTGATTATATTGTTCTTATGTATTATGCTACTAGTACTGACACGTGTACTGTATCTTAGAGCACGTAAGTTGAAATAAACATTTTAACCTATACAGTGTCTCTTCATACGCATGTTGTGGACAGGTACGAATGTGACGAAAGAGTGTTCTTGCCTCTGCGTGTCCTGAGAGAGAGATACCGTGTTCTGGGTTGTCTAAGCATTGGTACATTAGTGCCAATGGGACGCTAAGGCTAGTTGGGTTGGGGTTTTGGGTGCTAAGGTTTATGGTTGGCTCACCACTATATTCCGAGGTCCTATTATCCTGTGCATAGCTCTGTATGTGCAGAAACCCTATGACACGCTCTTTCCACTATTAGCATCGCGGAAAACGCGTCTCGGCCGAACAGTGTGGTAAGCAGGCGCTCGACATATTCTTCCATTTTGCCCGTGTTTGTGGACTCTGGTACACCAAGAATTCTAAGGTTATTTCTACATGACCTGGATTCTAAATCTTTGTTTTTTGCTGCTATAACCCTCAGAATTCTTTCCATGTTTAGTAGTTGCTCCTTACGTTCAGTGGAGGTATCTTCCAGCTCCAAGATGCGCTGTTCTGCTTCTTTAAGGCGCTCATCATGCTGATCTTGCTTGTGTGTGACATTATCTATTCGTGTACACATGGTGTCCATTTTGGCCTCTATGGAGGTTAGGCTGGATTTCATAATGAGGAGGAGTTCTGTCAGATCCTCTGTCGAGGTATGTGCGCCTGCGGTAGATGCGTCCACCATGTCGCCTTCTGTGTCTGATTGCGTTCTGGTGGACTTACGAGCTTCGAATGGCAGTTTAGTTTGTTTCCCGTCAGCCTTCCCCATGCTGTTTGCTTTATGTTGAGTTATCTAGCTGTCTATATTGGATCTTGTTGGGAGGGCTGGGTGCTGGAAGCCCAAGTATATATCTGTCTTATTTCCAGGACTATAGCACGGATTTCACTGCCCAGTATTCAAGGTGCCCACTTCACCTAGCGCCCTGCCCTTCAAGCTGTTATTTGCCACCCGGCTCCTGTTGTTAGGCTAGGGAATATATGGTCTAGATTCTTGAGCTTATGTAAGCCCATTAGCACTCTGTATGGAAGGTGACAGTTTCCGAGTCCATCCGCAGTCGCTAAGGAGCAGATCTGCTATGTCGCGTTATAGCTTTCGCACTGCGTATATATCTCTCCCTGCCCAACCTGCAGGAAATTCAGAAATAGGCCTACTTGCGTTGGCGGTAGGCAGTTGGGGGCTCTTTGGCGTTGGGTAGTAGCTTCCCCGCAGCACTCGTACCCGATTCGCCCTAGCCTGGGTTTCTCAGAGTAGAGACGAACGCTTTGTGGCCTCAAGTCAGGGTGATTGTGCGTTACTGTCTGTGCAGTGGTATAGTTAGCGCTAGCCGACCATTCGTCCTGGGCGCCTCATGGGTGGGCTTCTTTGTGGCTGGAGACGAGTTATCATGGTCGGCCGCGGTGTTTCTCACTCTGTGTTCACTGTGTCTGCCTCTTGTCCCACGCGTCGCGCTTGTTCTACAGCTTGGCGTCGAGCACTCCGCAGGTGGGGACCTTGGGCCTCGATCAAGAGCTCGGTTAGGAGGGGGGCGGGCGCACACTCTCACACCCCTTCGCAGTCCGCGACCCCGAGCCCCCCAGCACGGGCAGCAACTAAGAGTTCTCGTGTCCCTGGGCCCCAATGTTATCTGCTGGTTACCAGGGGGGAGAGAGGGCCGCGATCCCGCCCGCGTCTCCCGAGCTGGCCTGTCACCCCGTAGTGGCTCCCTCTTACCTCAAGGATGGTTCTGGCCGTGCGGTGCTGTCAGCGCAGATAGTGGGCAGAGGTGAGGGCCGGTAGCACCCTCAGCAGTTTAGCCACGCTGCGGGGACGGCCGGACGTCTGAGGCCAACAATCCCGCTATCAGTCTGGTCGTCAGTGGGGGGTCCCTTTAGCGTCTCGTTTCGGCGCCCACGAGCACCGCTCCTCGATGCTGATTTTGGAGTGGGGGGTGGCCTCTCCTCTCGTGCAGGCACGTAGTCTCGTACTGGCACCTTTACTCCGCATACGTGGTGAGGTTCTCAAGTGCCTTCTCGGCGGCAGCAGTCGCTAGATGGTGAGCGCGACCGCCATCTTGGGAATCTTCCGGGGCTCAGCGCACATAGGTTTTCTACGTTGATTGGACCGTTTCTGCGGGTTCCGCCAGCCTCAAGCAGTGTCAGCAGCCTTCTGATGTCGTTTTATTCCATTTTTGCATCTGGTTTCCGACAAATGGGTAGGATATTATTGTTTATGCTTCCTGAGCAGCAAGAGCCTCAAGCAAGTGCGGCCATCTTGCTTGCGTGCCCTCTAGCGCCCCCCTTGGGGCATGTACATTAAATGTTTCTAGTGGACTGCAGCACACATTGTGCCACCTCTAAAGTGACAATGCAAAACATAACTGCAGGCCTTCGACCAGTAACCTGGCTGTGCAAGTTTCAACTGCAAATTGACCTCTCAAAATAACCCCTTCTGACAGGCTTTAACCCTCCTTTTAAATATTAATAAGTCACCCCTACATAAGCCTTAATGCCCAGTTAGGTAGGGTGCACAATATTTAAAAGTGTGGAAATGTAAAGGTGAAAGATAAACACGTCTATATAGTGAAAAGGCCTCAAAAACTATTTCCATTGTAGCGGGGATAGCTGTTTCATAGGAAAGCGTTGATAGTTAATGTTAAAATTAAATAAAGTAATCTCTGCATAGGAACCAGCTAAAAAATGTAAAAAAGTTAATTCTAGGACTATTTACTAAAAATCCATTTGATTGCTAAAGTTGGATATGTACTAGATTTTTACAAAAGGTACTTTTAAAACTTCATCTGTTGCCTTCCTAAAGCCTCTAGAAGCCCATTTGCAGAAGCATCCACCTGTCACCCAGAAACTGAATAGCTTATTGTTGAGGTGTGAACTTGCTCCAAGAGCTGGGGAAAAGGTCTTGGGTATGGGAATGTGTTCTGTTACCTGACAAGATGACCATCTGGGCAGTGCCCAGGAACTTAATATATCTTCAAAGAGTCCTACCCTATCACAGCTAAAAATAATACAGATGGAAGATAAAAGCTGAATGCCCCTTCCCCCCTTTACATCTCTTCCTCAAACTGTGCAAATGTAGGAATTAGTTCTCTACAGTTAGCTGCAGGTATTTTTGTGAGGAAAGTATGATGTAAGTGCTCGTTGACAGATACTGTGGCCTACATCAGATTGGGTTTACAATATAATCAATGACTCCCCACTCAGTTCCATTGTATGTAAATGCACCACTTGAATATTAATGCTCTAATGTCGTGCCACTTAATTCCTTCAGAACTGGGAACGAACGTTATGGCCCCACAAGAATGATGAGAGCTGTGGGAACACTATGGATCCGTTTACTTTCATCACAAGAATTCAGCTGTCACCTCATGAGAGTCCCGGTCACAATGAGGAATTACCGGGGGGAACTGACCTGTAATTATTGACCCCTATGTAATTCCTCATTTGTTAAAACACCCTTAGGGTCCAACTTGTAATGCACAGGCAATACCGGCCTCTTTGCAGGATCACTCTTAATTAAGGTCTAATTTTTCAAATCCTCAATGCCCTCGAAGACAGTCAATGAACCCATGTAGTGCAGTTGATAGACCTGTCAAAAAGATTTAAGTGGCTGAGTCCTTTGTATGTTGCGTTTTTCAAGCACAGATGTACAAAGATCTATAAAGTGAGCGTATGGATCCATTTTTTTAAACAAATTGCCTCAATATGAATCAGTCTTGAGTTGTAGCTGACCCCACTCTTATGGAGAATTTATCACCTCACGAAATAAGAGTTAAGATTTGCAGAGCGCCCTCAAAAAGAGCGTGACATGACAGGCGTTAGTGAAGGGAAATCATGTCGTCAAAGTTCTTCCCAGTAACAGTTTGCCTGCGCTACTAACTGCCACAACACCTTTCGAAGGTGATCTGTTAAATGTGCCATAGTGTGAAAATAAGATAGGCTGTTCATTTATATCTTTTAACTATGAGTACAGCAGCGGCACTCCCATCTATCAAATTCTCCGAACCCTAAGCAAGTTAATTTTAACAGACTCGCTGGTTTTGCAGACAAAATGACATTCTGGATAATATTATAGGGGAAAAAGCTGCCAGAACGCTGAGACCACTCAAGCAAGAGTTCGGGTAATGATTACAAGCTGCTCAAAAATGTACATCATTTTCATAAATCATTATGGCATGGATTCTGCAGCTTTGAAAAAAATATGAAACGCATTAAACGGGTTATTTTTTTAACCTTCATATTTTAAATTAGGAGCCAGACATGAGGTAATGACCAGAGAAGTGACAAAGGGTTTCCAAGGTGGCGTATTTCTTTCACTAACTCGTAAATAATGACGTCCCTACAGAAATCTAACTTATGGGCCATTTAAATTAAGTGACCTAATGACATTCTATGTCGCATAACATCATGTTCCTTTCTGGACTTATTTGCTCATAAACTACATTTTCCAACATGCAGTTTTTTATGATAATTACAGAAGCAAGACAGAAATGGGAATTTTAGTCACACAAATGTATTGAAAAAACATAAAATATGTGTCTCACAGAAGAATTATCCACAATAGTATACGTCAATATTTCATTTATAGTTTTCGATAAATATATATCTGATCGAAAAATGTAATTTTTCATGAAAACTTAGGAAAATAAACATAAAAACGGACAGCAAGGATTATCGCCCTGCAAACTCCTATCGGATTTAAGGGGATATTTACAACCCAATCTGCCTTCAGTCTCATTCTTAGTGTGCGCAGATATATTTACATACAGTTAGGCAGAGTGTAATTCGTTATTCAATAGCATTCTTATACAGACAGAGTGTAATCCCCTTCTTAAACAATGGCTATTATACTTTGCGCATCTGCACATATGGTTTATGCAATGATACTTTTTCTTGCGTGTTTATTTTAAGAACAGTTTTTTTAACCAAAAATGGATGCAAAGGGGTTAAATGTGTGCAGTATAGTAACATCACTTTGAAGAGACCTTGCAGCTATTAGGAAAGCAGTTTCCCTATTAAAAGCAGCTGTTACATGTAGTCTGTTTGGCAGTAAAAAGTAATTTTCTCGCATCAGTTTTAACATTCTGTGGTAATAAACTAGAATTTGACCTTTGTGAATGTGTATTTCTTAATACAGTTGCTCTAAATAACATGTTATTGGGCACATTTATTTTTATTGAGATCGTATCTACCTATGTACGTGTGTGTGTGGGTGTGTGTGTGTGTGTGTGTGTGTGTCTCTCTATATATTGATATATTACAGAGTGGCATTCTGTAGTTATAGTTAGGGTTACTTGAGATAGGAATTCCTCAGATTTTCACCATTTATCACTTTGTCCCCATTTGATAAATCTCCACAAAACTTTGCAGACCTATTCTTCCTAATACATTGGCAGATGATGCAACGTTTTACAGTGTTTGGTCAAAGGGGTAAAAAGATAAAAGGGGGGTGTCTCAAAACACGAGTTTCCACTAATGTCTTTTCCATAAACTTTTGTACTGGACTTAGCAAGAAAATGGCATGAAATTTGGCAGGATTAGACATTATGATGCACAGATGATCCTTTTGGGTACTACAGGTAAGTAGGGTAAGTATTTTTTAAGTTATAACGAATTTTAACCAGGCGCAGCTGGTACATGTAAGAGCGGTGGGGTAGGGGGTTAAGTCGACAGATGACGGGATAGGGAAAATAAAATAAATAAATAAAACAACTTACCTTGCGCTTGCCGCATCGCCTCAAGTCGGCGGTGAGTGCAAAGTAAGTGGTTTTATTTATTTATTTATTTTCCTTATCCCATCATCTGTCGACTTTTTTTTTAAGATGTGCAGTTCTCCCTAAACTGCTGTAAAAATATTTTGAAAATTATAAATATATTTCTCTGCCTTTTAACACTTTAATAAAGTGGTACTAGGTAGGGAACAACAATAACACCTAATACTTGCCTAGATCTAAGACCCTAACCCAGAACGCAGCAAAACGCAGAACGCAGACAAAATGTGTTGAAAACAACATGGCTGCCCTTTCCCTCTCGTAAACACAGCCATTAGTCAATCACATACTGTCTTATCATGCACCTGTAACACAGTATACAGCGAACTTACCGTGCAATACTGTGGCACAATATATAACTAATTATTTAAAAAATTCAAACTTTAACAATACGTACACTATTCATACATACTACCAAAAAATAACCGTTTACACAAAATAATCTATTTCCTGCCACATTAAACCTACATTTGTCAACACACTTTCACGCTATGTCTGTTTCAATTACCCCACTCCACTCTATGCCACTCCACTCCACGCATATTACACTCTACACCTCTCAACTCTACATCACTCCACTCTACACCACTAGAGTGTACGATATTACATTCTGCGCCACTCCATTTTATGACACTCTAGCGTATGCCAATATGCTGCACATATTCCACTCTTTGTTACTCCCCTGTACGCTATTCCAGTGTACACAACTCCACTCTACAACACTACATTTTATGCTACTCCATTCTATGCTATTTCACTATCCACCACTTCAGTGTACACCATTGCACTGTACGCTATTCCTTTGTATGCCACTGCGCTTTACGCTACTCCACTGTATGCAGCTCCACTATATGCCATTTCACTCTTCAAAAATCCACTGTAAGCTATTACACTACACATCACTCCATTCTACTGCTCTACACACTACAGCACTCTACTCTATGTCAATCCATCCTACTGTACTACACTGTATGCTGTTCCACTGTATGACACCCCAATCTATGCCACTTTAGTCTACGATTATCCACTATATGCCACTCTGCTCTACGTCACTACACTGTACGCCAGTAACACTAAACGTTATTTCACTCTACCCCACTTAACTAAATGCTGCTCTGTCATACAGCTTATACTTTCTAAGTAAAACTGTGGGTTTGTTGGACAACATACATGTCAAGACTGTGCAAGACTGATTCTACGCACACCATCAGGATATGTTGGCTTTAGTCCTGCTAGCTCACAGTACACGATCTGTACCCCTAACCTTGCAAGGTGACAGGTGGAATGTGCAACCTCAGAACATGACAACTCTGACTCCCCAAGGAAATCATGGTAACAGATCTGGGACCCTTTTGTTTGGTAACTCATGCATACCCAAAGAGATACACAAGAAATACACAACATGGCATTTCAATATTTATTGAAGCATTATTGCTTCTTGTGTGAAATACTTGCGCTGCAATAATCAATAGAAGGAAACAGAATAGCGTGAACAGCATTACAAGAATGGTGAAGAAGATGAATAATCAACCATTGTGTTGTTACAGTGAATGTATGCTTGAATAGAAGTACTGTTACTTTTTTTACTCCTACATAACTCTACCTATCCTAGTGTGAATAGGGGGGGTGAATATGCCTAAATCCTTGTAGGGTGATCTAACTCCCCTGTTACATGTGGCAAGTGTCATCACGGAGCCCGTCTTGGTGGAGAGCTGGGCTTCATCCCTTGCAGGAGGTGAACAGAAATCAGCTGAGCTGGAAATCTGGCATGGGGCAACCTCACAGTGCCAGAAAAATGTTCCTCTGACTAAACAAAGGAGTGATGTTGTTTATATAATAAACATCACCCATGTTGCAATGCAGAAGTCCCAGTCAGGCTGGCATTATTGATTCTATCCTGACAAAACTGTCGCTGAGTGAACAATAATACACAATATAATTTTGAGCAGGGGACTTTAACTTTTCTCAGAATGTTCAAGGCTCTGATAATGTGCCTATGAAGATGTGTAAATGTAAGAAAAGTTATTTTATAGTATCCAGTACAAGCACACAAGCAAAAAGTGTGTCAAGTGTCAACGTTCAAGAAGTTTAAATGTAAGCATGTAAAATGATGGTGTTCCTGTCAGGGCCTAAATGTGACCACATGATAACTCCACTGTATGCCACTCTACTCTACACCACTACACTCTGTGCTATTCCGCTGTATAGCACTCCACACTGCAAACTCCACTCTACGCTACTCCACAGTACACAATTATACTGTACACTACTGCAGTCTACCCCACTACACTCTACCTCACTCCACGCTACAACACTCCATTCTATGGTATTCCACTCTACAACACTCCACTCCATGCCACTACACTGTACGCCTCTGTCCTCTATGCCACTACACTGTACCTCACTCCACTCTATGCCACTCCACTGTCAACTACTCTACTGTATGACACTACACTTTATGTTATTCGACTCTATGCCACTCCACTTTACCCCACTCCAGCGTACACTATTTCACTGAATGCCACTCAAGTGTGCGCCACTAGATTGTACCTCACTTCCCTCTACACCAGTCAGCACTAAACCACTCCACTGTACACCATACCACTCAGTGCCACTCCACTGTACGCCATTGCACTGTATACCAAAACACTATACACCAATTCACTCTACACTATTTCACTGTACGGCACTTTAATCTATGCTATTCTACTCTATGCTACTCCACTTTAGGCAACTCCACTGTACGCCACTCTAATATCCAGTATTCCACTGTATGCCACTTCACTGTATGCCACTGCACTCTATGCCAATCTACCCCACTCCACTTTATACTACTCCAATCTACACTATTCCACTGTAAGCAACTCTGCTCCACTCTCTCCACTTCCCTCTATGCTATTCCACTTTACACCACTCCACTCTATGCCAGTGGTTCTTAACCTGTGGACCGAGGACCCCTGGATGTTCACAAGGCCTACTCAGGGGGTCTTCAACTGTTTTGTAAAATTAAATAATTTTAACATTAATACAATAAAATTAATAAAGTACATACACATGCAAAAGCAAAATTAAGATTTGTAAAACTTTTTCTATATTTGATTGGTAATTAAAGAAAATCTTGAAATATTTGAGCATTTGCTTGGTGTATACATTTTTATATATTTCTGTGTATTGTTTTTGTTTCAAATCATAGACATTGGTGAGGCCAGGGGTTCCTGGCTTCCAATGATGGCTCTGTGGGGGTCCCTAGATATCAGTAATAATTCAGTGTGGACCATTGAAGTCAAAAGGTTAAGAGCGCTGCTCTAACCCACTCCGCTACACGCTATATCCCTCTACACCACTATGTTCCATGACACTCCACTGTACGCTATTCTACTTTATGTCACTCACTCTATGACACTCCATGCTATGCTATAGTAGTGTATGCCACTATACTGTACCTCACCCCATTGGATGCTGCTCCACTCTACTCTACTCCACTGTTCGCTATTACACTCCACAGTATGCTTTGCACTGTATGCCACTCCACTCTACGCCATTCCACTCTACACCACTCCACTATATTCCACTTCACTGTACCACACTCCACTGTACAACTCTCCACTCTGCCACTCCACTCTATACCACTCCACTGTACCGCATTCCACTGTACCACATTCCACTCTACTCCACCAGACTATACTCTACAGCAGTAAACTTTGCGACACTCCGCTCTACTTTACTATACCACATCCCACTTAATAACACTCCACTCAATGACAGTAAACTCTATGATTTCAATTTTATTTACTACAAATAAAAAAACATTGAAATTCAATGAAAAAACAAAGGTTAAAACTTTGTTATAATTAAGTAAACTTTAATAATTCTTTCTATACAAGCCAAACCTAAAATATGCAAACATTAGATATTCTGCAGTCATAGTTATACCTTAAATTTACTTTCAAAAACGACATTAACTATAATTCGCCACTCTATCTTGCACTGTGTTCTCACTGAAGCTATGATTTGCGATGCCATAACTGTTGTTATAAATACTATTATTTTACATAGTATAAGTGAGATAATATAAAACAGTATAAGCAGTGCATGGAGGAGGCGCGAGGTATAGAACTATTAATATAGTGTGGCTACCAAGTTGAATGCACTGTGTATGGAGGTGCGTGAGTTATATTAATTTCAAGGGGTTACGTAAATTATAAATAAAGGTATAAGTTTAGAAATAAAAATGTTGCCGTACTTTAACTTTTGTTACTAGCTAAAGAATAAATAAAGTTACATTAATTTAAAGGTGATGCGTAAATTATTAATTAAAGGTATAGAAAGAATAAATAAAGTTGGGGAAAATCAAGTTATTTAATGCAGGGGGCCCGCTTGGCCCCCCACAAGCCCTGGGGATTGCCACCTCCCCGGGCCACTATAAAAATATGTATGCAGCCGGGCCCACTGGGCAGGCCCGCACCCTGGGAACCACCCCCTCCTCGGGGAAATCATTTTAAATTAATGTAAGGGAGGACCACACCCCCCCCTGCACTCCCGTGGGCCGACACCTCCTGAGGCACTATAAAGATATATATGCAGGTTGGCCCACTGGGCCCTCCTGCACCTGGGGACTGCTATCTCCAAGGGGCAAAACATATAAAATGAATGCGGGGCCTGCATGGACTCCCCGCAGCCCCGGGGACCACCCCTTCTCCTGGGAAATCAATTGAATTTTAAGGGGTCTGCCACCTGTGCGGGGCTGAAATAAATTAATGTAGGGGGACCATCGTGGACCACCACCTCCCCAGGGCTAAATTCTACAAAGGAGGGGGCTGCACAGCCCCCCTCGTGGAGCCATTTATGGCTCTGGGGACCACCACTCCCCAGGGCCGGCTCCTGCTACCTCCAGAGGTGCCCACCCTTGGGAGGTAGATGTTTGCTTTTGCTTGGTGGGAGCTGACAGCTCCCACCAAGCAAGAGCAAACATAACTCTGCTTTCTGTAAGCTTGAGCTGTCAAACAGCCCGTGCTTGCAGAAAGCAGAGTTTTCATCTGTTTCCCTGCACGCAAATATGCGTGCAGAGAAACAGATGAAAAATTGCTCTGACAGACAGGGAGCTGTCTTTCAGCAGCCCCTTGTCTGTCAGAGCGATGCCGGCTCCCGCAGAAGGCAAGGAGCCGGCTGGGTCCGCGGGGGCCTCGAAGCTCCCTCTGCAGTCCCATTGCACACCGGGTTCCCTAGGGGACCCAGGTGACTTGGCTGGACCCCGGGGGATGGAGTCCCCTGGGCTGAAATTGGCCTGAGGGAGGCCGTGGGGCTCCCCTCTCCATGGTAAAAAAAAAACATACTTCTGTAAAGTACAAATCATCCAAGAGTGTTTTCTCTGCAGTTCCACCTTGTAAAGTTTTCTGTTGAAGACGCTCGAGCAACAATCACATTGGCAAAGTTATTGACACACTAGGTCACAGGAGACATTTTCTCAGCATCCTTTATGAGCTGTAGTGTAGCAGATACACTATACATTTACTCAAAGAGGTAGCACTTACTAATTAGCCAATAGAATGTACTCCAGTTGGGTAGAGGTGTTGCACAAAACATTGACGTCTTCTTGGATAAATAGGCAGGGCAGGATTCATTCTGGCACGATGCTCATTTAACAGAATTTAAACCTCAACAGGAAGTACTTACAGATATAAACAAATCAGGCGCCCACGTTGAAGCTCTACTTCTGTAAAGTACTAATCATTCTAACTTGGCCAAGGCAAAGGAAGTGTGTTTTCTCTCCATTTTCACCAAAAAGTTATCTGTAATCCGTGATGGAGGTGTAGGCTACCTTGATTTTCTCAAGCAATATCTCACTCAGTCTCTGTGGTGAGGGGGTTCTTTCTTGTCATATGCTGCTGAGACCGGAGATCGTGTTTTAACATTTTTAAACACTAGGGGCCTGATTCACAGAACTAACTTACGTCAAAAACGTAAAGTTAGTACTTTTTAGGTATTCACAGAATACACTTACTCATTTTAGTATTCACAGAATGAACTTACTCATTTCGGTATTTACAGAAGTTAGTAGTCCTAACTTTAGGACTCCTAAATGCCTTCTGTGAATACCGAAAGTCTTAAAGTTAGGATTTTTCTCAGTTTAGGAGTAGTAAAGTTAGGACTCCTAACTTTAGGACTCCTAAATGCCTTCTGTGAATACCGAAAGTCTTAAAGTTAGGATTTTTCTCAGTTTAGGAGTAGTAAATTGCTTTACTACTCCTAAACTGAGAAAATCCTAACTTTAAGATTCTTCGGTATTCTACAGAAGGCATTTAGGAGTCCTAAAGTTAGGACTACTAACTTCTGTGAATACCGAAATGAGTAAGTTTATTCTGTGAATACCAAAATGAGTAAGTGTATTCTGTGAATACCAAAAAGTACTAACTTTACGTTTTTGACGTAAGTTAGTTCTGTGAATCAGGCCCAAGAAGTATGTAAACTTGCTTAGAAGCCCGCCTATTTGGTCCCTTCCCCATATACATTAGCCGAATGTAACGTCTTCCCGCACCATTCTCAGGATGATGGACAGCTTATATCCTATTTAAAAACCTATTCTCTGGCCCCTGAACGGGAATCTAAAAATAAGATCGCATTCAGATATTGAATCCCATTTCTGGATTTGTATCAGTCATTCATCATTATATTGCATGCTTCTATCTTCTTATACTAAATGCAGAATATGTTGTCCAAAGCCACTCTTCATATAATAATTGAGTGTCTCTCTATAGCAATGCAATATGTTTGAACTTCTACAGCTGTGCGGTGTGTTAATACTTCAGACTAAAGGTATACGTCTCGCTTGCAGTTAAATGGACTCTTGTTGTCTCCTTACTTAAAATCGTTGTGTGTTATCAGGACCTTTTAGAAAATTATAATAACAGATCCCTGCAGTTTTAAATTACATTTACTACCACTGGCGCTGCGGCTTCTCTTTCACCTGTATGAATTGAGCTCATACGTTCTCGCCTATCTTACTCAGCTCACATCACGGTCTTTAAGCACATCATTCAAATTATTATCATATTTTCTAAGACTGTCTATGGCAGCATCCAAAATCTGTGATTTAAAATTTCTCTCTGTGTTTAGCATTTGAAATCATTTCTACTGCCACCGCCTACATCATTAGTGTTCATAAGAGCTCCCACATCTTACTTCGCTCTCACTTAGACTCCCATATCTGCATAATCTACTTATTATTAGACTTTCACAACCTTTAGGCCCACGCTCATCCTATTTATCACTACGGCATCTACTCCTCTTAACTTGCACTATATTTTTGACTCTAGCACCCCTCGTATCTTACTTTCTCTTCATCTTGAACATGTGTTGTGTTTACCTGTTTATAAATAGCCAACTAATTAGTAATTGATAGAATCTGTGCTGACATTGACCTTTTCAGATCGTGCCTAAACAGAGCTCGCGCTGTCAGGATGAGTTGTTGTAGGTAGTTTGTGGGCTTTGACTCCTTCCATCTCCCCTCCCATGTCTAGTCAATTGTCTTTTAAAATTCCTTGCTTGCCAGTGGGTAATTTGTCTTCCTGGTCCCTTCTTTTTGCAAGTTGTTCACTCCCCGTGGAGTATCACCCCAGCACTTGTCAGCTTCCACTTTTTTCTACTTTACTTTTTTGTTCAGGAACTTTTTTTTTAAATTCCAACTTGTGTTTTCATGGCTCAGCGCGGTCACATGACATGCCTCTCTGAATCTACACCCATTAGATCAGCAACACAGCAACTTTTGAACAACTTTAGTGGGCGTATCTCTGCCACTGGATGCACTTTCTACAACCTGGCCCCTTCTGAGTTGCCCCCGCTAACTTTACTATGAGGCGTGCACACCGCAGACCGGCACTTGTGACGGATTACATGGTGGCTGTGAGCCGCGCTCCCCACAGCCCGAGACTGCCATGCTGAAAATATCGAAAGGCCGCCCCCTTGCTATGAAGTCCGCTTGAGAACAGCCTGTGTTTTCGATGGGGATGTTTAACTCCAAGTACAGAGTTCATTAGGGGCCGAGCTGCTGATGGAGGCGAGTGAGCAGGCGACGTCCTCCCCTCATGAGAAAGTGTTGGGTTCTGCTGTTTTGCTTAGTAGAGCACTCACTCACAATGCTGGCATTGGGATATTGCAGTTCATTAGTAGCAACGCAATTCAGCCCCTCCACTTTGCTCTCCACAACACTAGCTAGTGCTGCAGACACTGAGCAAGTTTGGCATTGTTCGGCCCCATATTCTCATGGGAAGGAAGGGACACAAAAACATTCTTTTATTTTTTTACTTTAGAAATACCTGCTGCGGGAGGCGTCCATGGCAAGATGGCGAACGTGTAGTGCTGTGGGTGCTGGCTCCTATCTGAGCTCCCGATTTCTGGTACTGATGGCAGGAAATGGAGTCGACCTACAGCGGTGGATCTGGACTATCGGAATGCGGACCAACCGGCCGTTGACCCTCAGGGCCTGATTCACAGAACTAACTTACGTCAAAAACGTAAAGTTAGTACTTTTTGGTATTCACAGAATACACTTACTCATTTTGGTATTCACAGAATGCACTTACTCATACTAACTTTATGTCCGCACTCGGGCCGGAGATTCCGGCCCTTTGGTGGAGATTCCGGCTCTTTGGTGGAGATTCCGGCTCTTTGGTGGAGATTCCGGCCCTTTGGTGGAGATTCCGGCCCTTTGGTGGAGATTCCGGACGGTTGTGGAGATTCCGGCCGGTGGCGGACATTCCTCCACCGGCCGGAATCTCCACAACCCGCCCGAATCTCCCCCAAAGGGCCGGAATCTCCACCAAAGGGCTGGAATCTCCGGCCCGAGTGCGGACATAAAGTTAGTATGAGTAAGTGCATTCTGTGAATACCAAAATGAGTAAGTGCATTCTGTGAATACCAAAATGAGTAAGTGTATTCTGTGAATACCAAAAAGTACTAACTTTACGTTTTTGACGTAAGTTAGTTCTGTGAATCGGGCCCTCAATTTCAAAACCTCCAGCTTTGTTGGCCCGGCGGGTTTGCTTGATCATCTCCATCCGAAGAGGCTCAGGGAGATTCCGTACCTGCGTCAGAGTGCAAGCCGGTTTCATAAACGCCTTAGGAGAGGTAATGGCGCTGACATTTTTTAAAGCGCCCGCGACAAGACGGAGGGCTCTAGCTCCAGGGTGACAGCAAGCAAAGTAGGGGCATCTGGCAGGATGAAGCAGGACCATGGTGGAGGCAGCACTGGAGTTCGGCTTGAGACTGGAGCATCCAAAGCAGGAGGGGCTGCAACTACCTGTGGGATAGAGGCCAGTGCACAGGTTATAGAAGGGGAAGAAAAAGCATGGATAACTCCACAATCAGCAATAACAAAAAAAATTCTGACCGCCCGCAGGTGAGCCCTGGGTCTTCTGGATCAAGTGAGCCTGGTGGGAACATCACACAGGATATCAATGAGAGCGATGCCCCCCAGGCTGCAGAGGTAAGACCTCTGAAGAGGTTGTCTTAAGCTCAAAAGTGATAAAAGCTGATTCGGCAACCGTATCCAAGGCAGAGGGTTGGACTATATTGCTGGCCAGCAAAACATTTGTAGCTGAACACTTAGGGGAGACCCCCTTGAGTGTGTGTATCTCTGAAAGGGTACATGAATTTGAGCAAAGTTTGGCATCTGCTCTAGAAGAAATGGTGATCATAAAAAGTAAGGAGGGGTTGCAGAGCCCAATGGGGCAGGGGATAATGTGGACCTGTCCCGCGAGGGGGTTGGAAAATGTTATTCCCTCACGGATTAATCTGAGCCCTCTGATGTGAGAATTGGAACAAGGGATGAGGAGCCTAGCGACTCCCCATTGGGAGCGAGTGGTGGTAGCTTCTCCACAATACAGCGGGGCACTGTGAAGGGAAAGGAACATCTGAAACACAGAAGGCTCAAGGAAAGCAGGAGAAACTCCTCGCTGAAAAATCTTTCCAGCCGACAGAAGCACTAAAATGGGATTATTCTGACACACGATTGCTGGACCAGGTTAAGGGCCATGTGAGTTACAACATCTCTGGAGGGAAGGTTCCAGTTAATACTGGGGAGGAGTCAAATGAGGCTACATTAAATCTTATTCTGAATAGGATTAAAGAACATCAAGCAGAGACAAGATCTGAGGGTTGTAGAGCCAGAGTTGCTACTAAAAAGCTACAAGAGACAGTTAAAACAGTAGCTAAGGCATGTGTTGAGATTGGGGAGAAACTCAGCACAATAGAAGAGAGGACAAACAAGGCTGAAGCAGAATTGGAGAGGCTCAAAGGTCAGGTTGAGATGCATGATGATCAATTGGCGGATATACTATGGAAGATCGAGGACTTATATCGATTTTGATTTCTCTGCATAAAGGAAGGGGCAGAGGGCAGTGATATCAGATCCTTTATGCTTGACCTATTAAAGACTGCCTTCCCAGAACTTGTGTCTTGGAAATGGGAGAACGAAGTACAAAGGGTACATAGACACCCACTCAAGTGGAGGAATCAGAATTCTTCTGGAGAATCAACCGACAGTAGAACTCAGACAGTCCTGGTGTATTTTGGGAATTTCTATCTCCGGCAAAGTATTTTCGAGAAGGCTCTACTTGATGCCCATTGGAACTTTAAAGACCTATCATTCTTTGTATGCCCTGATTTTGGACATGCCAAGGTGGAGCGAAGGTGGCGGTTGAGGCAACTTATAAAGCCTTTTCAAGAGGCTGGCAGGGAAGAGTTTTTGCTGGCTCCAGCTCGACTTAAAACGATTGTTAAGGGTCAAACCAGAAACTTCAGTTCAGAAATACAGGCTAATGAATATTTAATTAGTTTGTTCCCACAACGCTAGTTTCCTTCAGTAGCCTAATAGCACTGCCATGGCTTAAAATATGGATTGGTATAATCTCTTTAACATAATGGGAGGCACATTGGTGATTTTAATCATGGTGGATGAGGCTGGGGGAGATGCCAGCATACATAGAGGCCGGAGAATCAATTGCTGTTTTTCGGCTTCTGACAATAAATTTGTAACTATAATCATGGGGGTGTTTGGATAGGAAGCCCGAGGGTGGGGGTCGGCAGAAGACATGTGCAGAAACCAACATACAGCACTTGGGGGGGCCTGTCTGCCTCGAGTGGAAGGCAGGGGAGGGTGAGTTAGGGGTGGGGCAGGAAGGGTACGGAGGGTAGGGAGGGGAACAAGGTTAGAGGTGGTTGTACACAGTTTGGTTTTTCAATGGGAAGGGGGAAGCAGTGAAGGTCATAGCTAATCTGTGTTGAGACATTCAAATATATTGTTTGAAAAGCGCAGGAACAGAGAACAGTTTGCAGAAATGGTGGCTGCCTGGTAAACTAGTTCAAAAAGGATTAGGGAGGATAATGGAATGGTCGGCTAGCCAGTTGGAGTTGCAACAAGATAATGGCTGAGATTTGTATTGCGACTATAAATATTTGTGGCCTCAATAATAGCAAGAAAAGACGAGAGGGTAGCGCAGGATTTAAAAGCTCTTAATGCGGACCTTTACTGTCTGCAAGAAACACACATAGAGCACTCAAACACGAAGATGTTGGAGGCCCTGGGTTTAAAACTAATTACCAATACCACCCATAACACTAAAACTAAAGGGGTAGCAATTTTAACTCTGAGAGGGGTGGGTGATTGTGTACATAGTAAAGTGGATAGATTCAGGCGGTGGGTTATTGTGGAATGGCGATATGGTAAAGGCTCCTTTACTCTATGAATGATTTATGGAGCGGTTCTTGGTGATCCTGGTATACTGGACTTTCTTTCAGTGGAATTGCCATTTTGGCCGGCCACTTTTATAATCTGTGGGGATCTTAATGGATCAAGATGTATGCAGCCACAAATATTGAACAACTATTTAGGACTGAAGCCATGGGTGTTTAAAGCTCTGAAAAATCTTAAAAGGGAACTAGGTCTAGCGGTTGTATGGGAGGAATTAAAGGTCCCAGGCTATACGTATCATTCGGCTCCTCACTGGACTTTTGCCAGGTTGGATTATTTTTTTATGTCATCAGATAGGTTAAGGGATGCTAAGATCGAATTATACACTAAAGTAATGTTAGACCATAGCCCGCTAGTAATTGAATTGGTTATGGATAGGATTACCAGGAACATTACTTGGTGGACCGTTGAGAGAGCCCTGTTGGTAGACACCAGCTATAGAGCCCATGTGAATATTTGGATCCCTTAATTCCTTGATTTAAATAGGGGGATTGCCACTCCAGGAGTGGTTTGGGACACCTTTAATGCAGGTATAAGAGGAGAAACTTTGAGGTACAGACTGAATCAGCAAAACAGGAGAAATTACAGATAGAAGAATTATATCAGAACCTCATCAAAGCAGAAACCACCCTAATCTCAGAAATAAAACAAGGTGGAGCTAATGTTGAGTAAAACCAAAGGGGATGATGGCCGGAGTGTTGAACATTGCAAGCACTCACCCCCAGTCAACTGATATGGGTTTAATCCATCATCATTCTTCAGCTCACTCCACCACCCCAGTTCAGACATGGCCATATGCAAATCAGTCTGACCCTGTGCCTCATGGGAACAGTCCAGCCCGAACTGCCAAGCCATGTCTTCCCTGGACCGGAAACAAGCATCCTGGGACCGGTTTATGGCTTACAGCAGTCATCAGCCAGGCTTTCTTGAATCCAGTGGCAAAGTGAGCAAGGGACCCACGTCTGGGCATACCCTGCCAACGTAGGGCGAACATAGCAAAACCAAAGGGGATGATGGACGGAGTATTGAACATTGCAAGCACTCACCCCCAGTCAACTGATCTGGGTTTAATCCATCATCATTCTTTAGCTCACTCCGCCACCCCAGTTCAGACATGGCCATATGCAAATCAGTCTGATCCTGTGCCTCATGGGAACAGTCCAGCCCGAACTGCCAAGCCATGTCTTCCCTGGACCGGAAACAAGCATCCTGGGACCGGTTTCTGGCTTACAGCCGTCATCAGCCAGGCTATCTTGAATCCAGTGGCAAAGTGAGCAAGGGACCCACGTCTGGGCATACCCTGCCAACTTAGGGCGAACATAGCAAAACATAGCAAAACCAAAAATCTTAAAAGGGAACTAGGTCTAGCAGATGTATGGGAGGAATTAAAGGTCCCAGGCTATACGTATCATTCGGCTCCTCACTGGACTTTTGCCAGGTTGGATTATTTTTTTATGTCATCAGAAAGGTTAAGGGATGCTAAGATCGAATTATACACTAAAGTAATGTTAGACCATAGCCCGCTAGTAATTGAATTGGTTATGGATGGGATTACCAGGAACATTACTTGGTGGACCGTTGAGAGAGCCTTGTTGGTAGACACCAGCTATAGAGCCCATGTGAATATTTGGATCCCTTAATTCCTTGATTTAAATAGGGGGATTGCCACTCCGGGAGTGGTTTGGGACACCTTTAAGGCAGGTATGAGGAGAAACTTTGAGGTACAGACTGAATCAGCAAAACAGGAGAAATTACAGATAGCAGAATTATATCAAAACCTCATCAAAGTAGAAACCACCCTAATCTCAGAAATAAAAAAAGGTGGAGCTAATGTTGAGGCCGCCCAACAACAGACAGTTAGGGTTAAAACTCAAATCAATGAAATGACAGCCAAAAAAAACTGCAGAAAAATTCCTCGCTAAAAGACGAGTGCTATGAATTTAATGAAAGGGTTGGTCACCTATTAGCAATATGCAGTCAACAGAAGGTAGCTGGAACACACATAAAGGAAATTAAAGATATGGGTGTTAAAATGGTCTGAGATCCTTAGGATCTATGGAAGTAGTCTGTGATTATTATGCAAGTATTTATCATGCTCAATCTCAGGAGGATGCACAGAGTATTGACCAAGTGTTGGCCTCAATGCCTGTGGAAAGATGAACACAAGAGGAACAAGGCATGCTAGGGGCAGGGTTTACTGCAGAGGAATTAAGAGCATCTCTCAAAGATCTACCCTCAAGGAAAGCCCATGGGACTGATCAAATCCCATTGGAGTTTTATAAAACGTTTTGCTCAGTCTTAGTGCCGGATATGATGGAACTCTTTGCTCAGGTGCAGAGGGGAGGCATAGTTCCTGAATCCTGGATGAGTGACAATATTGTCGTTTTCTTAAAAAAAGATAAGATACCGGCCGAACCAGGGTCATATTGCCCCATCACACTGATCAACAGCGATATGAAGCTGTACTCCAAGATGCTTGCCACCCAGTTGAGTCAAATTATAGCTAAGTTGGTATCAGGGAATCAACATGGATTTCTTCTGGGTAGGAGTACCACGGACCATATACGACGGGTGATTGTGCTTTTTGATGTCGGGGACATTCTGGGCGAACCAATGGCTGTGGCCCTGTTGGATGCCAAGAAGGCATTTGACAAGGTCAATTGGGAATATCTCTGGGAACTTATGAGAAGGATTAGCTTTGGAATGAATTTTATAAAAAGCAATACAAACACTGTGTAGGTGTCCAGTGGCCAGGTTGCAAATCATGGGAAATCAATCAGGATTCATCAATATTGAGAGAGGAATGAGGCAGCCCTGCTCTCCTTTGCTATTTTCCATTTATATAGACCCTTCTATTCGTAAATTAGAAGCCAATTTATCCATAGTCCCTGTTAAATCTCAAGGTTTTGAAACTAAAATTCTAGTTTACGCAGATGATATTCTGGTTGCATCGGCAGGTCCAACATCCACTATGTTTATAGTGGGGCAGGAAGCAATAAAATCTGGGAAAATCTCAGGCTATTCCCTCAATCAACAAAAAACGCAACTGGTAGCGAATCAGTTTGTAGTTAGTCAGGATCCAAGGGTGGTAGAGCAGGCAGTTTACCTGGTAATAAAGATAGGGGCTAAAGAAGATCAGTTGGTGAAGAATAATATCAGACCTATATCAGCCAATGCGAAACAGGATGTTGAGCGATGGCACAATCTTCATTTGTCTATTGTTGGTCGCTGTAATATGATAAAAATGCTGCTTCTAACAAAGATTATATATCTTTTTAGATCCTTTCCGCTTGAGTTTGAGAATGTGTTGTCTCAAAGCATTAGATACTCTTGTGTCTAGATTCATATGGTCTTACGGTAAAACAAGGAGGGCAACTACATGTTTGGCATTACCCAGAGAAAGTGGGGGTTGGGCTCTCCCAAACTTTAAAGCTTATCAGCTGCTGCTCTCCAATATATGTGGGTCCTTTTGAGTAATAGAGAGGAAACACCCAAGTCTATACAGGTGTGCCATCAATTTTCAAGCTAACAATAGGATTGGTAGCTAAAGGATGTCTGCTAAGAAAACTAGAACCCAGCTATTAGAAGAAAGTTAGGTTTAAGGTGCTAGGAGCAGCCTATAAAAATTGGGTTGACCTGCGAAAGAAGTTTGGAGTCGGGAGATAGAATTGGTATACCCTGATACAAAATAATTCCTCAATCCCTGGAATGTTTCAGGATGCTTGTTTGGCTAGATGGGAGAAATTGGGATTGTGTAGACTGGGAGATCTCTTTTGAGATCAGAGGTTTGCTTCATTTGAGGAACTCAGGATTAAGTTTATTCTGCATCAAAAGGAGTTTTTCAAATATCTGCAAATTTGCAGCTTTTAAAAACAAAAAAGCTGGGGGACCAGTGGGTTTGGAGAGGATACCACTCTTGGATCTTCTTCTTGGGGTAGAAAAACTCTCTATTAGCGTAATATATAACCAGCTATGTAAACGGGCACCAGATGATTTTGAGAAGAATAATGTTAAGTGGCAGGCAAAGCATGGGTTAGAAAGATTAATATACCTTCTATGATTCTCTGGAGTTAAGTCATGCAGTGCTGTGCTCTTCGGGGCTGCAAGCACAGCAATATAAGACAATCTTCGTTCTAAATTTCACCTCAGAAAAAATCTCTAAATGGAGGGGGATGGAGGTGGTTAACTGCCCTCGATGTCAATTTTATGCGGCGGATCTAGTTCACATGTTTGGTACATGCCCTGTATTAGATATATTAAGATTGCAGATTTAAAAAAATTTAGGAAACATATTTAGGATTAATTTGGATCTAACTCCTCAAGGAGTCCTTTTTCTTTTTTTACTTTTTTTTTAAGGGGAAGGAAGTGCCCCAGAGTCTCCAACTTCCTGTTCCTGTCCAGCTGACTCCTCCCAGTGCTTTGTCCATATCCTGTTCACTTTTCATTTGGATTTGGAGCTGGAAGGATCACTCTTTGTGGCTGCTGCATCATATATCATTGGATTTGAAGACTATTGAAATTGAGATTTCACAAGTAAGTTGGAAAATTGGTGTTGTTTGTTTGAGTGGGGCATTGCACCTACATTCTTTTTGCACTTTTCATTGTTTTTTTTTTAATTTATTGTGGTGGGTGGCCTGTAGTTCAGTAGGAGCCTAGTTGTTTCTTTGTAAGTAATTTTTCATCTTTTATAAAGGAAACATGTTGCACAGTTCACTGCATTTTCTCCAACTTTTGAAATTGATTTGCAATATTTATTTAATTCACTAGCCCAGTACTCTGCCAGTGCCAATAGGCCTTTCAGCCAGTAGGCCCAGAGCTACTCATGGGTGCATAAAACAACTGTTTCTGTGGTGTCTGTTGAATTTAAACATCATTTAGGGCATGGATGGCATTGGATTGAATTGCAAAATGTTTTTTTTTGGGGTATTTCACTTTTTTCATGTGTGCTAAATAAATGCCTTTGTTGGATGTGTGTGGTGTGGTTGTTGTGTAACTTGCAAAAACATTTTAGCCCTGTGGATTTTCGTTTTTGCATTGTTGCATTAAAGCTGTGTTGTTTAGCATGCCTTCTTTGTCTGAGCATATAGGCCTGCTTGAGTTCATTGTTTTCCAGGCTCCTGCTTGTTGTGAGTGACCATGTGGCTGGTGGCCATTTTGTGGTGGTAGTTAGTGTGCTGCTTTTGCCATAGGCCTGCATATCTTTCCTTTGTTTCTCTTGGCTTATTGCTTCCATCACCCATTGCCAGCTGCAGCTCCCTGAATGCTGCATCCCACGTGATCCACAATGCCAAACAGGTTCCATTACATTTGTATTTTTGTTTTTGTTCTTCTTCTTTCCTATGCTTCCTGAGTGTCCACAGTACACCATGAAAGCCCTTGTTGTCAAGGTCTCACAAATGGCTACACTGTTGTTATGTTTTTTTAATAGCGGAGTTAATAAAATGTAATAATATTAATAATAACACTAACAAGTGTGACCACACACTAAGATATATATTATATTTGTTTGTTTGTACTAGTAGTAATTGAACCACAACAATAAATGCCATGTTTCACTGATGTTCTTCTTGCTTCTTTGCTTTTAGGTGCACAAAATAGGAGGAGGCGTCATCCCTATTGTACTGCCAGACAGAAGTCCTGCGGTGCACAACGTCACGTGACGAGTGACCACAGACAACTCTTCAACTTGTGCCACTGCGTGCTGCTGACATCTGAAGAAGATGGCCCCAAAGAAAGGTACCAGGTCCTCCAGTACCAAGAAAGTTGCCAGTGAGAAGAAGGAACTGCCACTTACCAAGACTGGTGTGCCGCCCAAGATCTTTTTTGGGAAACAAAAAATTGCGCCTGCAGCAGCGGTGTATGGGGAGCAAGCTGGGAGCAGCACCCCCGCATCACTGGACCCACCCCACCAACCAAGGCCCAAGCCCATGTCTGTTGCAGAGGCAGCCAGTCTAATCACAACAACACCAATGAGCAGTGATGTTAAAATTGACTTATCGTTATCGCGAAGTAGTACCCAATCAACGCAGGAAACTCAGATAAATGGACAACAGCTGCAACCACCGCCCACAATAGTAGTTGTTCCTCCCGAAGTAGGGGTAGTTCAGGAAATCGAGCATCCTGCTGAGGAAGAAGAAGAGCAAGCCACTCTTTCAGAAGATCCATTGTCTTCCAGATCCCCAGCAAGGAAAAAGAGGTTTTGCCAATCGAGTTCTTCTGCAAGTCCCCCTTCTGATGATCTAGACGCCACCTCAGTCTGAGAGTGAGACACGCCACGAGGCAAGGCTAGGGAAAAGGAAGGTTCCAGAAAGCCTTAGAGTTATGGAGGTAGATGTAGAAGAAGAGGAGGATGATGATGACGAGCCAGTCATCATGGACATTAGTCCTGCCCCAGTGGAGACAGACATTACCCCATCTCTAATTGCTGTGTGGGATATTGCACGAATACCACCAACGCAGATAACATCAACACCACCTCCAGCTTCCATATTTGCTATTGCAAAGGCCTGGCAGCGACCTACATCCAGCACAATTACCGCAGTAGAAGTAGGTACTGCAGAGAGTCAAACTCCACGCCCACCTACCAGTTCATCCGGCATTGAAAGTGGGCACCAGCAGCTCCAGAAAGTTGACCTCTCCAGTTTGGGACTTCTTCTCAGTTAGCAGGAAGGAGGTGAACATTGCGATATGCTCCATTTGTGGACAAGGTATTAGTTGGGGTAAGCTTGGTACAAACTATGGTACCGGAGGCCAAACAACCCATCTGAAAAAACACCACATGATCCAGTGGGAGGCACACCTTAGTGGCCAAAAAACTGCACCCATTGTTGTTGGTGGGGATGAAGGAGTAGAAGATCCAATCACCGTGGAAGGTGAACAAGAGGGATACATTTTCTCTGGTACACAAAGTAGCCCTGTCCCCAGCAGTGCAGTGGTACCGGCCAGATCCGCATCAGCAACATCACAGTGGCACAAGAGTAAGAGTCAGACTGAGACACCAAGGGGTCCCAGGCAAGAGAGTACTGCAATGAAACGTGTGCTAATCCTAGCAACATCTGGCGTCAAGAAGATGTCACTTGCATCAATGGCACCAGAAAAGAAAAAAATCCAGGCTACCATTCTCAGCATGTTTAGGTCGGAGGGGCAGTACGAACGCAACCATCCAACGGCAGGTTTGTACAATGCGAAGCTGGCTAAAATGTTAGCGCTGGACCTTCTCCCTTTTTCTTTTGTGGAAGGGGTGGGCTTTCTTGAATTTGTGCCAGCCATATGCCCAAAATGGAAGGTTCCCAGCCGGTCCTATTTTGCCAGAGTTGCTGTTCCAGCACTACATCACAACGTGCTGGAATTGCTTGGACAAGCTTTGCAGCAGAGTGCTGTTCACACTATCCACCTGACAACAGACACTGATTACAAGTCACTGATTACACGTGCATCACTGCACACTAGATCTCTTTTGTGGGGGTTAGAGAAAAGATATCTGCAGGTGTTGACACTGCTGAGATTTTTAATGCCACTCGGAAACATGCAACTATAGCCATGTTCGCCATGGAGAAACCTCATACTGCTGCAAACATTTTGGAAGAGTTTAACAGCAAAGTCTTTGAATGGCTGCACCCAAGAGGGCTTAACATTGGTTTTGTTGCCACGGACAATGGCAGTAATATAGTTAGGGCCATGTACGATGGTGGCTATTTCACGGTCCTGTGTTTGGCGCACTGCATTAACATTATTGTTCAAGACTTTCTGAAAAAAGAAGACCGAGTCAGCAACTTACTGACCACCTGCAGAAGAATCTGCACACATTTCAGCCATTCTTTTAAAGCCCGGAAACAGCTGAGGATCATTCAACGTGAGCCTAGAGTGCCAGTTAAAGCACTCATCCAGGAGGTGCCAACACGCTGGAACTCAACTTATTACATGCTTGAACATCTGTTTGAGCAGTACAGACCAATCAATGAATATGTCATGCAAAGAGGGGATGCTACTGTGAAAGGCATGACCGTTGAGATGGACCAATTGGGCCTAGTTAAATGCCTGACAGAGCTGCTACTTCCTTCCGAGCTCTTCACCCGGGAAGTCAGCAAGGAGGACTGTACTATGGGCCAAGCTATCCCATTGTTGCACATGCTAAAGGAACAGCTGAAGGGGGTGTCTGCAATGTACGCAGGTGTGGAGGGAAAAAAAGAAGCATATGAGTTGGTGGAGAGTTTAACCCTTCGCTTATCTGTAAATACAAGGGTGCAAAGAGGCATTGTGTCATCCAACCATTACATTGCTGCCACAATTCTGGATCCACGGTACAAAGCAGTACTGAACACTAACACATTGATTTCTTTTTCAGAAGTGGATGTTGCCAAGTACAAAACTTGGATAGCTGCAGAAGCCAGTCACTTAGAAAAAGAACGGCTGGGAATTAGAGGCCCACTACTCCAGCCCACAATAAGTCCTGCAGGGCAGCCGGCGTCAAGTTCAACTTCAGAGCCTGTTGGCAGTGCGGTTGGCTCACAGCAGTCAAAACCACCAACAACACCAAGAACAACATCAACAACAGCAAGAACAGGATCATCAGCCCCAGTAAAATCGGCACAGGAATGGTATGTACGGCAAGGGCTTGTTAGGTCCAGTGCTGAGGCAAAGGCAAAAGAGGCCGAGCAAAGCGTAACACCCCTGAGCATTGAGCGGATGGTCCAGGCTTATCTGGATGACCCAACTGAGGTCTACATTGATCAAAACCCATTGGGCCATTGGTATGGGAAAAGGGGCCAATGGCCAGTGCTCAGCAGGCTGGCAATAAACTATCTGGCTTGCCCTATTGGAAGTGTCTCTTCTGAGCGTGTTTTCAGTGCTGCTGGAGCCGTTGTAGCAGTGAAAAGGACCAGTCTCTTGCCCCAAAAACGTGGAGATGTTAACCATGATCAAAATGAATCAGCACTTTATACCACCGGATTACACCATACCTGATGTAGCACAGCAGGAAGATGATGACAGTGACTTAGGTCATGGAAGTAGTGTGTTAGATGACCTACTTCTGGGTAAACCACCAAAGTTTGAAGACGAGCTCTACTTCCCTGACAACTAGGCTTTCAATGTGTTACTTTGTTTCTTCCTTATTTACTTTTATTATTTGATGTGTCCTCTGTCTTTCTGGTTCGAATCACAACAAATCCATCACCACCATCTTACTCTTTTATTGCCAGATTGGAGTTGCAACTGTGTGCAGTCATTAAAGGAGTAAAGTCCACTCCTCCGAGTCCTGCTCCAGTCCACTCCTCCAGACTCGCCCTAAATCCATTTCCCTCAAGCCAGATATTGGATGGAGAATAGTACAAGAAAAGTGTGCCTGCCTCGTCGAGTCCCTCCAAAGAACATGACTATAGCTATCTTCCTTTCCGAGTCGAGAGGGACTGCAGCTTAAGAACAGGTAATGATGATGGCATGCATTGGACGCTGACTCTGAGTGATTGGTGTTTGTGTTGTTGTGCATGAAGTGTACTAGTATTTAATCTACATACAAAAAATTGACTCAAGTCAATGTTTCCCTTCTTGTTGTTTAATAACAACATTGTACTTCTACTGCAGGCCGATCCATTGCATTTTTGAAGATGGAATCTGGACTCACTCGGTACACTACAGAGTTGGACACCATGATGACCATACTATACTCATCGCAGTCAGTCAGCAGGATTGGAGATGATTGATGGAATAACTCAGGGCGTTTCATGAAGTGACCTAAAAGGTAAACAAGTCAACAACAACCACAGCAGACCTACATGTCTGTGTAGTGGTGGAGGCGAGTGGTATGACTGACAGCTCTGCATTGATTTAGTTACTTAATTTGGAAAATGCTATGTTTCTGTATATGTGTGCTCTGTCTGGCTCAAAATCTAAGCTAAGTGGAGGTTGGGTGGTCACCGCGGGCCTGCTCTGTCCTGTTGTTGTTGTAGGTTAATCCTGGAAACAGAGTAGACATGATTTAGCCATGCCGTCTCAGAACGTGTTCTTGTTGCACTCCTCCGTAATTTATGCATTTTAACTTTACTTTTCTCCTTGATTTTTCAATATCCCTTTTGTTTTTCCATCTACACTTACAGGCCGGCCTTTACCCTGTGCTATACTGGGCAAAACAACTCACATTTACCTTACCAATCCGCATTCACCAGGCAGGCAGTGGCACCCAAGATTGACGGATGGAGCGTCCATGGAAGGAAGGACCAAGAGGAATGCCGAGATGCAACTCCCCAATTTGACCATAGCATAGTAACTTAGTATCATCATCTTTTAATTTGATTCATTTTTTCTCTTCAATCATTACGACTGTGTGTGTTGTTGTTTATTATGTTTGCTTATATATTTGACAGCTATTTTTTTATTTTCTTTGCTTGCTTTAAAAGGAAGCCGGTACAACAGAACATAAAATGTATGTAATTTGGGTCTCTCTAAGGGCAGACAGACAAGGCAATTGCATAATAATAATAATTAATAATATACTGCTGCCCTGTACTACTAGTCTAGTACTACTCATCAATAACCATCAAGTCATCATCATGCATGCATTTCCTTTTCTCCCTTAACAGATTTATGATGGTCGTCTGCCAAGATTGTGTGTTGTCCATGTGTAGTTTTTGTCTTTGTCAAGCCTTTCCCTTAAATACCCCTTGCCAACCACTCATCAAACCCTACCCCTCTTTCCCTGGGCTGTGTGATTTATATTGAGGTGTGACTAAATTTTATTAAATTTACACCAATAATTGATCACACACTTGCTGGGGCGGATGTGGTGAAAGCAACACTAACTCAAGGCAGGGCGAGGATCTTCTTCTGCTCTAAGTGTATATATATATATATATATATATGTCATGTGATCAAGGCTCGGATGAGCCGAAACGCGTTATGGCGACGAGAGAGGAACAATAAAGAACTTGCACTGATCCTGGGTCTGTGTCCATTGTTGGATGGATGTATCCTGATTGAAGCGGAGAAAAACACATAATATATATATATATTGAAAAACAATGTGGTTGTGAGCCAGAGCACTCAGCAGCGGGTGCAGGCGTGAGGCCGAACCAATGGCCTGGATAAATTTTTAAACAAAGAAACGCCGAACTCAGGAATCCTTCTCTTCAGATATTTTATTTAAGTAAACAGAGCCAGTCTGTCACACCGATGCGTTTCGGCCACACAGGGCCTTTCTCACTGTAGAAAGGCCCTGTGTGGCCGAAAAGCATTGGTGTGACAGACTGGCTCTGTTTACTTAAATAAAATATCCAAAAAGAAGGATTCCTGAGTGCGGCATTTCTTTGTTTAAAAATATATATATATATATATATAATCAGCCACACTGGCAACAGAGTATATTGCCCAGTGCCCACCCATGCTCAGTAGTATTCGCTATTCTCTTTTTTTCCAGAGGAACATAATTATTAACCCATTATTAATTATTAATTGCCGGCATCGATTTATCATCCTTCCAGCACTAAAGGTTACGCTTGTCCACTTCATAGGTCGAGTCAACTTCAGTTTGTTGTAACTTGTACTAGGCTATCCCTGTCACCATTCTGTTTTATTTTACTTTAGCATTGCTTATCATTCATCATCTGGTTTCTTGTTTGGCATTCTTCTTCTTGTGTACTTACTACTTACTGTACTTCTACTACTCGTTCCCTAGTCTCCCTCAGGTGACTGACTGTCTCATTTTCTTTTTTTGCAAATGCAACTGTCTACTACTGCTACCACCACCCACCATGGCACCTTAGGAAACCAAACCATCACCATGCAGCCATCGCTTTGCCTAAATATCAATCACAGGTAAGAGAAGAACTGTGTGGGAGTCAATAATGTGTATACTATGGAAATTTATTAATTCACACACCCACATCCTTCTGAGTACATACTACAAAGGGGTTTTAGTTGCAGAATGCATAGACTAGGAGGAGAGACTGACAATAGTAATGAGGGTACTGCATCTCTCTTTCGGTGTGTTACACTATTGGCAGATTTCAAAAACTGGCTGCGGCCCTGCAGCAAAAGCAGGAAACAAACAAGGTGACGTAAACAAGTAACCCCCCCCCAGAAAAGATTTGCATCATATGTATTGTAAAACTATAAATAATGTATTACCCTAACAAATATAAACTAGAAGAAAAACCCACAATACCTGACCCACCCCTCTCCCTAACCTCAACCAATGTCCAGTAAATTAAATAAATGTCCGTCCACGTCGAAGTTGAAGGAAAAAAAGTAAACCCCATGTTTCCCCAACATCCCACCCACCAAAAAAAGATTAAAAAAGGGGGAAAGGGTTGAAGACTGTGGTCTAGCTGCAGGGGTGCCGGCTAGTTCAATCCAGGACCTCCTCCAGCTTGGCCTCTAGGCGCGCCATTCGGAGGAGCATGCGGGGTGGGCAGCAGTAGATGATGATGAAGTTGATGGGCGGCGGGCGGCTGCCAGAACACGGCGCTATACCACCGGAGGCATAGGGGGCTGGCTGGGCCCCAGGGCATTGGAGGAAGAAGCAGCAGCTGCTGCCTCCTCCACCTCCTCCGCCAGGGCAACCAGCCGGCGATATTCATCCCGGATGGCCTCCAGCTTCCTTTGCTGGGCCCTGGCTGCTAACTCCTGCCTGGTGGGTTGGGAAGGAGTAGCTATATCAAGAAAGAAAAAAAAGACAATTGTAACCAATACTCTTAGCAAATCAGTAGCACAAAATTACACACATAAAAATTATAGTGGGGCACAGTAGCACTAGCAGTTATGGTATCCTCCTCACTTCCTCTGCCCCTAAGATTTGGATGTGATGATTAGACTTTCAGGCACTATGGAGTAGAGTAGAAGTATTCTTCTTCTCTCTCTTGTTTAGCACAATTAATCTTGTAGGCATGCCAGCTCAGTCAGCTTGTGCCCTAGACAGACATACTCGTGTCTCAGACTCATGTTACTTTACTACTGTCTGCATGTGGGGCAGCTGTACTACACAATTATATATTTTTCCATTACGGCCATACTCTGTTAAATCAATGGCAAATGCTCAGACAATTTCACTTTCACCCTGACTACTGCAATAAGGCACATGATGATGATGATGACATGCTTATGAATGATGATATACGGTGGCACGACATCATGTCACTCACGTGATTATGATGACATACTGAGTGATTTGTAAGTACTAGTAGTTACCATGCAGCCGATAGGCCACCCATGGCTGACACAGTCAAAAATGACATGGGTAGGGACTGGAGCGGAAGTGGGCCTCGGAGTCGGAGGGAGGCGATTAATAATAGTCATGCACAATATATATGTTGTGCTTGCAAACTACTGTGAGTCAAGGGAGTATTCCATTCTGAAATACAAGTACAACCTCAAACCTTTGTATCAAAAACCTTGCAAAAAAACAGTCCTTGTTCTTCCCAGGGCTTTTTTATTTATCAGTGCATTGCTCTTCTAGCATTATAATTTTATTCTTCACCCTTGACTTTGGTACTATGGCACGGTTTAATTTTCTATTACATTCTCTTCTTCCAGTCTGACTCTGTTTTCACCTACTATCTAAGATACCATCCAGAAATCCATCCATCCAAACATGGCTATCATAAACCGGCTTTCCCTGACAACATACTTTTGTCATAGATATAACCAACCACCACTCATGCGTCCTTGCTTGCCTTAGAGTTTGACCCCTCAAACCCCCTGGAGGATTCCTTTCACCCATACAGTTTCACCCTCCCAGGCAGGCATCCTTTCTGCTTTCTCTTTCACCTTTCACCCATCCTTCAACTACCCATGCATCCTATCATCTTCATCCGCCACCTATTTGCATCCCGGGGCCCCTTCCTTCACGCACGCATTCTTCTCTGCCAGTCATACATGTCGTCTGACTCTTTGTCTTCATCATAAAACTGTCTCTGCTGAGTTGAAGATAGAATAGAATAGGCCATTAGTTACTCTAACCCCGCCGCTAATGTTAATGTTAAGTAAAGGTTGTCTTCTTCAACTGTTCAGTGTTCACAACAACTTAGTCTCAGAAGTACAGTGTACTACTGAGTGTACATCCTTGCAGCGGGTGTATTCATCATTCTCAATAAGTAAGTAATATGACTTACCACTGCCCGCCACTGCTGCTGGCTCACCCCCTGCAGCTGCCGCATCCGCTCCCTCCGGAGTGGCATGACCCTCACCGCTGGCCCCAGCCCTGGTGGACTAATATCCAGTTACGCATTTTGTTGGTGGCAATTTTTGAAAAGCCTCTCAAGAAGAGGACAACCCAAAGGACTGGACTCAGTGACTAGAGCTATTGGTGCATCTCATTTTTTGAAAAGAAGAAAAAGTGGCCAACTGGGCGGACATGAGGTCTCTCTTAGTTGGAAAATAGTGGTGCCGTCCTCCTACTCCTCATACTTCCTTCCAGCCATGGTGCACGGTAACAGTTGTTCAGTGTTCCCCTCCTGGAGCCCTTGATGGCCCTGGGGACCGGCACCTGCAGTGTCCCAGGGTGCCCACCCCGGGACACTGCTGTTTGCTATGGCAGGGTGGGAGCCGTGTGGCTCCCACCCTGCCATAGCAAACTCTGCTTTGCTTCCTTGAAGCGAGCGCAGGGAAACCTGTTCTCGCTTCAATGAAGCAAAGCAGATTGCTTTTCCACAAGGGGAGCTGCATGTAAGCAGCTCCCCTTGTGGAAAAGCAATGCCGGCTCCCGCAGGAGGCGGGGAGCAGGTGGGACCATGGGGGCATTGGGGCTCCCCCCACGGTCCCCAATGGAGTGGCCAGGCCCCGGGGGTTGGGGTCCCCGGGGCTAGAAGTGGCCCGGGAGGGGGGCCACGCGGCCCCTCTCCCCCCAAAAAATAATTTTAAAAAAAAGGAAAGGCTGGCCCCCGGGGATGGGGTCCCCAGGGCCATAAATGGCCCCCCTCCAAATATTTTAAAACATTTTTTAAATACTGGCCATGCCCCAGGGGGTGGGGTCCCCGGGGCCGAAAATGGCCTTGGGAGGGGGGACACGCGGCCCCCTTCCCGTATTTTTTTTTTTTTTTAATAAATAAAATAGGGGTCAGGACCTGCGGGACCTCCAGTATGTGCCACAGAGCTGCATTGCAGAGAGGTGGTCCGAGGCCCCGCCCCTTTTTACACCTCTCTGCAACGCAACTCTGTGGCACTTACTGGAGGTACCTGGTGGGCTAGTTGGACCCCAGGGACCCTCAGGATTCAAGGGGACTTAATCCCCCAACTTAAAACGCGCCACGGGGCGCGTTTGCACAGTGGTGAATGGAGGGGGCGGGCCTGATGTGTGTGCAAACACGTCCTGTGGCGTGTTTTAAGTTGGGGGATTAAGTCCGCTTGAATCCTGAGGGTCCCTGGGGGCCAACTAGCCCACCAGGTACCTATAGTTTGCGGAGGTCTCCACTGAGGTAGATGATGTTGATTTAGTAAGATCTGGGTGTAGGCACTTGTGCAGGGTTGAGTCAGGGTTAAGGCAGGGTTGAGTCTTTGTTCCCCCCGCACCGGAAGTGCTCTCCTCTTCGTTAAGTCAAGGGCCGAGAGCCTTCATCAGCTGTCGAGGCCGAGGTGCTGGTCCAGTTGTGCCTGGTTATGCGTGGTCTGCAGGTCCTTCGGTGAGACTACATGGTTTATTTTGTGGTACTTGTGATACCTTGAGGTATCTTTGAGGTAGTTAGAACGTGTTTGTTGAAGTTGAGGTAGCTAATGAGGTAGATCGTGTTGTTTCAGTATTTCTTTACGAGTCTTTGCGAATCTTTGTGCAGGCTTTGCTTCAGTAGAAAGTGATTGCAAAGGGAATATTCTTATCTCAGCTGTTTTTTGATTCATTTAAAATCTACCCCCTTATGATGCGTCTGGAATGCCATACCATTCAGTGTACAATAGATAGCGCAATTTAATTTGCTCAACAAATCCCTCCCAACAGGTTCACAGGACTGGAATCACAAACCACAAATTGGTGCTTTTCTTTAAATGAGCCTAAGACTGAACATTTTTAGAAGCCGGATTTTTTTATTAGTTACTCCTACAACTTGGATAGTTTTTCCCAAAAGGGGTAAGTCTGGGACTTCCACTGTTCTATCTGTGGATCTGGTAGCACCGGTATCAATAAGAAATGATACGGGGTGACCATAAACTTCTGCATCTACATATGGGTCACTCTGGTCTACCTCTAAGACTGCGCCAACAATGCAATCTCCTTCCCCTCTCTGGCACCATCATTGTGAATTTTCTGAACCAGAACCATCAGTTTCAAATAACAGGAATTGTTGTAATGCATTCTGGCTTGGATTCTGAAATTGTGGGATGGTAGTCTGAAATTGGTTGGTATTCATCTTTGGCATTTGATTGAGATTAAATCTAAGATTCCCCGTCTGTGCAGGAGCAAGAGGCATCATTGGAGCCTGTCCCTGCATTGGCATCTGCATTTTCTGTGTGGGCACATTTTGATTTTGCATAACTTACTGCATTTGTACATTTCCTCCTGCACTGTCAGGATTAGATCAACATTCCTTCTTCCAATGTCTAACTCTATGACAGATGTGACAACCTGTAATCTTTTTCATAGCAGCAATATCTGATCCAGATCCTGTACAAACAGAAACACTTCTGCCTCTTCCCTGTGACATATCCATTCCTCCTTGACGTCCCTGAAAACCAGACTGTGGCACAGCAACTCCCTGCATGTTTTCTTGCAAAAGAAGGGTTCTGAAAACCTTTCTAAGCCAGTTTTTTTGTGCTAATATGAATTTTTCTTTTATCCTTTTCTGCTTTATGTCTAACTCATCACAACAGTATTTTGCATATCTCAGGATTTAGTTGAGTGACTTATTTTGCCAACAGATCACACTTTGTGTTATGTTCAAACCGATCTCTGGCTTCAGCCATAAAACAAACTGGGATACAAAAATCCCCATATTCTTCTCCTCAGGATATTCAAAGTCTGCTGTGCTGCTGAAATGCCTGCAACACTCTCTCATAATATTAATGTACATTCTCCTTTGACTCCTGTGTGGTTCTTTTAATTGTAATCCAATCCATAGCTTTTGGAGGTACTCTGCCTTTCAAAAAGGTAATAACTGCCTCATACTTCTCCATCATTGTAGGAGATGCCGCATTTGTCCCAGCCACTCTCACTGGTTCCTCTCTAGGCCACTCTACTGCAGTCTTACATTCAGCCCATAAGTCAGTAGGCACTACAATGTCAAAAAACCTATTCAAATCTATTTTTGACAATCACTAGTGAAATCTCAACCAGTGTGAAATCACCCAAATCAATGCAGTATCCTCCGTTTTGCGCAATTAGGTTCAACTGGCACCGATCGATGTTAATCAATGACATAACTCTATGTCACTTGTGTAGTTGATGGTACTTCACACATCACACCTCAAAATCTCTGCAAACAAGTTTTCAACTGTTATGTTATCCCGGGATCTTTCGTATACAACAAGTCTGAAATCTGCAAACACCTTTTCAACCACTTATCGACTATTTCTTCTTACCCACTCATACTAATCAAACATTAAGCCGAAAAGAAAAACACAATCACAACCACAACTAATTTGCCCAACTGCCTTCAAGTACCGCTTTGCCAGATCTTCAAGTTCTGGACATTGGATTCAGGAATTGGGATTTTCAAATAATATTTCTGGGTAACTTTTTAACTCAATTCAGGGTGTGAAACCTATCCTCTGCTGCCAGATTTGCGAAGTGCGGAAATCTCATAAAATGTTATAAGTAGCTCCACTTCAAACTTATTAAGTGAACTTCCAATTTCCACACCTGTTCGGGTCGATGAATCTTTGCCACCGTATTAGAATGGAGCACAGCCAAAAAACATATGTAAAATAAACATTGTCTTCAACATTAGATGTTCAGTCAAAAATGAGAGGTTTGGTGAAATTTTAAAAGTGCTTTTTCTGTTTAAGAGATTGGTCTGTATTTTTGTATTTTTATTCCGATTAGTCAAATAAATCTATTTACAGAAAAGTTAGAGAAAATTTGGTTAGAACAAGCATACAAAATAACAGCGTGTTCCATAAGGAATTAGTCCCTATCCTAATCTACAGGACTTAACCTATCCTAGCAAGAACCCATAAAGAGTTTGTTTTGGAAAAGAGCTAGTAAACTTTTTAGAGCAAAAGGCTGACAGCTATGAAAAGGTTGAACTGCCCATAAAGAGTAGTTCTGGAAACTCAGACGAGTTCCCTAACAGCTGCAGTAGCATCAGTTATAACAGGTAAAGGAATAAATCACAGCAGTAACTATGAATGGCATAAGATAGAAAGTCTCCTCACAAAACGTAAGGAAAACCAATAAATCACCATTAAGCTGTAGCTTATGGCAATTCAGATTAGCACAACAAAGTGCTAAGGGACATGGCAGGGTTGGGGTGCATAGAATGCTTTAGCTCTCTTGCTAGGAACACGTACTATATCAAAAGCATAAAACATGTTTAAAAAACAGGTTGTTATGTCATCTATAGCCAATGAGGAAGGTTCTTCCGATGGTCCATCGCCTTCTCCCTTGATACCCATGGTAAACGTTCATGTCGACATGTAGTTATTTGAATGTGGCTGCAGCGTATTACAAAAAGATACATTTAGCAAGGTTCTCATGAGAACCTTTGCAAGCCTACTCTGTTAGCTGTTCAGTGTCGCATTGGGTAACAATGGTCAGCTCTATGAAATGAAACATTAATATTTAGCTTTTCTTGGTTCGATCATGGAATTTAAACCTACAACGAGCATTCATTTCAATAATATACTTGTTCATTATAAGCATACGGCAGAGGAAATAATCTTAAATATTATGAAGTCATATGGTGTGACGAAGGAAAGAAATACATTTTGCAGCAAACACATTTTACAAAAATGCCAAGTTCTACAGTTCAGTTATAACGTTAAATCATCCTTTTACAAATGTTTTTTTAAAAGGATAGGAAAGAATCAAGAAAATATTGAGGCCTAGCAGTGAAAGAACGATGGAAATGGGAGCTTTCTGCAGAAATAAGTAGCATTTTCACTTTGTGCACGTTTAATAAAAGCACCTTTTCTAACTACCATTTTGTGATGCATTTTATATGTTGTTGTTAAAGCACAAATCTATATTATTATGAGGTTAAAGTTACATTTTCAACTTCCACATGCTCTTATCCTCACACCCTAGAGAGACTGTATCAAAGAAATACGTAATCTAATAGTAAATTTGTCAGACAAAGTACTAACGGATAAAGAAATAAATGTTCTCAACAGAGTTGTTAGTTTTGCTCCAACAAATAGATGGAATGATTTATCTGCCAAAGTAGACCTGATGATTTTGGGCAACAATTAAAACTAAAACATTTTTTTAACAAACCAAAGACCAAGGACCCCTTAAGCATTTGTAAGAATACCAGTCATATTTCAATAATAAAAATAAATGCAGGATATTGGTGTACTAATGAGTCTAGAGGAACAAACTAAATATGATATAAAAGACTTGGCAAAAGAACTGGAAATAGATACAGAGTTATGTTGGACAACTGGTCTTAAACATTAATCCCAATTTATACCTCCCATGAAAGCAGATAATGTTATGGACATTTTTCTCAATATGGTGATTCGTGAATTTGATACTTGTGTATTGTCTAATTGTGATTCAAATCTTAATAAAGAGGAATTGAAAGCATTACAAGATTTATGTTGTGATAAATCCATCATAATTAGACAGTCCGACAAGGGCGGCAATGTTGTGTTTTTGAATCATAGAGACTATCTTCATGAGGCACTTCGCCAACTGAAAGATCACTGTAATTATCAAAACGTGGATATGTCTAAACTTGAAGGAGCAGATTTACAAGCCCCTTGTGCCACTTTTGCGTCACTTTTAACATGGGAAAAGTGACGCAAAAGTGGCGCAAGGGGCTTGTAAATCTGCCCTGAAATGTCTAAAATTCTGATCAAAAAGAAATTGAAAAGCTATGTGGATAAACAATTACTGATGTGGAAGAGTTTAACTATATGTGGGTGGACAATGCAAAGAACCCAATAATTTACTTTCTGCCTAAAGTTCACAAAGGGGGTAGGGTTCCACCTGGTCAACTAATAATTTCAGGGATAGGTAGTCACACAGAACATGCGTCAGAGTATGCAGACCCTCCCTACCAGTGCAAAGCCCCGGGGAGGTGGTGGTCCCCGGGGCTCGGGGGTCCGTAACGGACCCCCGCATTTTCATATTTAGTGCCCCGGGGAGGTGGTGATCCCGGGGCATGTGGGGGGGCTCGAGCCCCCCCACAAAGGTTTTAGAAAAAAACAAATAGCGCCCCCGGGAGGTGGTGGTCCCCGGGGCTGCGGGGGGGCTGCGTGTTCCCCCGCAGTTGTTTCTGAAAGCCCCAGGGAGGTGGTGGTCCCTGGGGCAGCATGGGGGGGATTGGGACCCCCCCACGCATTTTTTTTTACAGCCCCGGGGAGGTGGCGGTTCCTGGGGCTGCGGGGGGCCGCATGCCCCCCACAGTTATTTCTGAAAGCCCCGGGAGGTGGCCGTCCCTGGGGCAGCGTGGGAGGATTGGGACCCCCATGCATTTTATTTCACAGCCCCGGGGAGGTGGCGGACCCTGGGGCTGCGGGGGCCCCCGTGGGCCCCCGCTAATTAATTGGCAGTGCCACCGGGACCTGGCCCACCCGGGGGCTTTTTGAAAACGAAGCGCAGAGCCCGCGCTTAGTTTTTTTAAAAATAATTTCGGCAGGATTCGCGAACCCAACCCGATTTCCGCCTAAAGTTTTTTTTTTAAAAATGCTTTTTTTGGCCCTGGGGGACCTTGTGGGTCCCCCTGAGCAGGCCTAGGGGGTCAGGGTGTTTCTACCCTGCCCCCTTTTATTGTTTTTTAACCTCGTTTTTCTGTTTTCCTGTGACTAGTCACAAGATGGCTGCCAACTCTCCTGGTTTGGAGTGTTGGCAGCCAATTAGAATGAAGCTCGTGGTCGGGAGGGTTCGCGAACCCTCCTCGGCCACAGATATCGAAACTTTTCTTTCTTTAATTTCTCAGCAACTACTGAGCGGATTTACACCATTTAACAAAAAGGGATCTTTCTGAACCAAGACCTACCTTTTGCCAAATTTGAGTGTAATTCCGTTCAGCAGTTCAGGCTGTAGCTTTGTCTAAAGTTTCTATGGAAAATTACATGGGGAAAACGCGTTTTGGGACCCCCTTTTTCTCGGCCCCGGCAGCGAATCACCCTGAAACTTTCAAGACAGGAGCTGACCGGAGCGCCCCACTAGTTTTGAAAAATTCGCGAAGATTCGTCAAACGGCGCAAAAGTTATTGGGGAAAAAATACGCTTTTCCTATGGAAACTAGATCCTAACTATAACTACCTACTGGCGACCGCCAGTAGGTAATATATATATATAGCTTCAGATCTTAGCTCGGCAATTGACAGTGAATCTGACAATGAGCAATTGAGGAATCTGCGTTTGGGGTTTCTCAAATTCTCCCTGGCCCAGGAAGTAGACTGCTTACGCCAGGACAGAAGACAGACATTACGTCCTCGTGCTCCCAGTGCAAACATTGTCAAAAACGTAATAAGAAGCGATGGGAGAGACGTCAATGCAGCAACAAACGGAAAACAAACCAACAGAAAACCAAAAAAACAATGGAAGCACAAATAGAACTGCAAGTTAACACCAGTGATTCACGAACAGTTATCAATTTGACTCAAGTGACTCTCACAGAAAGTGAACTGCATATACTGTCCCTTGGATTATCCTTTAGTCCAAAAAGGGATTTCAATTATGCTGAAACTCGTATTGATATGTACAAATTCGTGCAAAAACTTAAACTGCGCAAATTCCATCTATTGCAAGGACCAACAAAGGCCAAACAAACTGAAGCATCATCCAATCAAATTCCTAGTCCCTCAGTCTTAACAGCCGGTGATGTTGGATTGCTCCGCGATCTCCAACAATTGCAGCTTGAGAATGAAAGTGATAAGCAAAGCTGCAGCCAAGACCCATCACTATACGGGGGAGCCACTGTGACTCACTTTAAACCCAAATCTACTTTTTGTCTGATTATGGTACGGGACAACATAGACGTTTTTAGTGACATAGTGGCCCAGGAATTGAAAATCCTATACCGGAAACAATCAGGCATTAGAAAACAGCACACAAGACAAGACAACAAATATTTTCAACTAATAAAGAAACTGCAAGCAAATGATGATTTAATTATCTGCCAATCTGACAAGGGCGGTAACGTGGTGCTGTGGCCACGTGATTTGTACATGGACGAAGCTATGAAACAACTCAATAATAGGTACTGTTACAGGCGCAGCACAATGTTAGCTGTTAAGGCTTCGTGGAATACCTTCTACACCAGTCTTTTAGCATGGAAAAGCGCAGGGTTGCTAACATCAGATGAATTTAAGTTTCTCAAGAATGACCACCCTGTTATGTCTGTGGTTTACTTCATTCCGAAGATTCACAAAGACATGGTCAAACCACCTGGAAGGCCAATAATATCGGCCTGCAACAGCTTAATGGAGAATGCGAGCAAATATATGGATTTCTATCTACAGGAACATGTGAAGGGACTTCCTTCCTTCATTCAGGATACTGGTGACCTGCTTAGAAAAATATCTGACATTGAGTGGGATCCTGAATATTTGCTCATTACGTTAGATGTCTCGTCTCTCTATACGAGCATTCACCACAGGGATGGTGTAAAAGCAATTGAGCATTTTTTGAATACCAGTTCTATTTGTTTTTTCCAGCACAACAAAATGTTACTGTCGATGATCACAATGTGCCTTGAAAACAACTTTTTCCTCTTCCAGAACCAGGTGTTCCAGCAGGTCAGGGGTGTGGCTATGGGGGCTTGTTTCTCCCCCAGTTATGCCTGTCTGCATATGGGACTGTGGGAAGAACAGGTCCTCAGGTCCACCTACAATGACACAATGACTAACCAGGTGCTAAGGTGGTATAGATACATTGATGATTTGCTAATATTTTGGAAAGGCACTGAGGAAAGTGCTCTCCACTTTATTCAGCAAATCAATGAGAATAACCTTAATTTATACTTTCCAGGACACATCAGCAAAGAGTCTATTTGTTTTCTTGACGTTGAAATCGCAGCTACACAAAACAGATTACATACTAGGTTGTATAGAAAACCTACGGCGGGGAACACCTTGTTACATGCCGCCAGTCACCATCCTGCGCATTTGATCCGCAGCATCCCCTATGGGGAGATGTTGTGGATTCGGAGGATATGTAGCTTAGATTCTGACTGTCAAATTGCTCAGAAAGAGTGCCGATACAGGTTCCTGGCTAGGGGCTATTTTACGGGTGAGATTGACAAAGCCATAGCGAAAGCTAACAAAATGGGTAGATCCCAGGCTTTGTCTGTTAAATTTAACACTCACAAAGAATCACTCTCACAGTCGATACAACCATCCAGATTGATTCTCACTTACAGCAATCAACATAAAACAATACTCAGGATTGTCAACAGGAATTGGGCATTGGTGAAAAATGATCCTGTTATGGGTGCCACTTTGACAAAATCACCCAACATTACATTCAGAAAGGCCCGCTCCATGAGTAATTCCTTACTCAAAAGCAGTCCTGAAGTGAGAACTAACAGATCCTGGTTAGACTCCAGTAAAGGGTTCATCAAATGTGCCACATGCAAAGCTTGCAAGCATGGAGTCAGCAAAACGGAGTACGTCACACCATTCAATGTAGAGCCCACACGCATAAACAAAAAATTGACCTGCAAAACCGAATATGCAGTATATGTGCTGGAGGCCTGCGGTATGTGGGAAGTACCAAGCTACAGGTCCACAAGAGGATACTCCAGCACATCAGGGCTATCAACAATGGTGATGTGACGTACCCCGTTGCAAGGCACTTCACAGAGTTCCACGCAAAGAAATCACAAGAGCTCATATATTTTGTTGTGGACTCTGTGCCCCCACTAAGAAGGGGAGGTGACCGAGAGTCTCTTTTAAGGAGGCTCGAGACCAGGTACATATTAGAAATGGACTGCAAGACACCTCATGGTCTTAATTCTAGTGAGGACTTTTATACGTGCCTTTAATACTCTGGTTTTAAGCACTGATGAAACTGATTAACTTGCCACCACCTCAGTACTGTTTTTAACTTCATTACATGTATTTTATATGCATATCTGCACACTAGAACCTTCGATGGTTCTTTTAGGTGACACCTTATTTTGCACAGCACTTATTTAATAACCGGCATGGAGTAACGGTCTAGGCCCACTTGGGCTTAATTACTCAACCTTCCGATATGAGACTACATAGGTAAAAGATTGGTCATACTTTTTACAAACCTATTAATGTCTGGATTGTGTTGTTTTACATAAAAAAAGTTTACATTGGTTTTACTTTTTTAACATGCATTTTACAATGGTTTTTTCCAATCTCGTATCCAAATTGTTGGTATTTTTGTAAATGACAATTGTGTATTTATTTATTTATTTACATATTTATTGATATTTATATCAAGTACTGTTTCATATACATTTTTCCAATTTCTTTTACATTTTTACATCATGGTATCAATGTTGAAGTTGAGAGTCAAACCATAACTCTTCTATGTCTATGAATGTCTGAGGTCACGTTATTGAGCACTGTCACTTTAAAATGTTGAAGTCACTCCACCAGCGTGTCATGTGATCAAGGCCCCATGAGGGCTGAAACGCGTCATGGCGGCGGTGCAGGGCACTAAATAAATGATTTGCACCATATCCTGGGTCTGCATCATCTGTTCCTGATGAAAAGGAGTGCAAGGTGGATGATACACAGTATATATATATATATATATATATATATATATATATATATATATATATATATATATATATATCTATATATATATATATATCTATATATTCAACACACAAGAATCCTGTCTGCCAATCCTCGGCAGAACCAACAGGCACGGACCTCAGCCAAACTCAAAGAAGACTTTAGACTTGATGTCGTGGAAAAGCAGTGCAATTTAATCCAAGTTTATCCACAGAAATACACAGGCATAGTGCCTGCCATGACGCGTTTCACTCGACACAGCGAGCTTGATCACATGATGCGCATATATATATCTCAAGGAAAACGTCCGGCACAGCTGATCCCTTCGCCAGACGGGGTTGGTGCGACATACGGGTGCCGGGACCCGGTTACAAATACAGGGAATTCCGTGTCCACGATACGCCACAGAAAAGTCTTGCACACCAGGGTCACTTTCAGAATATAAGTGTGATTTAACGGCAACGCTTTCGACAGAGAAGGTCTTCTTCACAAGCTAAAATTCAACCAGATTACATCCACCATTTGTAGTGCACATTACATACACATAAAAGACGGACAGACAATGCTGGTTACTAGCATGGATAGCAAACAAAGACTATGTACATGTTATAGCGGTTTGTTCTTTGCAACATGTTGGATGTAATCTGGTTGAATTTTGGCTTGTGAAGAAGACCGTCTCGGTCGAAACGCGTTGCTGTTAAATACACTTATATCCTGAAAGTGACCCTGGTGTGCGAGTCTTTTCTGTGGCGTATCGTGGACACATAATTTCCTGTGTATATATATATATATATATATATATATATATATATATATATATATATATATACATACATCTATATTATCTACTGGCCAGTAGATAGTTATAGTTAGGACCTATTATCCATAGGAAATTCGTACCATTCTTTTCCCAATAACTTTGGCGCCGGTTGACGAATCTTCGCGAAATTTTCAAAACTTATGGCCCGCTCAGGTCCGCTTCTATCTTGAAAGTTTTGGGGTGATTCGGCAAGCGGGGGCCGAGAAAAAAGGGGGGTCCCAAAACGTGTTTTCTCCATGTTAATTCCCATAGGAAACTTTAGACACGGAATTACACCAAATTTGGCAAAAGGGTAGTGCTTGGTTCAGAAAGCGCCCTTTTTTTTAAATGGTGTAAATCCGTTCAGTAGTTGCGGAGAAAATCAAAAAATAAGAGTCAAAAAATCAATTTCCCATAGGAAACTTTATGCAAGGCTACAGCCGAAACTACTGAACGGATTTACCCCAAATTTGGCAAAAAGGTACTGCTTGGCTCAGAAAGTGACCTTTTTAAAAATGGTGTAAATCCGTTCAGTAGTTGCTGAATAAAGGTTTCGATATTTAGAGGCACGGAGGATCCGCGGACCTTCCCGATCACGAGCTGCATTATAATTGGCTGTCAACACTCCAAATCAGGAAGTGTTGGCAGCCATCTTGTGCCTCGGTAGAACCAAGGCACAAGAAAAGAGAAAAAGAAACGCGCAAAACAAGAAAAGGGGGCAGGGTAGAAACACCCTGACCCCCTAGGCCTGTTCAGGGGGTCCCACAAGGACCCCCAGGGCCCAAAAAAGCATTTTTTTTAAAAAAAATCCGCAAAATGCGCGCCGGATCCGCAGATCCGGCAGCGAAAAAAAACAAAACAAAGCGCGGGCTCCCGCGCTTTGTCTATATTTAGCCCCCGGGTGGGCCAAGTCCCGGGGGCATGCGTAAATTTAATAGCGGGGGCCCAGGGAGGCCCCTGCAGCCCCGGGGACTGCCACGCCCGGGGCTTGTATTTTAAATGGGTGGGGGGCTTGTATTTTAAATGGGTGGGGGGCCTCCATGGCTTTCTTTACATATTTGCGGGGGCACAGGGCTCCCGCATGACCCGGGACCGCCACCCCCAGGGCTTGTTTTAAAAAAAAAAAAAACTTCCTGTGTGGGGGGGCTCAAGCCCCCCTACACGCCCCGGGGACCACCACCTCCCCGGGGCACTAACTATGCAAATTTGGGGGTCCGTTACGGACCCCCGAGCCCCGGGGACCACTACCTCCCCGGGGCTGTGCAATAGGTGGGAGGGGTGCCGCGCGGCCCCCCTCCTGGAGCCCTTGATGGCCCTGGGGACCGCCACCCCCTAGGGCCAGCTCCTGCAGTGTCCCGGGGTGCCCACCCCCGGGACACTGCTGTTGCTAATGACAGGACGGGAGCCTCGCGGCTCCCGCCCTGTCATTGCAAACTGCTTTGCTTCATTGAAGCGAGAGCAGGAAACCTGCTCTCGCTTCAATGAAGCAAAGCAGATTGCTTTTCCACACGGGGAGCTGCATGTCAGCAGCTCCCCATGTGGAAAAGCAATGCCGGCTCCCGCAGGACGCGGGGAGCCGGCGGGACCGTGGGGGGATTGGGGACCCCCCCACGGTCCCCAACGGACAGGGCCAGCCCCGGGGGATGGGGTCCCCGGGGCCAGAAGAATTAAGTCCCCTTCAATCCTGAGGGCCCCTGGGGTCAACTAGCCCACCAGGTATCTCCAGTAAGCGCCACAGGCCTGCGTTGCAGAGAGGTGGTCCAGGCCACGCCCCTTTTTACACCTCTCTGCAACGCAGCTCTGTGGCGCTTATGGAGGTACCTAGTGGGCTAGTTGGCCCCCAGGGACCCTCACGATTCAAGGGGACTTAATCTCCCAACTTAAAACGGCCACAGGGCGTGTTTGCACACATGTCACCTCAGGGCCCCCCTCCCTTCACCACTGTGCAAACGCGCCCCGTGGCGCATTTTAAGAGGTAGTTTTAATCCCCCTGCCCTATTATGTACTAGGGCCTTACAGAGGAGGTTATGCTAATCACAGGGGTACCCCAACGCATAGTGTTCCCTAGTGTATGTAGGTGTTTTCACTGTATTCTAAGTGTCTTTTAGCATAGCACTGGCTCTAGGCCTAGTTACTCAGAGTCAGTTACCACCAGTACCCGTCTGAAAAAGTTGTGGACACAGGTTGATTTTGCAACAAGGCCTATTTCTGCTCCTCAGTTGGTTCTTTCTGCATGTCTTGCTTCTTCCTGCACTTTTCTTCGTCTTTGTGGACTTCTGTTGCTTCTTTCTGCATTTCTTTTGCTTTTTTCTGTGCGTTTTTTCTTCTTTCTTCACATGTCCTACCTCTGTAGGAATAGTTAGAAACTAGCATTTAAAAACCTTTGAAATTCACTTAAAAACCATAGGTTTCAGGCACGTTATAGTTAGAAATTAGCATTAAAAAACCTTTGAAATTCCCTGAAAAAACCATAGGTTTCAGGCACGTTATAGTTAGAAATTAGCATTTAAAAAACCTTTGAAATTCACTGAAAAACCCATAGGTTTTAGGTAAAGTTATAGTTAGTTGGACATTTCACTCGTACAAAACCAGTGAAATTCCCCCGTTATAGTTAGTTTAGCTAACTATAACTCGCGCCCCCGCAATGCACTGCTGATGACGTCACATATTACATCACTCATGACATGGTCAGTGACATCACTGATGACATCATCCATGTGATAATTTCATGCATCTTCTCACACCTAATATAACTTTTGATACACCCACTCTAAATTACAGACTGCCATTCTCAAAATCATAGACACTCCAACACCAATAACTACATACCCACTCACTGATTCTTAGGTCTACACACACATCCACTCACTCACCCGTACAGTCACTCATACTTACGGTCACTCAGTACAGGACTATCATATGCACTCTACACCTATATAGACACTCACACACCGCCACTCATCCATAGAGGTACTCACACACCTAGTCAGTCATGCAAATAATTAATCACACTCCCATTTACTCACCTATACAGTTATACACACACCAGCTCACTTACTCATACAAATACTAGCACATTCTTACGCTCTTATACAATCACTGATACAAGCACACACTCATCCATACAGCCACTCTCACAATCACACACTCTCACTTATAGCCATTTAAATACTCTAACACACATATATACTGCCTTTCACATATGTAGTTACTCACACATGTACCACTGAGATATACATTCACTCACTAACACACCCATACACACACTCGCCCACCCATACAGTCCATCACAGATGCACTCTTGAAACCATGCACCCAGTGAATCACCCACTCACACATCTATGCACAGAGTCACACACACCCCACCCACACAAACACTCAGGCACCCATACAGATACTCAGACAACCAATCAATAACTCATATAGACACTTATGTAGCTACTCACAAACCCATGCAGCCGCTTACACACCAACAGACAGACGGATACAGACATTCACACAGTTTAGTCACTAACCCATGCATTCATTAAGATACATTTAATCACTCACTTATAGACTCAGTCACGCACCTACTAAATCATCCATTCAGACACTTATACACCCACTCATTCTTCAATATGCCTTTCCCTATATATATTAAACATATTTAAACTTTACAGAAACACACAGTCACTGGATGATGTCCCTGATTGTGCTCGTTTTTTCCTTTCTGTGCCCCCTTGCTGCCCCTGATTGTGCTCGTTTTTTCCTTTCTGTGCCCCCTTGCTGCCCCTGATTGTGCTCTGTTTTCCTTTCTGTGCCCCCTTGCTGCCCCTGATTGTGCCTCGTTTTTCCTTTCTGTGCCCCCCTTGCTGCCCCTGATTGTGCTCATTTTTTTCCTTTCCGTGCCCCCTTGCTGCCCCTGATTGTGCTCGTTTTTTCCTTTCTGTGCCCCCTTGCTGCCCCTGATTGTGCTCGTTTTCCTTTCTGTGCCCCCTTGCTGCCCCTCATTGTGCTAGTTTTTCCTTTCTGTGCCCCCTTGCTGCCCCTCATTGTGCTCGTTTTTTTCCTTTCTGTGCCCCCTTGATGCCCTGATTGTGCTCGTTTTCCCTTCTGTGCCTGTTTCCCGCCGCTGCGCTCTGCGGCCCTGCCCCCTCACTGCCCATTCGCTGCCCCATTCCCTGCTCCTCCCTCCCACCTCCCCATTTATGGCGGCCGCTGTGTGGACGCGCAGCGGACGTGCGCAGCGGGCGCGCCGAAGGCGCGCCTAAGGCAAGCCCGTCTGCGCCCGTCCGCGCCGTGACCGCGCCCAGCGCCAGACCCCCTGGTCCGGGCATCCCCCGCGCCTGCAACATCAACAGATGCCGATACGACGCCAGCACCCTCCACGCACTCAACCCCGGAAAAGATCACGCCTGCTACCAGGCCACCCCGAAGCGCACCCAAGGGCCCTTCACCTGCCGGAACTGCAGCTTCGCCAGCACCCGCCCGCCAAACCACCGCCCAGGAAAGAACCCAACTACCTCAGATGCATCCTCCTCAACACCCGCTCCGCCCGCAAACACGCCATCGAACTCTGGGACCTTCTCGACTCAACCTCCCCAGACGTCGCATTCCTGACGGAGACCTGGCTGAATCCCACTTCAGCCCCCGACATCGCCATTGCCATCCCGGACGGATACAAGATCACCCGCAGGGACTGCACTAACGGAGTCGGAGGAGGCATCGCCATCGTCCACAGGAACACCCTCAGAGTCTCCAACCAACACCGACGACACCCTCAGCACCGCCAAACACATGCACTTCCAGATCCACACCGATCCCAACACCACCCTCAGAGGAACCCTCATCTACAGACCCCCTCGGACTCCGACCACAGTTCAGCGATTCCATCGCTGACTTCGCCAGCACCACACGCCATCGCCTCCACGGACTACATCCTCCTCGGGACCTGAACTTCCACCTCGAGAACAACAAGGACACCAACTCCACCACCCTGATCGACAACCTCGCCACCCTCGGACTCAGACAGCTCGTGACTACACCCACCCACGCCGCCGGCCACACGCTCGACTCCATCTTTTCCGCAAGCCCACACGTCTCCTTCAACCACACCTCCGAACCCCACTGGACTGACCACCACTGCATCCACTTCACCTACAGGAAGCCCACCACGCACCACCGCACCGAACAAATGCCTCGCCGCTGCTGGAGCAGAGTCACGGAAGACCAGCTAACCACAACCCTCGCCCTGAGCCCACCCGCCGAACCCTCCGACCCCGACACCGCCGCCCGCAACCTCAGACAGTGGATCGACGACTGCGCCAACACCCTCGCCCCGCTCAAGAATCCGCCCAACAGCCACACCAGCAAGAAAGCCACCTGGTTCACCGAAGACCTCCAGGCCTCCAAACGAACATGCCGAAAACTGGAGAAGATCTGGCTCCACGAACGGACAGCGGACAGCTACGCCGCCCACAAGAGCGCCACCCGCAGTCACCATCACCTCATCAGATCCGCCAAAGGGCCTCACTCAAAGACCGCCTAGACAACAACGCACACAACAGCAAAGAGCTCTTCAACATCGTGAAGGAACTCTCCAACCCCAGCTCCAACACCAACGACATCCAGCCATCGCGAGACCTGTGCGACTCACTGGCCACCTTCTTCCACCGCAAAATCGCCGACATCCACGACAGCTTCAACACCACGACCGCCCCGGCAACCACCGAGACCACTGCCCCCACAACCACCAACCGCCTGCTCTCCTGGACCAACATCAACGACAAGGACACCAGCGAGATCATGAACACCATCCACTCCGGTTCACCGCTAGACCCGTGCCCTCACCACATCTTCAACAAAGCCAGTACAGCCATCGCGCCCCATCTCCGGAAAATAATCAACATCTCCTTCGAGACAGCAACCTTCCCGGAAAGCTGGAAGCACGCCGAGATCACCGCCTTACTCAAGAAACCCAAGGCAGACCCCAAGGACCTCAAGAACTTCCGACCCATCTCTCTGCTCCCGTTCCCCGCGAAGGTCACCGAGAAAATCGTCAACAAACAACTGACCCGCTACCTCGAGGAGAACAACATCCTGGACCCTTCCCAGTCCGGCTTCCGCAGCAACCACAGCACCGAAACCGCCCTCATTGCCGCCACCGATGACATCAGGACCCTGCTAGGCAACGGAGAAACAGCAGCCCTCATCCTCCTGGACCTATCAGCCGCCTTCGACACGGTCTGCCACCACACACTACGAACACGCCTTCACGATGCCGGGATCCAAGAGAAGGCCCTGGACTGGACCACATCCTTCCTTTCCGGCAGAACACAAAGCATCCGCCTCGCCCCCTTCCGATCCAAGGCCACCAAGATCATCTGCGGCGTACCCCAAGGCTCCTCCCTCAGCCCAACGCTGTTCAACATCTACATGGCACCCCTCGCCCACGTCGCCCGACAGCACAACCTCAACATCATCTTCTACGCCGACGACACCCAGCTGATCCTCTCCCTCACCAAAGACCCTCACACCGCCAAAGCCCACCTCCACGAAGGAATGAAGGCCGTCGCCGAATGGATGAGGACCAGCCGCCTGAAGCTGAACTCAGACAAGACGGAGGTCCTCATCCTTGGTTCCAACCCTTCAGCCTGGGACGACTCCTGGTGGCCAACATCACTGGGAACAGCCCCGCCACCCACCGACCACGTCACGCAACCTAGGGGTCATCCTCGACCCCACCCTCTCCATGACTAAGCAGGTCAACGCCGTTTCCTCATCCTGCTTCAACATCCTCCGAATGCTCCGCAGGATCTTCAAGTGGATCCCCACCGAAACAAGAAAAACAGTCACCCAGGCCCTCGTCACCAGCAGGCTGGACTACGGGAAACGCCCTCTACGCAGGAACGACGGCTAAGCTCCTGAGACGGCTGCAACGCATCCAGAACGCCTCTGCACGTCTTATCCTCGACATCCCCCGACGCAGCCACATCACACCCCACCTGAGAGACCTGCACTGGCTCCCTGTCAACAAGAGGATAACCTTCAAGCTCCTCACCCACGCACACAAAGCACTCCACAACTCCGGACCAGCCTACCTCAACAGACGACTCAGCTTCTACACCCCCACCCGCCAGCTCCGCTCGACCAGCCTCGCCCTCGCCACAGTCCCCCGCATCCGGGAAACGACCGCCGGCGGCAGATCCTTCTCCCACCTCGCCGCCAAGACCTGGAACACCCTCCCCACCAACCTCCGACAGACCCAAGACCTACTGGCCTTCAGAAGACTCCTCAAGACCTGGCTCTTCGATCAGTAGCAGCACCACCCCCCTCTTCCCCCAGCGCCTTGAGACCCTCGCGGGTATGTAGTGCGCTTTATAAGTGACATGATTGATTGATTGATCAGTGATGTCATTTGAGATGTCATCAGTGATGTCATCAGTGATGTCACTGACCATGTCATGAGTGATGTAATATGTGACGTCATCAGCAGTGCATTATGGGGCGCGAGTTATAGTTAGCTGAACTAACTATAACGGGGAATTTCACTGGTTTTGTACAAGTGAAATATCCAACTAACTACAACTTTCCCTAAAACCTATGGTTTTTCAGTGAATTTCAAAGGTTTTTTAAATGCAAATTTCGAACTATAACGTGCCTGAAACCTAAGGTTTTTCAGTGAATTTCAAAGGTTTTTTAAATGCTAATTTCTAACTATAACGTGCCTGAAACCTATGGTTTTTAAGTGAATATATATATATATATATATATATATATATATATATATATATATATACATCTATATATGTATATATCTATATATATGTGTATATATATATATGTGTATATATATATATATATATATATATATATATATATATATATATATAATATCTACTGGCGGTCGCCAGTAGATAGTTATAGTTACAACCTATTATCCATAGGAAATCCGCGACATTCTATTTGAAATAACTCTCTTGCCGGTTGACGTATCTTCGCAAAATTTTCAAACTTTGTGGGGCGCTCCGGTCCGCTCCTACCCTGAAAGTCTCGGGGATTCGTCAAGCGGGGGCCGAGAAAAAGGGGGGTCCCAAAACGCGTTTTCCCATGCAATTTTCCATAGGAAACTTTAGACACGGCTACAGCCCGAACTGCTGAACGGAATTACACCAAATTTGGCAAAGAGGTAGTTCTTGGTTCAGAAAGAACCCTTTTGTTAAATGGTGTAAATCTGTTCAGTAGTTGCTGAGAAAATCAAAAGTAAAAAGATAGATATATCTAGGGCCGCGGATCCTCCCGAGCACGAGCTTTATGTTAATTGGCTGTCAACACTCCAAATCAGGAAGTGTTGGCAGCCATTTTATCCCTCGGTAGAACCGAGGGACAGAAACAAGTGCGCAAAGCGCACAAAGGGGCAGGGTAGAAACACCCTGACCCCCTAGGTCTGCTCAGGGGTCCCACAAGGACCCCTGGGCAAAAAATTATTTTTTTTTTTTTAAATCGGCAGGATGCGCTCAGGGAGCGCGAATCCTGCCGGAACATCGAAGCGCGGTCTCCCGCGCTCGATAGTCACTGGCCTCGGGTGGGCCAAGTCCCGGGGGCATGCTGGGGGTTAATTTGATGTGTGGGGGCCTCTAAGGGCCCCCAAGACCCGGGGACCACCACCCCCGGGGCTTTATGTAGAATGGTGCGGGAGGGCTCTGAGCCCTCCCGCAGCCCCGGGACCACCACCTCTCCGGGGCTTCTTTTTTAAATTAAAATCCTGTGTGGGGGCTCCATCCCCCACACGCCCGGGACCACCACCTCCCCGGGCACTAAGAAAATTAAAATGGGGGTCTGTTTTGGACCCCAAGCCCTGGGGACCACCACCTCCCGGGGCTTTCAAAATGTAGGGAGGGGCCGCGCGGCCCCCTCCTGGAGCCTGTGGTGGCCCTGGGGACCGCCACCACCCAGGGCCGGCTCCTGCAGTGTCCCGGGTGCCTACCCCCGGGACACTGCTGTTTGCAATGACAGGACTGGAGCCTCGCGGCTCCCGTCCTGTCATTGCAAACTTGCTTTGGATATTGGAAGAGAGCAGGAAACCTGCTCTCTCTTCCAATATCCAAGCCGACTGCTTTCCACATGGGGAGCTGCATCTTAGCAGCTCCCCATGTGTAAAGCATGCCGGCTCCCGTAGGACACGGGGAGCCGGCGGGACTGTGGGGGCTTGGGGACCCCCACAGTCCCCAACGAGAGGCCAGGCCCCGGGGATGGGGTCCCCGGGGCCATAGTGGCCACGGAGGGGGCCACGCAGCCCCCTCCCCAAAGTAAAAAATGGAAAAAAATTAAAAAAAGTGCAAGGCCGGCCCGGGATGGGGTCCCCGGGCCTTAAATGGCCTGAGGAGGGGGCCACGCAGCACCCTCCAAATAAAAAGAGGCCATGCCCCGGGGATGGGGTCCCGGGGCCAATACAGGCCCAGGGAAGGGGGCCACGCGGCCCCTTCCCCGTTTTTTTATTTTATTTTAATTTTGAAAGGAGGGTAAGGCCCTGGGGATGGGGTCCCCAGGGCCTAAAAATAGGAAAAGGAAGGGGCTACACAGCCTCCTTCAGGGGAAAAAACAAAACAAAAACGATCGGGCCCGTAGGCCCCGCCCCTTCCTTCACCACTCTGCAAACGCGCCCCTGGCATGTTTGCAGAGGGGAACAATTCCCCTTGAATACTGGGGTCCCTGGGGCCAACTAGCCCACCAGGAACCTCCAGTATGCGTCAGGGGCTGCCTTGCAGAGAGGTGTACAGAGGCCACGCCCCTTTTACACCTCTCTGCAACGCAGCTCTATGGCGCTTTGGAGGTATATGGTGGGCTAGTTGCACCCCAGGGACCCTCAGGATTCAAGGGAGTTAATCCCTGACTTAAAACGCGCCACGGGCGCGTTTGCACAGTGGTGAAGGGAGGGCGGGGCTTCAGGTGACATGTGTGCAAACAGGTCCCGTGGCGCGTTTTAAGATGGGGAATTAAATCCTCTTCAGTCCTGAGGGTCCCTGGGGGCCAACTAGCCCAACAGGTACGTCCAGAGAGCGCCACAGAGCTGCGTTGCAGAGAGGTGTAAAGGGGTGTGGCCTCTGTACATGTCTCTGCAACGCAGCCCCTGGCGCATACTGGAGGTTCCTGGTGGGCTAGTTGGCCCGTAGGGACCCTCATGATTCAAGGGGACTTAATCCCCCAACTTAAAACGCGCCACGGGCGCGCTTGCATAGATGTCACCTCAGGCCCCGCCCCCTCCCTTCACCATTGTGCAAATATTCCTCTAAAATCAGCCGAAATCCGAATTCTGATTTACTCACCTGTTATCAGGAGAGACCTCAGTGCTGCATCTTTCAGCCCAGTACTGGTCCTGAAAAGTAATTTTAACCGTACTTACCAGTAACTTGAATTTCCTTACATAGGCTAACATTGACTGGTTTCACTTGGAAATTCTTCTAAGTGTGGAGTTTTGGAACTTTAAAATATTCCTCTAAAATCAGCCGAAATACGAATTCCGATTTACTCACCTGTTATCAGGAGAGACCTCAGTGCTGCATCTTTCAGCCCAGTACTGATCCTCAAAAGTAATTTTAACCGTACTTACCGGTAACTTGAATTTCCTTCATAGGCTAACATTGACTGGTTTCACTTGGAAATTCTTCTAAGTGTGGAGTTTTGGAACTTTAAAATATTCCTCTAAAATCAGCCGAAATACGAATTCCGATTTACTCACCTGCTATCAGGAGAGACCTCAGTGCTGCATCTTTCAGCCCAGTACTGGTCCTGAAAAGTAATTTTAACCGTACTTACCGGTAACTTGAATTTCCTTCATAGGCTAACATTGACTGGTTTCACTTGGAAATTCTTCTAAGTGTGGAGTTTTGGAACTTTAAAATATTCCTCTAAAATCAGCCGAAATACGAATTCCGATTTACTCACCTGTTATCAGGAGAGACCTCAGTGCTGTATCTTTCAGCCCAGTACTGATCCTCAAAAGTAATTTTAACCGTACTTACCGGTAACTTGAATTTCCTTCGTAGGCTAACATTGACTGGTTTCACTTGGAAATTCTTCTAAGTGTGGAGTTTTGGAATTTTAAAATATTCCTCTAAAATCAGCCGAAATACGAATTCCGATTTACTCACCTGTTATCAGGAGAGACCTCAGTGCTGTATCTTTCAGCCCAGTACTGGTCCTGAAAAGTAATTTTAACCGTACTTACCAGTAACTTGAATTTCCTTCCATAGGATATCATTGCCTGCTTTTTGCTGAAAAAGTTTCTAAGTGTTGATTTTTGAAACATACAAATATTCCTCTAAAATCAGCCGAAATACGAATTCCGATTTACTCACCTGTTATAAGGAGAGACCTCAGTGCTGTATCTTTCAGCCCAGTACTGGTACTGAAAAGTAATTTTAACCGTACTTACCAGTAACTTATATTTTCTTCCATAGGAATCCATTGTCTGGTTTTCAGCAGAAAAGTTTCAAAGTGTCGATTTTCACAAACTACAAATATTCCTTAAAAATCGCCTGTATGACTTAAACGCATTCTTTCAACTGTTTTCAGGAGATGCACCAGTGCTGGATCCAGGATCCAACACTGAGTAAGAAAAAGTAACGATAACAGTTTTTACCTGCTAAGTGAATTTCCTTCCATAGGATAACATTGGTGATTCTATGAGAAAAAGTTTCTAAGTGTCAACTTTTAAAATACAATAATATTCCTTAAAAATCACGACTGTAACCAAAACGCTTTTACTCAACTGTTTACAGGAGATGTACCAGGACTGAATCTAGGATCCAGTCCTGTGGTTAGAAAAGTAATCCATAAAGTAACTAATTGCATTTAACTAGAAATTCACATTGAGCTGAATGTTGCATTGTGTTTGAAAATGTGTTGCCCATTGCAACAACTGTAACTACTGTACTTAAAAGTCTATTGCCTATGTGCAAAGTATTTAAACTAAAGTAATTCATTCTGAGAAAGTATTTTTGTAATGTAATGTATAATGTAATTACAATGTAATTTAAAAAATAAAATATGTAAAAGAAATTGTTTCTAAAAATGTAGTAAATCAGTATGAAAAAAATTAATATAAAAATTAATACATTTAAAAATTGTCATTTAAAAACCTTTGAAATTCACTGAAAAAACCGTAGGTTTCAGGCACGTTATAGTTACAAATTAGCATTTTAAAAACTTTTGAAATTCACTGAAAAACCATAGGTTTCAGACACGTTATAGTTAGAAATTAGCATTTAAAAAACCTTTGAAATTCACTGAAAAAACCATAGGTTTTAGGGACAGTTATAGTTAGTTGGACATTGCACTCGTACAAAACCCATGAAATTCCCCGTTATAGTTAGTTCAGCTAACTATAACTCGCGCCCAGCAATGCACTGCTGATGACGTCACATATTACATCACTCATGACATGGTCAGTGACATCACTGATGACATCACTGATGACATCTCAAATGACATCACTGATGACATCATCCACGTGATAATCTGATGCAGCTCCTCACACCCTAATATAACCTTTGATACACCCAATCTAAATTACAGAGTGCCATTCGCAAAACCATAGACACTCCAACACCAATAACTACATACCCACTCACTGATTCTTAGGTCTACACACACACATCCACTCACCACGTACAGTCACTCATACTTATGGTCACTCAGTACAGGACTATCATATGCACTCTTACTCCTATATAGACACTCAAACACCGCCACTCATCCATAGAGGTACTCACACACCTAGTCAGTCATGCAAATAATTAAACACACTGCCATTTACTCACCTATACAGTTATACACACACCAGCTCACTTAATCATACAAATACTAGCACATTGTTACGCTCTTATACAATCACTGATACAAGCACACACTCATCCATACAGCCACTATCACAATCACTCACTCTCGCTTATAGCTATTTATATACTCCAATACACATATATACTGCCTTTCACATATGTAGTTACTCACACATGTACCACTGGGACATACATTCACTCACTAACACACTCTTACACACACTTACCCACCCATACAGTCTATCACAGATGCACTCTTGAAACCATCCACCCAGTGAATCACCCACTCACACATCTATGCACAGTCGCACACACCCCATCCACACAAACACTCAGGCACCCATACAGATACTCATAGAACCAATCAATAACCCATATAGACACTCATGTAGCTATTCGCAAATCCATGCATCCACTTACACACCAACAGACGGATACAGACATTCACACAGTTTAGTCACTAACCCATGCATTCAGTAAGATACGTTTAATCACTCACTTGTAGAGTCAGTCACGCACGTACTAAATCATCCATTCAGACACTTATACACCCACTCATTCTTCAATACGCCTTTCCCTATATATATTAAACATATTTAAACTTTACAGAAACACACAGTCACTGGATGATGTCATCAGTGATGTCATTTGAGATGTCATCAGTGATGTCATCAGTGATGTCACTGACCATGTCATGAGTGATGTAATATGTGACGTCATCAGCAGTGCATTGCGGGGCGCGAGTTATAGTTAGCTGAACTAACTATAACGGGGAATTTCACGGGTTTTGTACGAGTGCAATGTCCAACTAACTATAACTGTCCCTAAAACCTATGGTTTTTTCAGTGAATATATATATATATATATATATATATATATATGCAAAAAAGGAAGCAGAGAACTCTGGTTAGTTCTCAAGTTTAGGTGGAAAGCAGCTCCTGTCTAGAGCACTCTCAACACCAGCGACACTCTAGATCTGCTCACCTCAAGGGTCTGCTATTCTATCAAAGTCTTTAAGCATAGGATTAGCACAGTGCCATCCACGCTGAGATAGAAAAGGACAAAGTCTTTTGCCATTTCTACAGCAAAGTCTTTAAGCATAGGACTAGCACAGTGCTGTCTATGCCGAGCTATAAAATGACAAAAGCATTTACCACTTCAGGCACAGTTTTATAGCTTTGAATTGGCAAAATACCAACCAAGCCAACCTGAAATGAGTAAAAGCAACCCCTGACACAGTGTTTCGCTCTAATTAGAGCTCTTCAGAGAGGTATACCTTTGTCCAGACACAAGGGAGCACCCAGTGTAAGTCAAAACAATACCCTTTCAGGCATAGAGTGATGCATGAATTATGCAAAAAAAGGAAGCAGAGAACTCTGGGTAGTTCTCAAGTTTAGGTGGAAAGTAGCTCCTATATAGAGCACTCTCTCTCTATATATATATATATGGTCAGTAGAGTTTATCAAATTAGCATTCAATAAATGTGTCAGTTGTTCTTCAAAGAGTTAAATGTTACTGATCTCTGGTCCACAGAACCAAATTTAAAAAAAGAAAACGCACCTCTTCGGATGAAGGAGCTTCATGCAATGAGGAAGGAAGTTTGTTTTGTCTCATTCATTGGGGTCAGTGGACTCAACTTTGTCCACAGACCCAAATACTCAGCTTGGCTGCGGGCAAAAAAATATTTTCTCTTGCATCTGCCAAAAATAGGCCCCGGGGCATGGTTGTTGAATCCTAAAATTAAATGAGAAGGCCATATGGAGGGGGAACGGAGGACATTCCCTGACTTCCAATTCTCAATAGAGGAACCCCCAAAATGCCCCCCAAAGTAATAAAAAAAGTTGCTCTTCACACAGGGTATCTGAGCTTCTTTCAGAGTATGTGAACTCCGACAGCTGCCCTCGAACAATTTTGCAAACCAGATAGAGTCCATGACTTATGGGGCATATTATCAACGGCCAGCGATAATTATCGCTGGCCGTGCTTAGCGATAAATTCCCTATCGCAGGCTATCCCTGGAATTTATCGCCCTGGTAGCGCGTTATTAACAACGCCTTTCTCCAGGGCGATAAAAATTCCATAGATAGCTAGGTTATCTCTGTTTTGCAGGGAACATCCAGCGATGTTCCCTGCAAATGCTGATAACCTTGCTGATACGACCCTGTGGTCGTATCAGAATAATCCATCCCCTATGTCAAACATAGGTAAGTCAGGTTTTTAGCAGTCGTTAGATTTTGGCGAAAACTGCTGTTTTCGCCAAAATCTAACGTATGCTAAAATCCTGTGGGCTGCCTTGTAAATATTGCGATGTGAACATCAGCGATATTTGCAAGGTAGACCATCCGGGGTACGCCCAGTGACGCCCACTTTGCATCTCATTAGAGATGCAAAGGGAGGCGTTGGGAAAAAGGGTGCTAACATGCGATTATGCATGTTTGCACCCTCTTGTTAATAGGGCGATAGTTTTATCTCCGCTTTTTTGGCTTTAAAAGCCAAAAAAGCGGAGATAAAGCCTTTGTAGATATGCCCCATGAAACCAAAGGATCCATGGGTCCCCCTGCATAGTTTACAGACTGTGGATACAGTTCATGATCTATGAAACTTGCGAACCAATGCTGTGTCCCCCTGCTGTAGTTAAAGGACTCTGTATAGGGTTCACTACAATTTGGGTGTGTCAGGAGTCCAAGCCCATGAATTATACCCATTTGGGTGTCTTTTATAATATGCAAAATGCGTTATGTCTTCATGAAATAAGGGGCATTTTATGAGTGGGTTACATTACGTTTACACCACGCAACATGGTACATGCATGACGCAAACGAAAATCGCTGCATTGCATTACTCTGCCCTGGGTAGGCAATCCGTGGGCATTGCATGGGTGTTCCCACACAACTCCTATGGATTTTGACGCATCCCCAGATTTACAAGAACTTGTAAACCTGGGGATGCGCCAAAATCTTACACCTTCCCAGGGGAGGGGTAATGAGGAGAAATAGCTCTTTTTCTCCTTATTACATCCTCTTTCTATGTGTGCTGCATGCTCCAGCACACATAGAAAGAGAATATGCCTTCCAGGACTGTTTTTGTGCAGGAAGGTCCCCGTCCTGCACAAAAACATTCCTGCCTACAACACAGTTACCCTTGCACTATGGCATTAGCGCTATGCCGCAAAAAGGGCCCAAGCACAAGGGAAAGGACAGGACTGCACTGTATTACCTTAAATGCAGCGCATTCCTGCCCTTTCCCTGTCATGCAGTGCAGAGCAGCAGGGTGACTTGTTGCGCTGCACTGCATGACTTTCTCATTATTGAGGCCCTTAGTGTATTAGGTGTAGCTTTAGATCAAATTGTGGTTTATAGGGTGCTTTATAGGGTGAAAAAAATCTTTCTAAAAATGTGCCGGATCTGTGGACTTGAACCGAGCTCCACAGACCCAGCAGTTCTAGCAATGAGGGCAGGAATTGCTTTAGAGTCCTGGATTTCTGTACAAAGTCCAGGGACTTTTTGACATTTTAATGGGCATTTTGGAATGTTCATTCTCTAAAATGTAAGTTTTTTTTACATCTATATATTTTTTATATTTCAATATTTATATTTCTTGACATTTAATATATTTGTTAAAATATTTTATTTGTTTGAAGTGAACTACTCTTTCTCTCTCTACTGTTGCACAGACTGGAGTGGGAATAGTACATGTGTATAACCATGTGTATAAGACATAACCAGGGAGGTTATTGGAGAGTTAAAAAGGGCCTCTCAATAGAGGGGGGAAGAGCAGTTCTATCTAGGCACTCAAAAGTTGACAGTCGAATAAGTGATTTAAAAACAAGGAAAGAAGTGAAATAAAATTAGAAAAAGAGAAAAGTGAAAACAGGGGGGGAGAGATGTGATATACATTAAAGTACCCCACATCAGTGAGCCTAGGAATAAAAAGGGCAGGGAAAAGTTTCCCGTCCATAGAGCCGGATTAGCAATCTCACCTTAAATAAGGCGAGTATCCTAACGGTAATGAAGAAATATTACGCAAGGTGCGCTCCAGATAGGTGCACTGGGCGCAGAGCAGGAAATTCACAAGGCCGGGTTCGGCCTATGATCAAGGATCTATACCCCATAAACAAATGAAAGAATTAGGTGTTAAGACTAAAAACAGGTGCTATATTACATCAATCACGTTTGGTTAAAGGTCAAAGGTACTGTGCCCTCACCTTAGATAAAGCAAGGTAAAACGAAGATAATATACAGAATTAAAAATTCCATAGATAGCTAGGTTATCTCTGGTTTGCAGGGAACGTCCAGCGATGTTCCCTGCAAAATGGCGATAACCTTGCTGATACGACCCTGTGGTCGTATCAGAATAATCCATCCCCTATGTCAAACATAGGTAAGTCAGGTTTTTAGCAGACGTTAGATTTTGGCGAAAACTGCTGTTTTCGCCAAAATCTAACGTATGCTAAAATCCTGTGGGCTGCCTTGTAAATATCGCGATGTGAACATCAGCGATATTTGGAAGGTAGACCATCCGGGGTACGCCCAGTGACGCCCACTTTGCATCTCATTAGAGATGCAAAGGGAGGCGTTGGGAAAAAAGGTGCTAACATGCGATTATGCATGTTTGCACCCTCTTGTTAATAGGGCGTATAGTTTATGTCTCCGCTTTTGGCTTTAAAAGCCAAAAAGCGGAGATAAAGCCCTGTAGATATGCCCCATGAAACCAAAGGATCCATGGGTCCCCCTGCATAGTTTACAGACTGTGGATACAGTTCATGATCTATGAAACTTGCGAACCAATGCTGTGTCCCCCTGCTGTAGTTAAAGGACTCTGTATAGGGTTCACTACAATTTGGGTGTGTCAGGAGTCCAAGCCCATGAATTATACCCATTTGGGTGTCTTTTATAATATGCAAAATGCGTTATGTCTTCATGAAATAAGGGGCATTTTATGAGAGGGTTACATTACGTTTACACCACGCAACATGGTACATGCATGACGCAAACGAAAATCGCTGCATTGCATTACTCTGCCCTGGGTAGGCAATCCGTGGGCATTGCATGGGTGTTCCCACACAACTCCTATGGATTTGACGCATCCCCAGATTTACAAGAACCTGTAAACCTGGGGATGCGCCAAAATCTTACACCTTCCCAGGGGAGGGGTAATGAGGAGAAATAGCTCTTTTTCTCCTTATTACATCCTCTTTCTATGTGTGCTGCATGCTCCAGCACACATAGAAAGAGGAATATGCCTTCCAGGACTGTTTTTGTGCAGGAAGGTCCCCCGTCCTGCACAAAAACATTCCTGCCTACAACACAGTTACCCTTGCACTATGGCATTAGCGCTATGCCGCAAAAAGGGCCCAAGCACAAGGGAAAGGACAGGACTGCACTGTATTACCTTAAATGCAGCGCATTCCTGCCCTTTCCCTGTCATGCAGTGCAGAGCAGCAGGGTGACTTGTTGCGCTGCACTGCATGACTTTCTCATTACTGAGGCCCTTAGTGTATTAGGTGTAGCTTTAGATCAAATTGTGGTTTATAGGGTGCTTTATAGGGTGAAAAAAATCTTTCTAAAAATGTGCCGGATCTGTGGACTCGAACCGAGCTCCACAGACCCAGCAGTTCTAGCAATGAGGGCAGGAATTGCTTTAGAGTCCTGGATTTCTGTACAAAGTCCAGGGACTTTTTGACATTTTAATGGGCATTTTGGAATGTTCATTCTCTAAAATGTAAGTTTTTTTTACATCTATATATTTTTTATATTTCAATATTTATATTTCTTGACATTTAATATATTTGTTAAAATATTTTATTTGTTTGAAGTGAACTACTCTTTCTCTCTCTACTGTTGCACAGACTGGAGTGGGAATAGTACATTTGTATAACCATGTGTATAAGACATAACCAGGAGGTTATTGGAGAGTTAAAAGGGCCTCTCAATAGAGGGGGAAGAGCAGTTCTATCTAGGCACTCAAAAGTTGACAGTCGAATAAGTGATTTAAAAACAAGGAAAGAAGTGAAATAAAATTAGAAAAAGAGAAAAGTGAAAACAGGGGGGGAGATGTGATATACATTAAAGTACCCCACATCAGTGAGCCTAGGAATAAAAAAGGGCAGGGAAAAGTTTCCCGTCCATAGAGCGGATTAGCAATCTCACCTTAAATAAGGCGAGTATCCTAACGGTAATGAAGAAATATTACGCAAAGGTGCGCTCCAGATAGGTGCACTGGGCGCAGAGCAGGAAATTCACAAGGCCGGGTTCGGCCTATGATCAAGGATCTATACCCCATAAACAAATGAAAGAATTAGGTGTTAAGACTAAAAACAGGTGCTATATTACATCAATCACGTTTGGTTAAAGGTCAAAGGTACTGTGCCCTCACCTTAGATAAAGCAAGGTAAAACGAAGATAATATACAGAATGTCCAAGGTTGGTGCTCTAGGTAATAACACTGGACGCAGAGCGGGAATTCACAAGGCCAGATCCGGCCTAAAAGCAAAATTCTAAATTCAAAAGAAAAAAATGAGAAAGGGCTAAGTTTTCCATATTGAAGATTAATAAGGCATAAGGGAAAGACCCACGGTACTCCTATGAAGCAGCAGTTGCTGCACAAAGGTAACACACAAACCAGTCGGCCAAGTATCAGGTAGAAAAAAAAACCACTGTTTGTGCATGGTGGAACGGAAGGCACAGAAGTACGGACCTGCAACCATCCCACCCCCCCCTGGATGACAAGTATTGTAAAGGAGGACGCCACCGTAATGCGCCCCCAAAGAATTAGAAGAAAAATTATCCACAATGGTTCATAATTGGAGCCAATGAACCGGGTGTTCGCCCATCTCACCAAGGGTGAGGATGGAGAGTAGTGAGGGCCAGGCTAGAAAATGCAAACACATATACCCGTGTATGCGTGAGACTGAACTAAATTGAAAATAAAACAGTCGGTATCTAGGTGTTAAAATGTAAACACGGGGCATGGGGAGGCACGAGAACTATATAAGGGGCCACAATAAATGAACAACTTGAGTAAAAGAAGAGAGACACGAGTCGCCCGAAGGGCGGAGAGAACACTTGAAAGGTGCTACTCCCCAATATGCCAGCTCAAGCTGGTGAGCTCTGACCCCAAAGGATCCCTATCAAAACACAAACCCCTCCTAAGACAGTGCCTAGTTGTGAAGGCCATCTCAAGAATCCAGTCATCCCTCATCCACCTTACCTCTCCAATGTCGACTATTCATTCTTAGAGTCGCTGAAAGAAGCTGTTTGCGCCATGTACCCTTTTGAAGCCTTACTTCCTGAAAGAGCGTGGCCAGTCTACCCACCACTCAGGTTTGAGTAGGATGGTGAAAGCGAAAGCCTAGACCATAAATTGCGGGCGGAAGTTTGTCTGAATAAAACTGTCCTGGAGGGTAGATGAATAAAGTTTACATCGAAAGTAAAGATCATAATGAGAAAATCGATCGAAGAACAATTGCCTGTATGGCCGCCATATTGGAGTGGGTGCTGGATAGACCAGCAGTGTGAAACCGAACTAGAGCCACACTGTAGGACGGCTTCACACTAAAAGGGCAGGCAATTGAGCCCTGCCTTGTAAGAAGTCAACAATGCAACCAAGATAAATTGTTTAGTAACTAACCCAAATAAAATGTCATATCTGTGAGTGCGCATCCTTGAGTGTGCCACGTCCAAAAGGGAAATAACAGGGATACGGGGAAAAGAAAAGTGTGCTGGGTTCACCAAGGTGAACCTCCATGCCAAAATTAATACCAAAAGGGACAAATCAATAGTGGCACACAATAAGCCACATGTAAAGTAAACCCCAGCAAATGGGGTGTCATGAGCGGGGCCAGAAGTAAAAACACATTAAACACTTGATACTTAGAAAAGCACAAGATCAGATAGGGTGGGGAGAGAGTATAATAGAATAGTAAGAAGTACTAAAGGGCAAGTGTGGGGAAGCACATATGACCCTAACATGGTCACTAATAACAGAAGGATTTACAAACAAGTTGACATGAAAAATCCAACCCTCAATGTAGGCGGACACCAGTTCATTCAGGATTACATAATGAGGATCTAAAGTGTCATTTAGAAATATTAAAAGGGATTGTGCAAAAATGACAACTCATCCATAATGGTCAGTGTTTCTTGAAGAATAGGCAGTAAAATATCAACTTGGATGGTTGTCAAGAAAATTTAACAACGGTATGGTAAGGGGACATCAGGATGGCTGGTGATACCAACTGGTATGGTTAACTGAGACGAATAAAAATGACGTGGTGATTGAACATCAAAATTGCTGTTATGGGGCAGTAGGCGGTGGGCATCATGGGTTATCATTAAGGAAAAAATGCATCTCATTATCAGTGTTGTGACCATGTGCGATAGAGCGCAATTTGCATATCCACTTGACTTCGCACTGTCTAAGGTAAAGCTCCCTGTTGCCACCCCTCTGTCCTGATTCAACCTGATCAATACCATAGAACCATAAAGTGCTTTCTCCAGGGTGGGTTTTAACATAATGTTCTGCCAGGGGGTATTTCAGGTTGCCATTTATAATGGCCCTCCGATGTTCCTGAATACAGAGCTTGAGATTTTCTTAGTACTGCCAACATAAATCAAATTGCATGGGCACCAAATTACATATTTCACAAAAGTCGTATTGCAGTTAATAAACTGTCTGATCATGTACGAGGTAGACCCATTATGGCTGAAATCCTTAGTCTTGTTTACCCCGAATTTGCAGACATTGCAGGACCTGCAAATGTAGAACCCAGTAGGCTTTTCCGGGAGCCTCGTACCTCTCCTTTCAGTGGTGGTGACATAGCTGGGGCAGAGTCTGCTTCTAAGGGTGGAACCTCTCCTATATGTGATGGATGGATTATTGCTAATTAAGCCCTTAAGGCTGGGGATTTCTTGTAGGAGATGCCAATTATGTTTAAACAACCTAAAGATCTCATCACTATGGTTTGTATATTGTGTTATAAAGCGAACCTTTCTGTCGTTCCCAGTGTCCCTCTTGCATGATGTCTGATCTGAAAGGGTCGTTTCCCGTTTCAGGGCTTGTGCCCTTTTTTCTGCTTTGTCCAGGATCTTACCAGTGTAGCCTCTAGCCCCAAATCTCTTCTTTGCCTCAGTGATGTTCCTAATGAAGGTCCCTTCCTCACTGCAGTTGTGCCTGATTCTTACCATCTACCCATAAGGAATATGTGTCTTCTCTCCTCTTTCTTATTCTTTGAGTTTTTTATATTTCCTTTGATTAAGTGTAATTTTATGTCACTTTTCAGCCCTGATGAAGTTCTCCATGTGAGAACGAAACGCTTTGGCTGAGTGTAATGCTCCTATATCGTGTGAATTAATCAATTTGAAATAAAGACTTTTGAAACATTATACCGATTCTCTGGACTTCATTACCTGGCGCACGCCCACCCCTCACTACAATTAGGATCTGGAACACAGAGGCATCACTTGACGGCTGGTGCCAGGGCCTGTTGCACAGGACCTTTACTACATATGAAACTGGCGTGAGGTGCAGAAATAATAGTCCGCCGTTTAAGTATATCTCTTTTTATATATATATATATATATATATATATATATATATATATATATATATATCAAAACCACCTCCTCCAAATGAAAGAGTAGAGGCCACACGGGGGACACCTTGGAGACACCTTTAATAGAGTTAGCGGCATAATGCATTTCGGCCTAGTACGGCCTTCTTCAGACGCCTTTAATATTCAGGAGGCATTAGTACACCTATATTTAAAAGTCCCCCAACTTCCCCATTGGTGGGGACCCGCTCCGCCCCCTTCCCAGTGTTCGCTCACCATCCCGCAGGTCATCGGAACTGCAGGTCCCAGGATGCACCAATGTTCCAGGTAGGTGCTGCACGGGGGATATTCAGTCCAAATGGATAGGCGGGGTGCAGGGCAATCGTCGGTGTTGTTTCATGCCAATTTCCTGCGATTCCCCTCTCAGGATCTCCTTGGGTCCCCAACACCGTTTCAGCCCCCGAATTCCAGGGATTACTTTGGGCAGAGGCAGGAGTGTCAAATGCATCCCACCCTACGTTTAGATGCTTTATGTTGTTCCTGGATGCATAGGCGGGCCACGGACCATCCGATACCTCGGTCAAAAAAAGGGCTGCCGGAGCAGAAACCAGTGACGTCCGGGCCTACTTGTGAAGCGGGGGCCTCCATACCGCGTCTCTGGCTGACGCGCAAAATATCAAAACCACATCCTCCAAACGAAAGAGTAGAGGCCACACGGGGGACACCTTTAATAGAGTTAGCGGCATAATGCATTTCGGCCTAGTACGGCCTTCTTCAGACGCCTTTAATATTCAGGAGGCATTAGTACACCTATATTTAAAAGTCCCGCAACTTCCCCATTGGTGGGGACCCGCTCCGCCCCCTTCCCAGTGTTCGCTCACCATCCCACAGGTCATCGGAACTGCAGGTCCCAGGATGAACCAATGTTCCAGGTAGGTGCTGCACGGGGGATATTCAGTCTAAATGGATAGGCGGGGTGCAGGGCAATCGTCGGTGTTGTTTCATGCCAATTTCCTGTGATTCCCCTCTCAGGATCTCCTTGGGTCCCCAACACCTTTTCAGCCCCCGAATTCCAGGGATTACTTTGGGCAGAGGCAGGAGTGTCAAATGCATCCCACCCTACGTTTAGATGCCCTATGTTGTTCCTGGATGCAGAGGCGGGCCACGGACCATCCGATACCTCGGTCAAATATATATATTCACTGAAAAAAACAGGTTTCAGGGACGTTATAGTTAGTTGGACATTTCACTCATACAAAACCAGAGAAATTCGGACATTATAGTTAGTTGAGCTAACTATAACTCGCGCCCCCGCAATGCACTGCTGATGACGTCACATATTACATCACTCATGACATGGTCAGTGATATCACTGATGACATCTCAAATGACATCACTGATGACATCATCCAGTGGCTGAGTGTTTCTAAAGAGTTTAAATATGTTTTATACATATATATGCCAAGGTGTATTGAAGAATGAGTGGGTATATGAGTGTCTGAATGGATGATTTAATAGGTGCATGACTGACTGTATAAGTGAGTGATTAAACCTGTCTTACTAATATATGGGTGACTGACTAATCTGTATGAATGTCTGTATCAGTCTGTCAGTTGGTGTGTAAGTGGCTGCTTGGGTTGGTGAGTAGCTACATGAGTATCTATATATCGGTTTTTGATTGGTTGTCTGAGTACCTGAATGGGTGTGTCAGAGTCTGTGTGGGTGGGCAGGGTGTGTGTGACTCCCTGCATGGATGTGTGAGTGGGTGATTCACTGGGTGTATGGGTTCAAGAGTGCATCTGTGAGGGGCTATATGGGTGGGTGAGTGTGTGAATAGCTATGTTGGTGAGTGAATGGATGTCTCAGTGGTACATGTGTGAGTAACTACATATGTGAAAGGCAGTATATGTGAGTGTTGGAGTATATAAATGATTATATGTGAGAGTGAGTAATTGTGAGAGTAGCTGTATGGATGAGTGTGTGCTTGTGTCAGTGATTGTATAAGAGAGTAAGTATGTGTTAGTATCTGTATAAATAAGTGAGTTGGTGTGTGTATAACTGTGTAGGTGAGTAAATGGGAGTGTGATTGATTCTTTGCATTATTGACCAGCTGTGTGAGTAACTCTATGGGTGAGTGGCGGTGTGTGAGTGTCTGTATGGGTGTATGAGTACATATGATAGTAGCAGTATTTATGAGTGACTGTATTTATGAGTGACTGTATGGATGAGGGAGTAGATGTGTGTGTAGACCTATGAATCAGTGAGTGGGTATGTAGTAACTGGTATTGGTGTGTCTATGGTTTCGAGAATGGCAGTCTGTATTTTAGAGTGGGTGTATCAAAAGTTATATTAGGGTGTGAGTAGGTGCATCAGATTATCACGTGGGTGATCTCATCAGTGATGTCATCAGTGATGCCATTAGAGATGTCATCAGTGATGTCATCAGTGATGTCACTGACCATGTCATGAGTGATGTAATATGTGACGTTATCAGCAGTGCATTGCGGGGGCGCGAGTTATAGTTAGCTCAACTAACTATAACGGCCGAATTTCTCTGGTTTTGTATGAGTGAAATGTCCAATTAACTATAACGTCCCTGAAACCTATGGTTTTTTCAGTGAATTTCAAAGGTTTTTTAAATGCTAATTTCTAACTATGCCTACAGAGGTAGGACATGTGCAGAAAGAGGAAGAAAGTCAGTCTCTCTCTGTCAGTCAGTCTCTCTCTCAGTCAGTCTCTCTCTGTCAGTCAGTCTATCTCTGTCAGTCAGTCTCTCTCTCTATCAGTCTCAGTCAGTCTCTCTCTCTGTCAGTCAGTCTCTCTCTCTGTCAGTCTCTCTCAGTCAGTCAGCCTCTCAGTCAGTCAGTCTCTCTGAGTCAGTCAGTCTCTCTCTCTGTCAGTCTCTCCCTCTGTCAGTCTCTCTCTCTGTCAGTCGGTATCTCTCTGACAGTCAATATCTCTCTCTCAGTCAATGTCTCTCTGTCAGTCAGTCTCTCTCCCAGTCAGTCAGTCTCTCAGTCAGTCAGTCTCAGTCAGTCAGTCACTCTCTCAGTCAGTCACTCTCTGTCAGTCTCTCTCTCTGTCAGTCAGTCACTCTCTGTCAGTCTCTCTCTCTGTCAGTCAGTCTCTCTCTGTCAGTCAGTCTCTCTCAGTCAGTCAGTCTCTCTCAGTCAGTAAGTCTCTCAGTCAGTAAGTCTCTCAGTCAGTCAGACTCTCTCAGTCAGTCTCTCTCTCTCTGTCAGTCTCTCTCTGTCAGTCTCTCTCTCTGTCAGGCAGTCTCTCTCAGTCAGTCAGTCTCTCTCTCTCTCTGTCAGTCTCTCTCTCGCTCTGTCAGTCTCTCTCGCTCTGTCAGTCTCTCTCTCTCAGTCAGTCTATCTCTCTCTCTGTCAGTCTCTCTGTCAGTCAGTCTCTCTGTCAGTCAGTCTCTCTCTCAGTCTCTCTCTCTGTCAGTCTCTCTCGCTCTCTCTCTCTCTCTCACTGTCTGTCAGTCTCTCTCAGTCAGTCTCTGTCAGTCAGTCTCTCTCTCTGTCAGTCAGTCTCTCTCTGTCAGTCAGTCTCTCTCTCTGTCAGTCAGTCTCTCTCTCTGTCAGTCAGTCTCTCTCTGTCAGTCAGTCTCTCTCTCTGTCAGTCTCTCTCTCTAGCTCTCTGTCTGTCAGTCTCTCTCAGTCAGTCTCTCTCAGTCAGTCTCTCTCAGTCAGTCTCTCTGTCAGTTAGTCTCTCTCTCTGTCAGTCTCAGTCAGTCAGTCTCTCTCTCAGTCAGTCTCTCTCCTTGTCAGTCAGTCTCTCTCTCTCTGTCAGTCTCAGTCAGTCAGTCAGTCTATCTCTGTCAGTCAGTCTCTCTGTCAGTCAGTCTCTCTCTCAGTCAGTAAGTCTCTCTCAGTCAGTCAGTCTCTCTCAGTCAGTCAGTCTCTCTCAGTCAGTCTCTCTCTAAGTCAGTCAGTCTCTCAGTCAGTCAGTCTCTCTCAGTCAGTCAGTCTCTCTCTCTGTCAATCAGTCTCTCTCTCAGTCAGTCAGTCTCTCTCTCTGTCAGTCAGTCTCTCTCTCTCTGTCAGTCTCAGTCAGTCAGTCTCTCTCTCAGTCAGTCTCTCTCTCAGTCAGTCTCTCTCTGTCAGTCTCTCTCTCAGTCAGTCAGTCTCTCTCTCAGTCAGTCTCTATCTCAGTCAGTCAGTCTCTCTCTCTGTCAGTCTCTCTCTCTCTCTCTCCGTCAGTCAGTCTCTCTCTCTGTCAGTCAGTCTCTCTCTCTGTCAGTCAGTCTCTCTCTCTGTCAGTCTCTCTCTCAGTCAGTCACTCTCTCGGTCAGTCAGTCTCTTTCTCTGTCAGTCTCTCAGTCAGTCAGTCTCTCTCAGTCAGTCAGTCTCTCTCTCTCTCTGTCAGTCAGTCTCTCTCTGTCAGTCTCAGTCAGTCTCTCTCTCTGTCAGTCAGTCTCTCTGTCAGTCAGTCTCTCTCTCTGTCAGTCAGTCTCTCTCTCTCTGTCAGTCTCTCTCTCTCTCTGTCAGTCAGTCTCTCTCTCTGTCAGTCAGTCTCTCTCTCTGTCAGTCAGTATCTCTTTCAGTCAGTCAGTCTCTCTGTCAGTCAGTCTCTCTCTCTCTGTCAGTCTCAGTCATTCTCTCAGTCAGTCACTCTCTCAGTCAATCACTCTCTCGGTCAGTCAGTCACTCTCTCGGTCACTCTCTCGGTCAGTCAGTCACTCTCTCGGTCAGTCAGTCACTCTCTCAGTCAGTCAGTCTCTCTCTCAGTCAGTCAGTCTCTCTCTCTGTCAGTCTCTCTCTCTCTCTGTCAGTCTCTCTCTCTGTCACTCTCTCTCTCTGTCAGTCAGTCTCTCTCTCTGTCAGTCAGTCTCTCTCTGTCAGTCAGTCTCTCAGTCAGTCTCTCTCTCTCTCTGTCAGTCTCTCCCTCTGTCAGTCTCTCTCTTTCAGTCTCTCTCTCTGTCAGTCTCTATCTCTCTCCACGACGCAGGGATCCGAGACAAGGCCCTGGAATGGGCCACCTCCTTCCTCGCTGGCAGAACCCAGAGAGTCCGCCTCCCACCATTCCGATCCGAAGCCTCCAAGATCATCTCCAGCGTACCCCAGGGATCATCCCTCAGCCCAACACTGTTCAACATCTACATGGCCCCGCTCGCACGCTTCGCCAGACAGCATGACCTCAACATAATCTCCTACGCCGACGACACTCAACTGATCCTCTCCCTCACCAAGGACCCCCTCGCCGCCAAATCCAACCTCCATGAAGGAATGAAGGCCATCGCCGATTGGATGAAGATCAGCCGACTAAAGCTGAACACGGACAAGACAGAGGTCCTCAACCTCAGCTCCAACCCCTCAGCCTGGGACTCCTCCTGGTGGCCAACGACACTGGGAGCAGCCCCGACACCCACCGACCACGCACGCAACCTGGGAGTCATCCTCGACTCAACGCTCTCCATGGCCAAGCAAGTCAACGCAGTCTCCTCCTCCTGCTTCAACACCCTCCGCATGCTTCGCAAGATCTACAGGTGGATCCCAACAGATACAAGAAGAACAGTCACCCAGGCCCTCGTCAGTAGCAGACTTGACTATGGGAACGCCCTCTACGCGGGAGCCCTGGCCAAGCTCATCAAGCGACTGCAACGCATACAAAACGCCTCCGCACGCCTGATCCTCGACGTACCACGCCACAGCCACATCACCCCCACCTGAGGAACCTGCACTGGCTCCCCGTCGACAGGAGAATCACCTTCAAACTCCTCATCCACGCACACAAGGCACTCCACAAGACTGGCCCAGCCTACCTCAACAGACGACTCTTCTACGTCCCCAACCGCCAGCTCCGCTCCGCCGACCTCTCCCTCGCCACCGTCCCTCGCATTCGAAGAACAACCACTGGCGGCAGATCCTTCTCCCACCTCGCCGCCAAGACCTGGAACACCCTTCCACTAAGCCTATGACAGACCCAAGACCTGCTGACCTTCAGGAGGCTACTCAAGACCTGGCTGTTCGACCAGTAGCAGCAGCCCCCCCCCTTTTTTTTCTCCCCAGCGCCTTGAGACCCTCGCGGGTAAGTAGTGCGCTCTACAAACTCTGTGATTGATTGATTGATCTGTCAGTCTCTCTCTCTCTGTCAGTCTCTCTCTCTCTGTCAGTCTCTCTGTCATTTAGTCTCTCTCTGTCAGTTAGTCTCTCTTTGTCAGTTAGTCTCTCTCTGTCAGTCAGTCTCTCTCTGTCTCTCTCTCTCTCTCTGTCAGTCTCTCTGTCAGTCAGTCTCTCTCTGTCAGTCAGTCTCTCTCTCAGTCTCCCTCTCTGTCAGTCTCTCTCTCTCTCTCTCTCTCTGTCAGTCAGTCTCTCTCAGTCAATCAGTCTCTCTCTCAGTCAGTCAGTCTCTCTGTCAGTTAGTCTCTCTCTCAGTCAGTCAGTCTCTCTCTCTGTCAGTCTCTCTCTCAGTCAGCCAGTCTCTCTCAGTCAGATCTCTCAGTCAGTCTCTCTCTCAGTCAGTTAGTCTCTCTCTCTGTCAGTCTCAGTCAGTCTCTCTCTCTCTCTCTCTGTCAGCCTCAGTCAGTCTCTCTCTGTCAGTCAGTCAATCTCTCTCTGTCAGTCAGTCTCTCTCTCTGTCAGTCAGTCTCTCTCTCAGTCAGTCTCTCTGTCAGTCAGTCTCTCTCACTTAGTCAGTCTCTCTCACTTAGTCAGTCTCTCTCACTCAGTCAGTCTCTCTCACTCAGTCAGTCTCTCAGTCAGTCAGTCTCTCTCTCTCTCTCTCTCTGTCAGTCTCTCTCTCTCTGTCAGTCTCTCTCTGTCAGTCAGTCTCTCTCTGTCAGTCACTCTCTTAGTCAGTCAGTCTCTCTCAGTCAGTCAGTCTCTCTCTCAGTCAGTCAGTCAGTCAGTCTCTCTCTGTCAGTCAGTCTCTCTCTCAGTCAGTCAGTCTCTCAGTCAGATCTCTCAGTCAGTCTCTCTCTCAGTCAGTCAGTCTATCTCTCAGTCAGTCAGTCTCTGTCTCAGTCAGTCAGTCTCTCTCACTTAGTCAGTCTCTTAGTCAGTCAGTCTCTCTCAGTCAGTCTCTCTCAGTCAGTCTCTCTCTCTCTGTCAGTCTCTCTCTCTCTGTCAGTCTCTCTCTCTGTCAGTCTCTCTCTCTCTGTCAGTCTCTCTCTCTCTGTCAGTCAGTCTCTCTCAATCAGTCAGTCTCTCTGTCAGTCAGTCTCTCTCTCTCTGTCAGTCTCTCTCTCTGTGTCAGTCTCTCTCTCTCTGTCAGTCTCTCTCTCTGTCAGTCAGTCTCTCTCAGTCAGTCAGTCTCTCTCTCTCTCTCTCTCTGTCAGTCTCAGTCAGTCAGTCTCTCTCTGTCAGTCAGTCAGTCTCTCTCTGTCAGTTAGTCTCTCTCTCTGTCAGTCAGCATCTCTCTCAGTCAGTCTTTCTCTTAGTCTCTCTCTCTCTGTCAGCCTCTCTCTCTCAGTCAGTCTCTCTCTGTCAGTCAGTCTCTCTCTCAGGCTCTCTGTCAGTCTCTCTCTCTCTCTCTCTCTCTCTCTGTCAGTCAGTCTCTCTGTCAGGCTGTCTCTCTCTCTGTCAGTCAGTCTAACTCTCTGTCAGTCAGTCTCTCTCTCTCTGTCAGTCAGTCTCTCTCTCAGTCAGTCAGTCTCTCTCTCAGTCAGTCAGTCTATCTCTCTGTCAGTCAGTCTATCTCTCAGTCAGTCAGTCTCTCTCTCAGTCAGTCAGTCTCTCTCACTCAGTCAGTCTCTTAGTCAGTCAGTCTCTCTCTCTGTCAGTCAGTCTCTCTCTCTGTCAGTCTCTCTCTGTCAGTCAGTCTCTCTCTGTCAGTCACTCTCTCAATCAGTCAGTCTCTCTGTCAGTCAGTCTCTCTCTCTCTGTCAGTCTCTCTCTCTCTGTCAGTCTCTCTCTCTCTCTCTCTCTCAGTCTCTCTGTCAGTCAGTCAGTCTCTCTTAGTCAGATCTCTCAGTCAGTCAGTCTCTCTCTCAGTCAGTTAGTCTCTCTCTTTTCAGTCTCAGTCAGTCTCTCTCTCTCTCTGTCAGTCAGTCAGTCTCTCTCTGTCAGTCAGTCAGTCTCTCTCTGTCAGTCAGTCTCTCTCTCTGTCAGTCAGCCTCTCTGTCAGTCAGTCTCTCTCTCAGTCAGTCAGTCTTTCTCTCAGTCTCTCTCTCTGTCAGCCTCTCTCTCGCTCTGTCAGTCAGTCTCTCTCTGTCAGTCAGTCTCTCTCAGTCTCTCTGTCAGTCTCTCTCTCTCTCTCTGTCAGTCAGTCTCTCTGTCAGTCAGTCTCTCTCTCTCTGTCAGTCTCTCTCTCAGTCAGTCTCTCTCCCTGTCAGTCAGTCTCTCTCCCTCTAAGTCAGTCAGTCTCTGTCAGTCAGTCAGTCTCTGTCAGTCAGTCAGTCTCTCTCAGTCAGTCAGTCAGTCTCTCTCTGTCAGTCAGTCTCTCTCTCTGTCAGTCAGTCTCTCTCTCTGTCAGTCAGTCTCTCTCTCAGTCAGTCCATCTCTCTCTCAGTCAGTCCGTCTCTCTCTCAGTCAGTATCTCTGTCAGTCAGTCTCTCTCTCAGTCAGTCAGTCTCTCTCTCAGTCAGTCTCTCTCTCAGTCAGTCAGTCTCTCTCTCTGTCAGTCAGTCTCTCTCTCTGTCAGTCAGTCTCTCTCTCTGTCAGTCAGTCTCTCTCTCTCTGTCAGTCAGTCAGTCTCTCTCCGTCAGTCTCTCTCCGTCAGTCTCTCTCTGTCAGTCAGTCTCTCTCTCTCTCTCTCTGTCAGTATCTCTCTCTGTCAGTATCTCTCTCTGTCAGTATCTCTCTCTCTGTCAGTCTCTCTCTCAGTCAGTCAGTCTCTCTCTCTCTGTAAGTCTCTCTCTCTGTCAGTCTCTCTCTGTCAGTCTCTCTCTCTGTCAGTCAGTCTCTTTCTCAGTCAGTCTCTCTCAGTCAGTCAGTCTCTCTCAGTCAGTCTCTCTCAGTCAGTAAGTCTCTCTCTGTCAGTCTCTCTCTCAGTCAGTCTCTCTCTCTTAGTCAGTCAGTCTCTCTCTCTGTCAGTCAGTCTCTCTCTCTCTGTCAGTCTCTCTCTCAGTCAGTCTCTCTCCCTGTCAGTCAGTCTCTCTCTCTCTAAGTCAGTCAGTCTCTCTCTCAGTCAGTCTCTCTGTCAGTCAGTCAGTCTCTGTCAGTCAGTCAGTCTCTCTCAGTCAGTCAGTCTCTCTGTCAGTCAGTCAGTCTCTCTGTCAGTCAGTCAGTCTCTCTCAGTCAGTCAGTCTCTCTCTTTGTCAGTCAGTCTCTCTCTCTCTCTGTCAGTCAGTCTCTCGCTGTCAATCAGTCGCTCTCTCAGTCAGTCTCTCTCTCAATCAGTCAGTCTCTCTCTGTCAGTCAGCCTCTCTCTGTCAGTCTCTCTCTCTCTATCAATCTCTCTCTCTCTGTCAGTCTAAGTCAGTCAGTCTCTCTCTCTGTCAGTCAGTCTCTCTCTTAGTCAGTCTCTCTCTTAGTCAGTCTCTCTCTTAGTCAGTCAGTCTCTCTGTCAGTCAGTCTCTCTCTCTCAGTCAGTCTCTCTCAGTCAGTCAGTCTCTCTCAGTCAGTCAGTCTCTCTCAGTCAGTCTCTCTCTGTCAGTCAGTCTCTCTCTCTCTGTCAGTCTCTCTCTGTCAGTCAGTCTCTCTCTCTCTCTCTCTGTCAGTCAGTCTCAGTCAGTCAGTCTCTCTCTGTCAGTCAGTCTCTCTCTCTGTCAGTCAGTCTCTCTGTCAGTCTCAGTCAGTCAGTCTCTCTGTCAGTCTCAGTCAGTCAGTCTCTCTCTCTGTCAGTCTCTCTCAGTCAGTCAGTCTCTCTGTCAGTCTCTCTCTCTCAGTCAGTCTCTCTCTGTCAGCCAGTCTCTCTCTCATTCAGTCAGTCTCTCGGTCAGGCAGTCTCTCTCTCTCTGTCATTCTCAGTCAGTCAGTCTCTGTCAGTCAGTCTCTCTTAGTCAGTTGCTCTCTCAGTCACTGTCAGTCAGTCAGTCTCTCTGTCAGTCAGTCTCTCTTAGTCAGTCAGTCTCTCTTAGTCAGTCAGTCTCTCTCTGTCAGTCAGTCTCTCTCTCTGTCAAGCAGTCTCTCTCTCTCTGTCAGTCAGTCTCTCTCTGTCAGTCTCTCTGTCAGTCAGTCTCTCTCTCTCTCTCTGACAGTCTCTCTCTCTCTCTCTGTCAGTCTCTCTCTCTCTGTCAGTCTCTCTCTCTCTGTCAGTATCTCTCTCTCTGCCAGTCTCCCTCTCTCTCTCTCTCTCTCTCTCTCTCAGTCAGTCTCTCTGTCAGTCAGTCTCTCTGTCAGTCAGTCAGTCTCTCTGTCAGTCAGTCAGTCTCTCTCAGTCAGTCTCTCTCTCTCAGTCAGTCTCTCTCTGTCAGTCAGTCTCTCTCTCATTCAGTCAGTCTCTCGGTCAGTCAGTCTCTCTCTCTCTGTCATTCTCAGTCAGTCAGTCTCTCTTAGTCAGTTGCTCTCTCAGTCACTGTCAGTCAGTCAGTCTCTCTCAGTCAGTCTCTCTCTCTCAGTCAGTCTCTCTCTGTCAGTCAGTCTCTCTCTGTCAGCCAGTCTCTCTGTCAGTCAGTCAGTCTCTCTGTCAGTCAGTCTCTCTCTCAGTCAGTCAGTCTCTCTCTCAGTATCTCTCTCTGTCAGTCTCTCTCTCTCTGTGAGCCTCTCCGTCAGTCAGTCAGTCTCTCCGTCAGTCAGTCACTCTGTCAGTCAGTCTCTCTCTCAGTCTCTCTCTGTCAGTCTCTCTCTCTCTCAGTCAGTCTCTCTCTGTCAGTCAGTCTCTCTCTGTCAGCCAGTCTCTCTGTCAGTCAGTCAGTCTCTCTGTCAGTCAGTCTCTCTCTCAGTCAGTCAGTCAGTCTCTCTCTCTGTCAGTCTCTCTCTCTCTGTGAGTCTCTCCGTCAGTCAGTCAGTCTCTCCGTCAGTCAGTCACTCTGTCAGTCAGTCTCTCTCTCAGTCTCTCTCTGTCAGTCTCTCTCTCTCTCTCTCTCTGTCAGTCTCTCTCTGTCAGTCAGTCTCTCTGTCAGTCAGTCTCTCTCTCAGTCAGTCTCTCTCTGTCAGTCTCTCTCTCAGTCTCTCTCTCTGTCAGTCTCTCTCTCACTCTCTCTCTGTCAGGCTTTCTCTGTCATTCAGTCTCTCTCTCTCAGTCAGTCAGTCTCTCTCTACCTCAGTCAGTCAGTATCTCTCTCAGTCAGTCAGTCTCTCTCTGTCTGTCAGTCTCTCTCTCTCTGTCAGTCTCTCTCTCTCTCTCTCTCTCTCTGTCAGTCTCTCTCAGTCAGTCTCTATGTCAGTCAGTCTCTCTCTGTCAGTCAGTCTCTCTCTCAGTCTCTCTCTCTGTCAGTCTCTCTCTCTCACTCTCTCTCTCTCTGTCAGGCTCTCTCTGTCATTCAGTCTCTCTCTCTCAGTCAGTCAGTCTCTCTCTACCGCAGTCAGTCAGTATCTCTCTCTCTCAGTCAGTCAGTCTCTCTCTGTCTGTCAGTCGCTCTCTCTCTCTGTCAGTCTCTCTCTCTGTCAGTCTCTCTTCAGTCAGTCATTCTCTCTGTCAGTCAGTCTCTCCCTCAGTCAGTCAGTCTCTCTCTATCAGTGTTCCTACCCTGTCCCCTTTTCTTGTTTTTCATCTTTGTTTAACTGTTTTCTTATGACTCCGTTCAACCTAATCCCAAGATGGCTGCCAGCATTTCCTGGATGAAGTGCTGACAGCCAATCAGATTTCACGATGACATGTGTGGTTAGGCTCCGCCCAGATATCAATATTTCTTTTTCCTTTCTTTTTCCTTTAATATTTCAAAAACTACTGAACGGATTTACACCATTTAAAAAAAAGGGCTCTTTCTGAACCAAGGGCTATCTTTATGCCAAATTTGGTGTAATTCCGTTCAGCAGTTCGGGCTGTTGCTTTCTCTAAAGTTTCCTATGGAAATTAACATGGGAAAATGCGTTTTGGGACCCCCCTTTTTTCTCGGCCCCTGCTTGACGAATCACCCCGAAACTTTCACGCCAGGAGCTGACCGGAGCGCCCCACTAGTTTTGAAAATTTCGCGAAGATTCGTCAACTGGCTTCAAAGTTATTGGGAAAAGAAAAAATGCTTTTTGAATAGAAACGAGGTCCTAACTATAACTACCTACTGGCGACCGCCAGTAGGTAAAATATACATATATATATATATATATATACATATATATTATCTACTGGCGGTCGCCAGTAGATAGTTATAGTTAGGACCTATTTTCCATAGGAAATCCGCAACATTCTATTTGAAATAACGTTGGCGCCGGTTGACGAATCTTCGCGAAAGCTTCCAACTTGTTCGGGCACTCCGGTCCGCTCCTATCCTGAAAGTCTCGGGGTGATTCGTCAAGCAGGGGCCGAGAAAAAAGGGGGGTCTCAAAACGCGTTTTCCCCATTCATTTTTCCATAGGAACCTTTAGTCGCAGCTACAGCCCGAACTGCTGAACGGAATTACACCAAATTTGGCAAAGAGGTAGCCCTTGGTTCAGTGTCGTGCCTTTTGCTTAAATGGTGTAAATCCGTTCAGTAGTTCCTGAGAAAATCAAAAGTAAAGTCACATATATATCTATGGCCGAGTAGGGTCCGCGTACCCTCCCGATCACGAGCAGCATGCTAATTGGCTGTCAAGTGGCTGTCAACACTCCAAATCAGGAAGTGTTGGCAGCCATTTTGTCCCTCGGTAAAACCGAGGGACAGAAACAAGTGCGCAAAGCGCAAAAAGGGGGCAGGGTAGAAACACCCTGACCGCCTAGGTCTGCTCAGGGGGTCCCACAAGGACCCCCTGGGCAGAAAAAAGCTTCTTTTTTTTTAAAATCACCGGGATGCGCTTAGATCCCGCCGAATTAAAAAAAAAAAAAAAAAAACACAAGAAACAAGTGCGCAAAACGCACAAAGGGGGCTAGAAAGACCCTAACCCCCTAGGTCTGCTCAGGGGGTCCCACAAGGACCCCCTGGGCAGAAAAAAGCAAACAAAAAAAACAAAAAAAAAGACGGCATCGTGCTGGAGGCCCCGCCCCCTCCCTGCAGCAGTCTGCAAACGCGCGCCCTGGCGCGTTTTAAGAAGGGAAGTAATTCCCCTTGAATACTGGGGTCCCTGGGGCTAACTAGCCCACCAGGAACCTTCCGGTATGCGCCAGGGGCTGCGTTGCAGAGAGGTGTACAGAGGCCACGCCCCTTTACACCTCTCTGCAACGCAGCTCTGTGGCGCTTTTTGGAGGTACATGGTGGGCTAGTTGGACTCCAGGGACCCTCCGTATTCAAGGGGACTTAATCCCCCAACTTAAAACGCGCCACGGGCGCGTTTGCACAGTGGTGAAGGGAGGGGCGTGGCTTCAGGTGACATGTGTGCAAACAGGCCCCGTGGTGCGTTTTAAGATGGGGAATTAAATCCTCTTCAATCCTGAGGGTCCCTGGGGGCCAACTAGCCCACCGGGTACCTCGAGTAAGCACCACGGAGCTGCGTTGCAGAGTGTTGTAAAAAGGGGCGTGGCCTCTGAACACTTCTCTGCAACGCAGCTCTCTGGGGCATACTGGAGGTATCTGGTGGGCCAGTTGGCCCCTAGGGACCCTCGGGATTGAGGAGGAATTAATTCTCCAACTTAAAACGCGCCACAGGGCGTGTTTGCAGACATGTCACTTCAGGCCCCACCCCCTTCCTTCACCATTGTGCAAATATTCCTCTAAAATCAGCCGAACTACGAATTCCGATTTACTCACCTGTTATCAGGAGAGACCTCAGTGCTGCATCTTTGAGCCCAGTACTGATCCTGAAAAGTAATTTTAACCGTACTTACCAGTAACTTGAATTTCCTTCCATAGGATATCATTGCCTGCTTTTTGCTGAAAAGTTTCTAAGTGTCGATTTTTGAAACATACAAATATTCCTCTAAAATCAGCCGAACTACGAATTCCGATTTACTCACCGGTGATCAGGAGAGACCTCAGTGCTGCATCTTTGAGCCCAGTACTGATCCTGAAAAGTAATTTTAACCGTACTTACCAGTAACTTGAATTTCCTTCCATAGGCTAACATTGACTGGTTTCACTTGGAAATTCTTCTAAGTGTGGAGTTTTGGAACTTTATAATATTCCTCTAAAATCAGCTGAACTACGAATTCCAATTTACTCACCTGTTATCAGGAGAGACCTCAGTGCTGCATCTTTGAGCCTAGTACAGATCCTGAAAAGTAATTCTAACCGTACTTACCAGTAACTTGAATTTCCTTCCATAGGCTAACATTGACTGGTTTCACTTGGAAATTCTTCTAAGTGTGGAGTTTTGGAACTTTATAATATTCCTCTAAAATCAGCCGAACTACTAATTCCGATTTACTCACCTGTTATCAGGAGAGAACCCAGTGCTGCATCTTTTAGCCCAGCACTGACCCTGAAAAGTAATTCTAACCGTACTTACCAGTAACTTGTATTTCCTTCCATAGGAATCCATTGTCTGGTTTTCAGCAGAAAAGTTTCAAAGTGTCGATTTTCACAAACTACAAATATTCCTTAAAAATCGCCTGTATGACTTAAACGCATTCTTTCAACTGTTTACAGGAGATGCACCAGTGCTGGATCCAGGATCCACCACTGAGTAAGAAAAAGTAACGATAACACTACTTACCTGCTAAGTGAATTTCCTCCCATAGGATAACATTGGTGATTCTATGTGAAAAAGTTTCTCTCAACTTTTAAAATACAATAATATTCCTTAAAAATCACTACTGTAACCAAAACGCTTTTACTCAACTGTTTACAGGAGATGTCCCAGGACTGAATCTAGGATCCATTCCTGTGGTTAGAAAAGTAATCCATAAAGTAACTAATTGCATTTAACTTGAAATTCACATTGAGCTCAATGTTGCATTGTGTTTGAAATTGTGTTGCCCATTGCAACAACTGTAACTACTGTACTTAAAAGTTTTTTGCCTATTTGCAAAGTATTTAAACTAAAGTAATTCATTCTGAGAAAGTATATTTTGTAATGTAATGTATAATGTAATTACAATGTATTTAAAAAAATAAAATATCTAAAAATAAATAGTTTAAAAAAATGTAGTAAATGAGTATCAAAAAAATAAATATAACAATTAATACATTTAAAAATTGTCATTTACAAAACCTTTGAAATTCACTGAAAAAAACCATAGGTTTCAGACATGTTATAGTTAGGAATTAGCATTTAAAAAACCTTTGAAATTCACTGAAAAAACCATAGGTTTCAGGCACGTTATAGTTAGAAATTAGCATTTAAAAACCTTACAAATTCACTGAAAAAACCATAGGTTTTAGGGACAGTTATAGTTAGTTGGACATTGCACTCGTACAAAACCCGTGAAATTCCCCAGTTATAGTTAGTTCAGGTAACTATAACTCGCGCCCCGCAATGCACTGCTGATGACGTCACATATTACATCACTCAGGACAAGGTCAGTGACATCACTGATGACATCTCAAATGACATCACTGATGACATCATCCATGTGATAATTTGATGCATTTTCTCACACCCTAATTTAACTTTTGATACACCCACTGTAAATTACAGACTGCCATTGTCAAAACCATAGACACTCCAACACCAATTACTATATACACACTCACTGATTCTTAGGTCTACACACACACATCTACTCACTCACCCGTACAGTCACTCATACTTATAGTCACTCAGTACAGGACTATTATATGCACTCATACACCTATATAAACACTCACACACCGCCACTCATCCATAGAGGTACTCACACACCTAGTCAGTCATGCAAAAAATTAAGCACACACCCATTTACTCACCTATACAGTTATACACACACCAGCTCACTTACTCATACAAATACTAGCACATTCTTACGCTCCTATACAATCTCTGATACAAGCACACACTCATCCATACAGTCACTCTCACAATCACACACTCTCGCTTATAGCTATTTATATACTCCAACACACATATATACTGCCTTTCACATATGTAGTTACTCACACATGTACCACTGGGATATACATTCACTCACTAACACACTCTTACACACACTTACCCACCCATACAGTCTATCACAGATGCACTCTTGAAACCATCCACCCAGTGAATCACCCACTCACACATCTATGCACAGAGTCGCACACACCCCACCCACACAAACACTCAGGCACCCATACAGATACTCAGACAACCAATCAATAACTCATATAGACACTCATGTAGCTATTCACAAACCCATGCAGCCACTTACACAGCAACAGACAGACGGATACAGACATTCACCCAGTTTAGTCACTAACCCATGCATTCAGTAAGATACGTTTAATCACTCACCTATAGAGTTAGTCACGCACCTACTAAATCATCCATTCAGACACTTATACACCCACTCATTCTTCAATACGCCTTTCCCTATATATATTAAACATATTTAAACTTTACAGAAACACACAGTCACTGGATGATGTCATCAGTGATGTCATTTGAGATGTCATCAGTGATGTCATCAGTGATGTCACTGACCATGTCATGAGTGATGTAATATGTGATGTCATCAGCAGTGCATTGCGGGGCCGCGAGTTATAGTTACCTGAACTAACTATAACGGGGGAATTTCACGGGTTTTGTACGAGTGCAATGTCCAACTAACTAGAACTGTCCCTAAAACCTATGGTTTTTTCAGTGAATATATATATATATATATATATATATATATATATATATATATATATATATGTGTGTATATTTGTTATATTATTAAACATTACAAAAAATTCGTAAATTATAATATAATTTAAAAATATTTAATAATAGTTTTAAATTACATATGTTTAAATAAACATACCCAGATACTTATATATGTATGCATTTTTTTAAATAAATTTAATATTTGTATATATTTTTTAATTATTTAATTTACATGATGTTACTGTTAAATGCTATTATACTTAATGTTTACTATCTTTAATTAGATATATAAGTGATATATATATATATATATATATATATATATATATAGCACAGCGGCAAAGGAAATGTATGACCTGCCACCCCAGTTCTGAGGCCAACTGGGGTAACAAATATGGACTAAAACATTGCAGTTTTACTGGACCCACTCGGGTGTTAATGTTGCTCCAAAAAACAAATGACTACAGGTACCAGTATGCAGTTTATTTTTACTCACCTGAAAGCCCACGCTGGGTTAATTGGTGTTTGTTGAGCGCATGCGGTGAATGGTGCCTGGGAGCAGTTACCAGTACACGGCAAGTCCTTTTCCTCTGACGAAGGAGCTGTGAAAGCTCGGAAACGCGTTAGGAATTAATTTGAAATTGGACTGGGGAGGTCGGTGTTCCAGTGAATAAATGGTTTTTTGCCAGCCTGCTGTCGGCGTGTCCTTGCCTCAGGGCACTTTTGAGTTGGATATATATATATATATATATATATATATATATATATATATTACAAAACGATATTTTGGTAATCAATATTAGTGTATATCGATATTTTTTTCTATATTTTTGTCATTTACATTATAAGTATAAGAAAACAATGTTTTTGTCCTCAATATTTTTGAAACAATATTTATATACCACGATATTTGTGGTTTTGATATTTTCTCCATGAACCGTTATTTACACAACATATACAAACCAGTACATAACACTTTATTGATAGTCCTCTTGTTGATAGTCTTAATGCTACTGTGATATGTAATATCTGCAGTAACATCATATGTGTCATTTGTAATTGCATCTGTCAAGTCAAGGGTAAGGGCATGAGCACTGCATTTGATGGTCTTCCTGTTCCTGGATTCCCCTCCTCTCCCTCAACAATGGTAATTAAAAAGTATAGTCAGCGGACATATACATATGATTTATGCCATGCTGGTTTTTCATGTGCCGTGATTATAAAGAAAGGTATTTAATCATAACCAGATAATAAGGATTTTAAATCAAGCTGTGAGTTAAAACCACAACAGCAGTGCTTTCAAGTATATCCTCATTTGATTTGTCCAACAATGTGATTCTAGCATATAACCTGGTAGTCATTAGTCATTAATTTAGAAAAAGAACAGTAGCAAGCTTCTAATTGACCACATGGAACATTCTGGGTGTGTGAAAATAATAACAAACACTTCACAACATGCGTAAAGAGCATAACAGCCACTTAATATTAAATTTATATTTATTTCAGATATAAAAAAATATACTTTTATAGTTCATTCAATTGATTTGCTTTTTATATAAACACAATAATAAATACATTCACATAGAGTAGTAGCAGCATCAATATTACAGTGCACAAAATAGAATGGATAAAGGCTTGATAATGGTATGCGATCGATAAAAACGCAGCATCAATATTACAGTACACAGAGTAGAGTGGATGAGGACTTGATATTGGCATGCGGTAGATAAAAACTACGCGCGTTTCGGCACTACTGCCTTCATCAGGGAACCGTCTATTGCGAAACAACTGTGTTATATCAAGGAGACAACCTGTCACTCCTGCAGGTAATTAAGTAAGTAGATATGGACATGTGCAAAACTCCATGCTGTAAGCAACTAGATAAAGTGCTTTGACATTAAAAGAGGGGAGCAACTTTCGTTCCCATTGGTAAATCTGTGTGCTATATGATGCATCATAAATATAGCACAATATGTAGTTCAATGTTTTTTGAAGTTAATGCCAGCAGTATTAGTCATCCCATAAAGATGTCTCCGACCTTATTGTGGAATGGGGGCACGGTAAAGACTGGTCATAGTATCACTATCTGAAGCACCGGCTAAAAACAAAAAGGACAGAAGAGGCAAAACATGACCTTCAAATTTCCGTATATTTCGGACCGATAATCATGGATGTCGGCAAACCGTTCTGCTTCTGTGGTGCGACGAGGTCATTAGTCATTAAGCATTGCTTTGTCAAGTTCTCAAGTCAGTTACACTGTCCTCTGGTAATAAATGTGTATTCCGAATAACATATGTTATTAACCTATGAGCATAACGTCTGTCTATTGTTTAATCAATGTTTTATTGCCTAATTTTGTAATCGTGTAGTCCATTGAGCAAAATCACTGTCTCTTATTTAATCAACATTCTAGTCTTGAAAGCTGAACATTCTAAATACAATCAGTGCCCATTGTCATCTCTGCTTTATTTGGAAAACTCTGATTTCAATAGCCAGAACATATATTTAAAAAAAAAAGCAAAGTGTAGTTCACCCTAAACCCTGTGTTCTTGACTACATGATTAAATAGTTTGCAATAATTCTTTAACTGCACTTGAATAAACTGTTAACTTGTCAGCTTAAGGCCGATTGCTGTTGGATAAGAAGAATTAAGATGCGATTCGTGATTTTCAAAATCAAAGAATATTCAAGAGATAAAAGTGCACACAATGGGTCTGAAAGGGAAATATTTTAATATTATTTGAATATTTACTGGGTAAAACCTGTCATTGTGCGTCCTGCCAGTGTGTGCCAATGGTGCATTAACTTAAACCCATAAACCAGGACCATGTAGAGGGCACTAAAAGTGGTTGGGCGGGTGTAGAAATCTAATCAGTTTGGGAGTTGTGGTGGGGATCAGTTATAAAGCAGACAATGTGATGAAATTAATAGAGAGAATGGCGATAGAGGAAGCATGGGGAAGAAGACTCTTTGAAGAGCAAGTAAAAAGCGCTCGAGCTGCAACAATGTGATAGAGTCAAGGCTGCGCGCGCCGCAGGTCAAGTCAAGAGGTTGTTGCAGTAATTGAGACAAGAGAATTCCAGAACATGAACAAGACCTTTTTTGCAGCTCAGTGCAGTGTCTGGGGATGTTGGCAGAATTAATGAATTCGTGTTGACAAGAGCGATCAATAAAAACGTATGTGGGTAGCAAACGACAATTCGGAAGGTAAAAAGCTGGTAACAGAAAGGACTGGTTTGAAACTACAATTGAGTCATACATGTACCTAAAAATAAATAGTTTTACCTTGAGAAAGCGTTGCTCTAAATCGGACAAAAAATCCTTTTTACAATAGCAAAACAATAAGCGCACCAGTTAAACGGCATAGTAATCGCGTGAGTTATAGCCTTCTAGTCACCGAGTTGTTAAATAAATGTAATATTATACTTTCTGCTGGTGCATAAACTACTGCATGAACTACTTATGCTCACACATATGCTTTCTATCATTTCTAAAATTAAAATACGACCACAAATACTTGAAAATATTTCATAATAGAGAAACTTATAAGATGAAAAAAACCGTAAAAATTCCCAAACTCTACTACAACACAACTATAGGTGCTCGGGAGATTCATGGTGACATGTACTTTATGCAATAATAAAAGACGAAGGGCCTTATTACAAGTATGACGGTCCTAAGGACCGCCATACTCGTGGTGGCAGTCTGACCACCGTCACCACTGCGGGTCCACCCCAGTATTCTGAGTGTGGCGGTCGAACCACCACATGACTGCCGCGTCCTCCGGGATCAAGGATCCCGCGGCAGACATGAAATGCAAAGGGGCAGGAGCATGCTGGTGGTGCCGCTGTGACACCGCAGGGCATATTTCGAGTTGGCTTTCGACCGCCCATTTCATGACAGTGAACCTTCCATGAAAAGGGTAGCGGGGATGCAACCGCTTCTGAGCCTGGGGGGTGCATGCGGGGAAGCACATGTTGTCCCCCCTGGAATTGCATGTAGGCCACACCATTCAGGAACATGCCGCAGGCGCTGTGAGACCGCCGCAGCACCGCCTGCCCACCCAGTATTACACTCATAATCTGGCAGTCAGGCACACTACAGGCTTGGCTTTCCTCCTGCCCGTGCAGCGGTGGTGGTGCTGCAGGAGGACCGCCAAACTTGTAATAAGGCCTGAAGTCTGGGGGAGCTTTTGCTGGAGTAAAATGCAAGTGAAAAACGACAGTCATCATGGAAAACCAAATTGCACTTTCAGATGCCTATTTTCTGTCCAATTCTTTGAGCTTTGAATCAGTGAATTGTTATCCATGTTGTTCTATCACACGAGTCTCTGCTCTCACCAGGAGATGAGGGGGCGTCCTAGTTCGTTGTTGCCTTCCTTTTATAAATGTCTATTTAGGGCCCTCTTTCTGAAGTCTGTATTGACTCCACTCCATATGATGGCGAATACCCTGGTGTTTTCATTCCTGGTTTCCCTGACCTGATTTGACTGGTCAGGAGAACCACCTGGTAAAATCAATTTAGGCTTGGGCTGCAAGAGTAGCCAGGACACAACCCTGTTCCACTGACCACCTTGTCTCACAAGCAGAGAGTATGAATTGCTCCACCTGCCAGGCACTTCCACCTCTTCCATTCCCTGTCCTACCCACCCACCACACTCCTCCCCCATATAACACTGAAGCCCTTGCTCCTATTGAACACCTGCTGGAGCAGTTATTTAATGGAGTTTTGAGCCCCTTGAAATTGGGAATTCCACGCTGTGTCACCCCAGTAAAACTGGGTCCTCACAGTTGTTGCCCATCTCATTGGAATTTAACCCATAACTGCGTGGTACGGCTGGGGTGTTACTAAGCATTTATGCGCACAGAGGGCCTCATTATGATGTCGGTCGGAAAGGCTCCGAATGGCATTCAGATTTTCCCAACCCGAGTCGGAACCCATGTTTCCGACCGACTCTGAAACATTTCCGACTGACCGATTATGATAGAAGGTAACCATTTGGTCTTTCGGACTAGGTTCCGACTGGCATTCGGAGAAACCGAGTCGGTCAGAGCCGAATCGTACAGGTCTACGGGCTGTATTTTTGAACGACGTATTACGATGTTGGATTCGGACAGCTTTTCCAAATCAGTCTGTCCGACATGGAACAGCTGTCGGAAACTGACTTGGGGGGCCCGTAGCAGGCCTACCTTCACCCAGAGGCCTCTGGTTGGGGCCCATGGGGGTACCCATGGGACGCCTCTTTACAACCATGCACAGTGTGGTAGACACCATGGGGTGCCCGCCACAGGGTGCAAGGTTTTCCGCAACCACACCTTTCTTTACTGGGAGCCTGTGTTGTCAGTCGGAACACAGGCTCCCATTGAAGTCAGTGGGAGTCCGACCGAACAGTGTTCAGAACCATTGTAATCGGTCAGTCAGACTCCCTGAATCTGAGTCAGTTCAAAACGATTCTGACAAGGGGTCGGTCGGAATGCTTGCCGACCGACATCGCAATGTAGCCCAGAGTCTGCAAATCACCAGTACCGTGCAACTCATAATGAGGTCCTTAGTCCTCATGCATGCTACGCCTATAAAAATGTACTTTTCAAGTTACATATTTTAGTTTCACCACAGCTTCTCTCTAAGGATTTACAGCTAATTTGGGCTGCTCATAAAGCCAAAAGTTATGTTATGTTGATTTGTATAGCCCACTAATCGCCCGAGAGGGTATCCAGGCACTTGGTCAGGTGTATGGTGCCCAAAGTACTTATACGAAGGGCCATGACTTCAGCTTCTTGGGTAACTCGAGAAGTGAGGAGGAGGCTCTGATGTGTGGAGGGAGGTTGTTCCATGTCTTGGGTGTGATGTAGGAGAATGAGAGACCTCCAGTTTTGCAGATGAGGGGAGTGTTTGCGAGTAAAAGTGAGACAGAGCGTAGATATTTGGTGGGTTGGTGAAAGCGTATGCGGCTGTTCAGGTATTCTGGTCCTGTGCTGTGTAGGGCTTTGTATGTACGCATGAGAAGTTTTAAATGGCTGCTCTTGTGAATGCTGCATTTAAGCATTTAAGATCTGCCAGTAAAAATCTGCTGGTAGTTCCGAGGTTTAAGAGAGTAAGATGGGGGGGAGGGGGTAGAGCCTTTTCCTTTGCTGCGGCCAAACTCTGGAATTCCCTTCCCTCCTCAATCTCTGGAATGGAGTCTCACTCTTTCTTCCGTAAACCCCTGAAGACTTGGCTCTTTACCCATTCATCACTGTGAGCCTTACGCATTATCGTCTGTTGGCCCCTTTCCACACCGCCTTGACGCCTCCGGGCAAAGTTCGCGCTTTATAAGGCTAATATTCATTCATTCATTCAATCAATGCCGAGCCAGTGAAGCTTCCTGATGTGATGTGGATGTGGCGTGGAAGGACGACTATGAGTCTTGCGGAGGAGTTCTGGGTGGTCTGGAGTCTGTGTAGGAGTTGTTTGAAAATTCCAGCATAGAGTGTTGGCATAGTCCAGCCTGCTGGTGATTGCTTGACGGTCCATCTGGTGTACTGACACAACCATTTGAATACCTTTCGCAGCATGCGTAGGATGTGGAAGCAGGAGGTGCAGGATTCATTGACTTGAGCTGTCATATTGAGCTTGTCGTCTAGGATGATCTCTATATTTCTTGTGTGGTATGTGGGTGTGGGTGTTGGTACTAGCTCCGATGGCCACCAGGATAGGTCCCTTTGGGAGGTCGTGTTGCTGAAGGCCAGTACTTTCATCTTGTTGGAGTTGAGCTTCAGGCAGTTGGTTCACATCCAGTCTGCTGGCATGTTCATGCAGTTGGCGAAGTTGGTTCAGGTAGTCTTGTTCGACAGGGAAAGGATAAGTTGGGTGTCATCTGCAGATGAGATGACGGTGATGTCTTGTGATCAGATAATGTTGGCAAGGTAAGTCATGTTTATGATTGAAAAGGGTGGAGCCGAGGAAGGATCCCTGTGGGATGCCACACATCAGTTTCTTGGTCTCAGATGTGAAGTGTGGCAGCCGGACCCTTTGAGTTCTTCCAGTGAGGAAGGAACAGATCCATTTATGAGTAGATGTAGTCTTCTGATGAAGGTTTTGTGGGAGACAGTGTCAAAGGCCATGGAGAGGTCAAGCAGGATGATGGCAGGTGTTTTTCCTCAGTCCAGGATGATTCAAATTTTGTTGGTGGCCGAGATGAAGGCAGTTTCGGTGCTGAAGTTCATTCTGATTCAGCGTTGTCTAGAAGATGGTGAAGTTCGAGGTGAGTTGTGAGTTGCTTGTTGATGCTCTTCTCAATCACTTTGGCTGGACAGGTGAGGAGGGAGATGGGCCAAAAGCTTCTCAGTTGATTCGGGTCGACTGTGGGCTTCTTGAAGATGATTTCTGCAAGTTTCCATTCATTTGTGAAAGTGGCCGACGTGGTGGAGGTGATGTGGGTCAGGGTGGTGTGATTGGTGATGTTCACAGGTTACAAATGCGGGGGGATATGGCTCAGAAGGGGCCCCTGAGTGGATGTCCACATCATTGCCACTGTGTTGTTTCTGGTGAGGATTGACCATTCGGTCAGGTGGCCATCTTAGTTGGTGGTAAGTAGGTTAGCAATGAGTTCTCTGGGGTTGGGTTGGTGTGCGAAGTTGCTGTAGATGTTTGTGATTTTGCTGTGGATAGGTTGTTGCAGTGTTGTTGGTAGGCAGCAATGTTGCTGGCAGCGGCTGAGGCGAGGTGAAATCCTTGGGAATCGAGAAGATCTACTTGCAGCGTTTAGAGCTTCCTTCAATGTGATCCACAAATTCTTTTTATTTGGTCTCTCTTATTTGCTGGTGATAGCACCTGAGTGCAGTCTTGTAGGTAGTTCTGTCTGTGGTGCCGTGACTGGCTCTCCCTTTCCTTTCTAGCTGTTTACAGTGCTGTTTGGTTTCTCTAAGGTCTTCAGTGAACCAGCTGGCCTGCTTGTTTGATCTACTATGCTTGTTGGATTTGATGGGTATGAGGGAGTCTGAGCAGTTCTTGATCTACTTGTTAAAGTTGTTGATGTCCTTGTCGATGTTGTCTGTGGGGCTAGGTTGATCCATGCTGAGGGAGATGAGCCAACCTGCTTCTGTGATTTTTACCCAGTTTCAGATTTGAATGCTGAACCTGGCAAAGATGTTGATGTGAGGTGTGTTGATTTGGAAGTGAATAATGGAGTGGTCCGTCCATGTGAGTGGTGTGGTGGATTGTATTTGATGCTGTCTCTTGTAGTGAAGATGGGGTCCAGTGCGTGTCATGCTGTGTGTGTTGGTTCTATGATTAGCTGGGTGAGTGTGATGCTGCTCAATCTTTCAAGGAGTGCTGCTGAGCAGGGGTTGTTTTTAGTGTAGAAAGAAGGCGATGGTAAGCGGAGAAATGAAGTCGGTGATGAGGGTGGTAAAGGTGGTTTGCAGTCCGGGTGGTCGGTAGGTGAGGGCTCCTACATGGTGAAGTTTTTGGATATTTGCAGCTTGAAGTGCTGTTGTTCCATGAATGGGATGGTGTTCTCTGTGGATGTTGTGTATTTGATAGATTCCTTGTGGATGAAAGCAAGTCCTCCTCCTGGCCTGTGAATGCAGTCCTGTCGAGCGATCTTGTAGCCCACTGAGACTGCCGTAGCAGTGTGGTGAGGTAATGAGGGGTTAAGTCAGGTCTCTGTGATAAAGAGGATGTCTTTGTTGAGGTTGGCTTTACGTGTTATATTGAAGTATTACTTTACGTTAAAAAAAAATTGAAATTCACTGAATAAATACTATGGTTAAAGTGACTTTACAGTTAAGAATGGCAATTATATCATATTTTACATTCATAAAAAAAAATTGAAATTCTCTGACAAAAAAAACAAATGTTAAAGAGATGTTGCAGTTAGGTGAAAATGTCAGGTATAACATGCTGTTTTAAATAAAAACCACTGAAATTCACCAGTTATAGCTATATCAAGGAACTATAACTTGTGCCCTAAAGCAACTATAACTACAGGTGGGCGGTTAACTCCGCTCTGCGGACGGAGTTTGTGGAATTTTGCGACTCTGCTCGGAGCACAGAGTTCAGCAAAAAACTCTAATTCCAACGTGTAGCGGAGTTTAACCCCACCGCCCACCATTAGAGACACGTCACTAGCACTCTCTCGATGCCGTGCAAGATACTGCTTCCACAGTTCCAAGAACAGGGTCACGTCCACTAAATGGGCATGTGGACAGGCAGCCAATGAGAAGCCCAGTTTTTACTCAAAGCTCCGAAAGGATTTAAGGCACTGTCTCTATTTGGCTAAGCATCAGCGGGCTTACTGACTCATAGGAATTGTAGTACAGCTGTGTGGCTGCTCAATTGAGGTACAGTGGGTGCCTCTAGCATTGTCACCCTGTGACTCAGCCCCGGGTCAAGTAATTACTATTTGACCCTCATTCCACGATTTACACACCTCCAGAGCCAATCTAGTTATCAGAGGCGTTTCATCGAACACATACGACCCGCCATGCAAATCGGACCGGTTTCCTCCAATTGCAAATCTTCCAGCACAGAAACAATAATGTAACAACAAAGGGGTGTTATTGAAGATGGGAAAACCCGTAGGACGACCATCTTGAGGTCAGGCTACACAGCTACACTGTGACAGGAGGAGGAGTGCAACGGGACCAATCCAGGCTGCCATAGTGAGAGTGGAGGGTTTTTCTTCCTCAACCAGTGTAGGAGAGTAGGATCTGCTTCACATGGGTACCCCCACTTTTTGCTGATGCTTCACTGGTTTTCGACATTAGTCTGGCTGGGGCCCTGCTATTCAGAACCCCAGCCTAGCTGTTTCCTCTTTAAAAGGGTCTCCATGTGCCTTAGGCACATCACTGATTGGGATCTGGAGTGCCCTTGTAAGTCCCTAGTATATGGTATACTATGTACCAAGGGCATAGGTACCTCAGAGGCCTGCCAGGGGCTGCAGCATGTATTATGCCACCCCTGGAAGGCCATCCAAACTGACACCACAGGTCTGCTACTGCAGCCTGGGTAAGGTGGTGCATGCACCCCTTACTGTGGTATAGGTTACCTATATCACTAAATGCATACACACATATAAACCTATAAGTCACTCCTAAGGCAGGCCTTATCAATCCTAAAGGCAGAGTGCATGGTTCCTATGTGAGAGGGTGCCCCTGCATGAGCAGGGCCCCTCTGCAGCGTTCAGAGACCATCTCTGATGCTGTTTGTAGTGCAGCCTGACCATATACTCTTAAACGCATTATATCCTCGCGGTAAAATGCTAACTATGGAATGGCTGCACCTAAACATGTCGTGTTTGGTGTCAAACATCTTGGAATACTACCCCCACCAATCCTGGTGGCGGGGGTAGCATTCCACCCTTCTAGAGGGAAAGGCATGTTAACTCTGACGAGTCCGGTAACTTCTTTCCAGAGCCCTGGCATCACAAAATGGATGCTGCTGCCACAGACACGAGTCTGGCCTCCTGCTGCTGGACGAAACTCCGGCAGGGGAGGCCTGGACAATAGGTTTCCTGTCCCAGGGAGGTGTGACCACCTCCCCAGACAGGACAATGTGTATTGGGGCTGGGCGGGAGCACTTTCGGGTGCTTTGAAGTCCTGCACTGGGGGCACATTTGGTGTCCCTGTGCATACCCCAGTTCAAACCGGATCAGGGGCTCGCAGCCCCTGCTTTGGCGCGAACTGGACAAAGGGAAAGGGGTGTAGCCACCCCTCTGCCCTGACCCACCCATAGGTGGGGCCACAGAGTAGTCCATCCCCTATTTTTAGAATAAAGGTAGGAACCCAGTCCTTAGGACTTTAGATTATACCTGGACGAAACTCTGAAACTGAATCCTGGACCTTCGACGCTCTACTCACGATTAGAGGACTGAAGAATCTCCCTTGGGGTCAAGGAGTGACTCCCCTGCTTGGCAGGCACCAAAGAAGCATCTGTCCGGTTCGCATTACTGAAGCTCCCGTCGGACGCCGAAGTCATCGCATCACCAGAGGTGGATTCTCAGACTTCCCCGAGGCTACCCTGAGTCCCCAGCAAAGCTGAGGCCCGTGGCTATCGTGGGTGACTTGAGACCGTGACCCCTGGACACCGAGCACACTTGCAAGTGCACCATCTTCTGAGTCTCCCAAGAAGTCGTGCTTTGGGCTCCGAGTGGCCCTAGCCTCCAGCACCACCTGCACCGAAGATCACTGGCCCCCACTCCACGAGTGTCCTGTAAGCCAGCTCCACGTGCAGCGTCACGAGGCTCCTTCGCGGTCGCTAGCCCGTTGGCTAGTAGCCCTTAACGAAGGCCAATCTTTTCTTTACTTGGCAGTCTGGTTGCTCCAGGCCTGCCCTCACTTACCCTCGCTGGGTGAGTTCCCCAGACCTTGCTGGTCTGCATCCTCGACGATCTACATCTTACTCGAGACTTGCCGTTGCCAAGGCTTGTTGGGTCCAATCTGGTCGCCGACACCTCTGCACTCGACAGACATCGAGCAACAGCCCGAATCCTGCTCCTGGTTGCCGACAACGCCTCCCGGACCTCGTGGCTGAAGAGTCAAGACGACCGTCAACGAACCTGAAGCACTCGACATCGGTGGGCATCTGTCCATCGCCTCCCTGGTCACTGGCTAGTGACCCAGACTCTGTCCCCTCTGCTTTCAGGTTCACCAGAACTCCGATCCACTCTTGGATCCACCCGGACACTTTTCTCCTGGTCGCCAGCAGCACTTTGCAGCAGATCGCCATACGAAACGACGACGAAACCCGACCCCGAAAGGCACCTATGCACCCGGCTTCCCTGGGTGAGGTAACACGAGTACTCCGGTGCTCCCGTGGGTAGAGACTCTTCAAAGTCCTAGATCTCAAAGGGTTTTGTCCTAGTCCTCTTTTAAGTGTCCCTTTCCTCTATTTTCCCGATCCCGACTTTCTCCATAGAAGTTAACGGCGTATCGCGGTTGTGTATTTACACTGCACGCGTCTCCCGTGGGTCCCCTGTGTCACTACCTTGGGTGGTTCCTTGTGGTCCAAGCACTTCTAGAGGCTCTAGGCCTAGTGTCTAGTTCAGTCGTGGTTCGCATACCACTTTATTGGTATATGGTTTGGTACGCCCCTAGGGCCCAAACGTGTATTTGTGCTATTACTGTGATTTAAGATCTTATAACCTATGTACTTCGAACTCTAGCCTCATAAAGAGACTAGAGGGGTGTGTTTAGTAATAAATACATATATTTTGAATATATACCTGGTGTGGTGCTCTTTCATTTGGTCACTCAAGAGATTATAGACTGGTAAAACAAGCTGCTTTACATTCCTTCAAGACTTAGCCTGAAGGCTGCTCTCCACAGCTACCACTAGGATAGCTTTCAATAAGGTTGTCTTTAACCTACCTACCATAAGAGTCGATTTGGACTGGTGCAAGGTGCCCACTATAATTAGTGGACAGCATATGCCAGGCCAACTTCTCACATTGGTGTGCAGCGTGTGGGATTCCAGCTTGCTATTGTTTTACCAGATAATCTCAATTGAATTGATCAACTGAAAACCACTAAAGGTACCTAAGGTACATATAATTTAAGCTTAGAATAACAGTAAGTTCTACTGAACTTAGAGTTGTGTGTTAAGGGATAGCACAACCCTTTCTACAACTCAAGAGAGTTTAGTAGGCCACACTAGAGTAGGTAGTGCATACACCACACCACACTAGTAATGTCCTTAAAAGCAGGATCCAAAGATGCCTTGCAGGAAGCCATTGAGCTTCCACCCTCCAAGTATGACACACTCCCATTCTTGGAATTGAGAGCTTTGTGTAACGTGAGGAAATTAAGGACAGGCCAAAGTCCCACCACCCAACACCTCCAGGAGTTGTTGGTGGCTTATGATCTTAGTAAGTCCTCAGAGACTGAAGGGGTAGGAGCAGAGGGTGGGCCAGCAGATGAGGAAGGGGCCAGGGGTACCACTACCCCCAGCCCCCCTCTGAAACTGACCAGGAGGGTGACAATGACCCTGACCTGGAGAACCCAATCCCTTCTGGGGAAGATGAAGATGAGGATCTAGAGAACCACACCTTTGTCCCCCCAGGAAGGATTATGAGTGTGCTCAGAAAGTCTAGGTCTCCTTCTCAGGAGTCTAACCACTCTGGCACCTCAATAGGGAGCTCTGTTTCTTCTCACAGGAGGGAATCCTCTCATGAGAGAAGAAAGAGACTGGTCCAGTATGAGGAAACTCAACTAGAGATCAGGAAGAAGCAATTGGCTTTAGATAGAGAATCCCTAGATCTCCTTAGAGAGAGAAGAAAGTTGGGACTAGAGTCCCATGGTGGCAGCCATGTCCCTAGAGATAGGGAAAGGTCCTATGACCATAGGAACCTGAGCAAGATTGTCCCTCCCTACCAGAGTGGGGATGATATCCACAAATGGATAACTGCTTTAGAGAGGGCCTGTAAAGTACAGAAGGTCCCTCAGGAGCAGTGGGCAGCAATCTTGTGGCTCTCCTTTGCTGACAAAGGTAGAGACAAGCTCCTCACTGTTAGAGAGGAGGATGCTGACAATTACAAGGTCTTGAAGAGTGCTCTTATTGATGGGTTTGGCCTAACCACTGAACAGTACAGGTTGAAGTTCAGAGACACCCAAAAAGCACAGACTCAAGACTGGGTAGACTATGTGGATTGTTCTGCCAAGGCTCTGGAAGGCTGGTTGATGGGCAGTAAGGTGTGTGACTTCTCAGGATTGTATAATCTGATAATGAGGGAGCAGATTCTTAATAACTGTCAAAATCAGCTGTTGCATCAATACCTGGTTGACTCTGATCTGACCTCTCCCCAAGAATTGGGAAAGAAGGCAGACAAATGGGTCAGAACCAGGGTGAAGCAGAAGGTACAGAACCAAGGTGGGGAAACCAAGAAGCAAGATGCTAAGAACTCTGACAAGGGTGGGGAGAAGGGTAAAGATCAAAAGTCTTCATCAGGCCCCCAAAAATCTTCTTCTGGTGGGGATTCCCAGTCTACCAAGGGTAAAGGCCAAAGAAAACCATGGTGCAAGGTCTGTAAGCAAAAGACCCACTGGACCAGTGATTGCACCAAGTCCAAAGACTCCAGTCCAGCACCCACCAATGCCCCTAAGGCACCTGTTCCCCCTAGTACAGTTGGTGGAAGTGCTCCAGCAAAGGGTTTAGTAGGGTTCACCCTGGGAACTGAGTTGGGCTCTGACCTAGTTAGAGAACTGACTCAGGCTGTGTTAGTCTGTGATGGAGGCATGGATGTGCCCTCCTCTATGAGTCCCAGTAATCTGGGCAAGTACAGACAACAGCCTTTAATCAATGGACGAGAGGCTTTGGCATTTAGGGACACAGGGGCAAGTGTCACAATGGTGACACAAGACCTTGTGCTACCTGGGCAAGTTATGCTTGGTGAGATGTACCAAGTGACCAATGCTAGCAATGTCAGAACAGACCATACTCTGGCAGTTGTTAACTTCTCCTGGGGAGGGGTAACTGGCCTTAAGAAGGTTGTGGTAAGTGCAAACCTACCAGTCGAATGCTTGCTTGGCAATGACTTAGAGACTTCTGCTTGGGCAGAAGTGGAGCTCAGGACCCATGCAGAAATGCTGGGGATCCCTGCAGATGTGTTTGCTGTGACCAGGTCACAAGCCAAAATGTCTAGCACTGAACAGGCCTTGGATTCTGGAAGAATGGACCAAGTGCCTTCCAAGAGGAGGAGTAGTAGGGTTAAGGCAGTGCCTTCCCCCTTGGCTCAGGAGGAAGATCAGTCCCTTGAGGGGGATGATCTCAGCCCTGAAGAAGGAACTGTCCCAGAGGAACTTGAACCTGACCAGGTTGAGTTCTTGGGGACAGGGGGACCTTCTAGGGCAGATCTGAGCCAGGAGCAGCAGAGCTGCCCCTCCCTTGAACCCCTCAGACAGCAAGCTGCTGCTGAGGCTGCTGGGAAAGCTAGTGGTCCCCATACAGTGTATTGGGATGATGGACTCCTGTACTCAGAGAGTAGAGACCCCAAGCCTGGTGCTACCAGGAGGTTGGTAATACCTTTGAAGTTCAGGGGCTTCCTATTGACCCTAGCCCATGATATTCCCTTAGCAGGACACCTGGGCCAGAACAAGACTTGGGACAGAATTGTCCCTCACTTTCACTGGCCCCACATGTCTGAAGACAGTAAGGAGTTTTGTCGCTCCTGTGTAACCTGCCAAGCCAGTGGCAAAGCAGGTGGCACTACAAAGGCCCCCTGATACCACTACCTGTGGTGGGGGTGCCCTTTGAGAGGGTAGGGATTGACATTGTTGGTCCCATGGATCCCCAAACAGCCTCTGGGCACAGGTTTATCCTGGTGGTAGTGGATCATGCCACCAGGTACCCAGAAGCTATTCCCCTCAGGACCACTACAGCACCTGTGGTGGCAAGGGCCCTCCTGGGAATCTTCTCAAGAGTGGGCTTTCCTAAGGAGGTAGTATCAGACAGGGGTGCTAACTTCATGTCTGGGTACTTAAAAGCAATGTGGAAGGAGTGTGGAGTGACTTATAAGTTCACCACACCCTATCACCCACAATGCAATGGTTTAGTTGAGAGATTCAACAAAACCTTGAAGGGCATGATTAAAGGGCTCCCAGAAAAGCTTAGGCGTAGATGGGACATACTCTTGCCCTGCCTTTTATTCGCATATAGGGAGGTGCCTCAGAAGGGGTTGGTTACAGCCCTTTTGAACTTCTGTTTGGCCACCCTGTGAGGGGTCCACTGTGCTTGGTGAAGGAAGGATGGGAGTTACCTCTCAAGCCCCCAAAGCAAGATATAGTGGACTATGTACTTGGTCTCCGCTCCAGGATGGCTGAGTACATGAAAAAGGCAACCAAAAACCTTGAGGCTAGCCAGGAACTTCAGAAGGCCTGGCATGACCAAAGAGCTGTTCTGACTGTTTACCAGCCAGGACAGAAGGTGTGGGTGTTGGAGCCAGTGGCCCCAGCAGCTCTCCAAGACAAATGGAGTGGACCCCACACTATTGTTGAGCAGAAGGGTGAGGTCACTTACTTAGTGGACCTGGGAACACCCAGGAGTCCCCAAAGGGTTCTCCATGTCAACAGACTAAAGCCATATGTGGACAGGGCAGACATGGGCTTGCTCATGGCTACTGATGAAGGGCAGGAGGAAGAGAGTGACCCACTCCCTGACCTGCTCTCACAGAACCCTGACGATGGGTCAGTTGATGGTGTAGCCTTGGCAGGCAGCCTCACTACCCAGCAACAAACTGATTGCAGGCAAGTCCTCAATCAGTTTAGACATATGTTTTCACTGACACCCAGTCAGACCACCTGGTGCACTCATGAAGTGGACACTGGGGACAGTCTGCCTATTAAAAACAAGATTTATAGGCAACCTGACCATGTCAGGGACTGTATCAGGACTGAAGTCCAGAAAATGTTGGAATTGGGAGTAATTGAGCCCTCAGATAGCCCTTGGGCTAGTCCAGTAGTCCTAGTACCGAAACCTCACACCAGTGGTGGGAAAAGAGAGATGAGGTTTTGTGTAGACTACAGGGGTCTCAATGCAGTCACTAGGACTGATGCCCATCCAATACCCAGGGCAGATGAGCTCATAGATACTTTGGCCTCTGCCAAATATCTCAGCACATTTGACCTAACAGCTGGCTACTGGCAGATCAGACTAGCTGATACTGCAAAGCCCAAAACAGCATTTTCAACCCCTAGTGGGCATTATCAATTTGTGGTAATGCCCTTTGGTCTGAAAAATGCACCTGCCACTTTCCAGAGGTTGGTGAACACAGTTCTCACAGGACTGGAAGCCTATAGTGCAGCTTATCTAGATGATATTGCTGTCTTTAGCTCCACCTGGGAGGATCACCTGGTCCACCTCAGGAATGTTTTACAGGCCCTGCAAAAGGCAGGCCTGACTATCAAGGCCACTAAGTGCCAGATAGGGCAGAGTCAGGTTGTGTACCTGGGCCACCTTGTGGGTGGAGGCCAGGTTCAACCTTTGCAGAGCAAGATCCAGACCATCATGGACTGGACTGCTCCCACTACCCAGACTCAGGTGAGAGCCTTCTTAGGCCTGACTGGGTACTATAGGAGATTTGTCAAGGGGTATGGATCAATAGTGACACCCTTGAATGACTTAACTTCTAAGAAAATGCCCAAAAAGGTTCAGTGGACAGCTAGCTGTCAAAAGGCATTTGATGACCTCAAGCAGGCCATGTGCACTGCTCCAATTCTGCAGAGTCCTGATTACTCCAAGAAGTTCATTGTTCAAACAGATGCATCTGAATTGGGGGTAGGGGCTGTACTGTCACAATTGAATGAAGAAGGTCAGGATCAGCCAGTAGCTTTTATTAGCAGAAGGCTGACCCCTAGAGAGAAACGTTGGTCAGCCATAGAGAGGGAGGCCTTTGCTGTGGTCTGGGCTCTGAAGAAGTTGAGGCCATACTTGTTTGGTACACACTTCCTGGTTCAGACAGACCATAAGCCCCTCTTATGGCTAAAACAAATGAAGGGTGAAAACCCCAAACTGCTTAGGTGGTCCATTTCCCTACAGGGGATGGACTTTACAGTGGAACATAGGCCTGGGAGTAACCATGCGAATGCAGATGGACTCTCTAGGTATTTCCACTTAGAACATGAAGACTTAACTGGGCAAGGTTAGTTTAATGTCCCTACGTTTGGGGGGGTTGTGTAGGAGAGTAGGATCTGCTTCACATGGGTACCCCCACTTTTTGCTGATGCTTCACTGGTTTTCGACATTAGTCTGGCTGGGGCCCTGCTATTCAGAACCCCAGCCTAGCTGTTTCCTCTTTAAAAGGGTCTCCATGTGCCTTAGGCACATCACTGATTGGGATCTGGAGTGCCCTTGTAAGTCCCTAGTATATGGTATACTATGTACCAAGGGCATAGGTACCTCAGAGGCCTGCCAGGGGCTGCAGCATGTATTATGCCACCCCTGGAAGGCCATCCAAACTGACACCACAGGTCTGCTACTGCAGCCTGGGTAAGGTGGTGCATGCACCCCTTACTGTGGTATAGGTTACCTATATCACTAAATGCATACACACATATAAACCTATAAGTCACTCCTAAGGCAGGCCTTATCAATCCTAAAGGCAGAGTGCATGGTTCCTATGTGAGAGGGTGCCCCTGCATGAGCAGGGCCCCTCTGCAGCGTTCGGAGACCATCTCTGATGCTGTTTGTAGTGCAGCCTGACCATATACTCTTAAACGCATTATATCCTCGCGGTAAAATGCTAACTATGGAATGGCTGCACCTAAACATGTCGTGTTTGGTGTCAAACATCTTGGAATACTACCCCCCGCCAATCCTGGCGGCGGGGGTAGCATTCCACCCTTCTAGAGGGAAAGGCATGTTAACTCTGACGAGTCCGGTAACTTCTTTCCAGAGCCCTGGCATCACAAAATGGATGCTGCTGCCACAGACACGAGTCTGGCCTCCTGCTGCTGGACGAAACTCCGGCAGGGGAGGCCTGGACAATAGGTTTCCTGTCCCAGGGAGGTGTGACCACCTCCCCAGACAGGACAATGTGTATTGGGGCTGGGCGGGAGCACTTTCGGGTGCTTTGAAGTCCTGCACTGGGGGCACATTTGGTGTCCCTGTGCATACCCCAGTTCAAACCGGATCAGGGGCTCGCAGCCCCTGCTTTGGCGCGAACTGGACAAAGGGAAAGGGGTGTAGCCACCCCTCTGCCCTGACCCACCCATAGGTGGGGCCACAGAGTAGTCCATCCCCTATTTTTAGAATAAAGGTAGGAACCCAGTCCTTAGGACTTTAGATTATACCTGGACGAAACTCTGAAACTGAATCCTGGACCTTCGACGCTCTACTCACGATTAGAGGACTGAAGAATCTCCCTTGGGGTCAAGGAGTGACTCCCCTGCTTGGCAGGCACCAAAGAAGCATCTGTCCGGTTCGCATTACTGAAGCTCCCGTCGGACGCCGAAGTCATCGCATCACCAGAGGTGGATTCTCAGACTTCCCCGAGGCTACCCTGAGTCCCCAGCAAAGCTGAGGCCCGTGGCTATCGTGGGTGACTTGAGACCGTGACCCCTGGACACCGAGCACACTTGCAAGTGCACCATCTTCTGGGTCTCCCAAGAAGTCGTGCTTTGGGCTCCGAGTAGCCCTAGCCTCCAGCACCACCTGCACCGAAGATCACTGGCCCCCACTCCACGAGTGTCCTGTAAGCCAGCTCCACGTGCGGCGTCACGAGGCTCCTTCGCGGTCGCTAGCCCGTTGGCTAGTAGCCCTTAACGAAGGCCAATCTTTTCTTTACTTGGCAGTCTGGTTGCTCCAGGCCTGCCCTCACTTACCCTCGCTGGGTGAGTTCCCCAGACCTTGCTGGTCTGCATCATCGACGATCTACATCTTACTCGAGACTTGCCGTTGCCAAGGCTTGTTGGGTCCAATCTGGTCGCCGACACCTCTGCACTCGACAGACATCGAGCAACAGCCCGAATCCTGCTCCTGGTCGCCGACAACGCCTCCCGGACCTCGTGGCTGAAGAGTCAAGACGACCGTCAACGAACCTGAAGCACTCGACATCGGTGGGCATCTGTCCATCGCCTCCCTGGTCACTGGCTAGTGACCCAGACTCTGTCCCCTCTGCTTTCAGGTTCACCAGAACTCCGATCCACTCTTGGATCCACCCGGACACTTTTCTCCTGGTCGCCAGCAGCACTTTGCAGCAGATCGCCATACGAAACGACGACGAAACCCGACCCCGAAAGGCACCTATGCACCCGGCTTCCCTGGGTGAGGTAACACGAGTACTCCGGTGCTCCCGTGGGTAGAGACTCTTCAAAGTCCTAGATCTCAAAGGGTTTTGTCCTAGTCCTCTTTTAAGTGTCCCTTTCCTCTATTTTCCCGATCCCGACTTTCTCCATAGAAGTTAACGGCGTATCGCGGTTGTGTATTTACACTGCACGCGTCTCCCGTGGGTCCCCTGTGTCACTACCTTGGGTGGTTCCTTGTGGTCCAAGCACTTCTAGAGGCTCTAGGCCTAGTGTCTAGTTCAGTCGTGGTTCGCATACCACTTTATTGGTATATGGTTTGGTACGCCCCTAGGGCCCAAACGTGTATTTGTGCTATTACTGTGACTTAAGATCTTATAACCTATGTACTTCGAACTCTAGCCTCATAAAGAGACTAGAGGGGTGTGTTTAGTAATAAATACATATATTTTGAATATATACCTGGTGTGGTGCTCTTTCATTTGGTCACTCAAGAGATTATAGACTGGTAAAACAAGCTGCTTTACATTCCTTCAAGACTTAGCCTGAAGGCTGCTCTCCACAGCTACCACTAGGATAGCTTTCAATAAGGTTGTCTTTAACCTACCTACCATAAGAGTCGATTTGGACTGGTGCAAGGTGCCCACTATAATTAGTGGACAGCATATGCCAGGCCAACTTCTCACAACCAGCCAATGGGTTACGACAGAACGAGACAAACGAGCCAATGGAGATTTAACCAATAAGGGGCCTTGTGTGCAGTGTTTCTGAAGTTGCTTGATTCTTCTGACTCAAGCGTATTCGTGTTGCTGTGTGGATGTCACTCACTGCTGCTATTTCTGCACCAGGTCTCTGCGGGTTACTTACTAGGGTGAGTGCGGCCAGGGTGAGCTTTGCTTCTTTGTCACCCTGAACACCGCTTTCCAGTGCCCCTTTGTATACCTGTTAATCCCCTTTCCTGACACGTTGTGTTGCTCAGGCTACTTTTTCCTTTCGGGCATTGAATGTTCAGGCTTGCTCTCGAGCCTCTACACCTTTTTGCAATGATACACGTCGCGCTGCTTAATAGGGGTGGGTGAGTGGAGCAACTCTGCCCACTCGTGGAACTCCGTGGAATTCCACTGAATTTTTCTGCAACTCTGTCGAATTCTGCATAGTGCAACTCCGCAAGCTCCGCCCACCCCTGACTATAACTCGCACCCTCACCATGCAATGCTAATTATTTCACCTATTACATTACTCATGACATGATCGACATCACTGATTACATTATGGCAACATCTGAAATAACATTATTGATGAAAACACTGTGCATGTCTCTGAGTGTACTTTAACTTCATAGGACTTTGTGAATGAGATCTACAGAACCAATTATTCTGTCAACAGTACACCCAGGTTCCGATTTGGGGCACAAAAGGGTTAGTTCCTGTGTATCTTTCTGTGCCTGAGCCACGTGGCCAGGGGATCCAGGGCTATTGAAAACAGGATAAGTTATAGGAAACACCTATGTTGCGTGCCCCGTGCCATTGGCAGTGGGCTTGAAACATGTTCATTTTTCAGGATGCAAGTGGTGTGGGGGTATAGCAATTTAAACCATTTAGTAAATGCTGTACCTCAGATGGCCCTATTCCAATATAGCAAAGGCTTTCGTATCGTCCATGAAAAATTCACCAGCCTTGAGTTGGGGATCCAGCTAGTGAAAAAGACTGAAGAGTGTACACAGGTTCTGGGATGAAGACTGTCAGGGGAATGAACCCTGATTGGTCCAGTCTCACAATGAGAGGAAGCAAGGGTGATATCTGGTTGGCTAAGACGATGGCAAGGATTTTGTTATTAGCCTTAATGGGCCTGATGGTTTTAGAAGAGTGACCATAAATGCCTCTTTTAGGGATGGGGAAGGTCACCTTTCTCATATGATTCCTCATACATGACTAGTAGGTGGGGTATGAATAAGAGAGGTTATTCTATATGAAACCGAACTGTTGGCCAAATGAGGCCCAGGTGCTTTGCTGATCAACAGGCTCTTAATTACACCTCTTCTGCCATTATTTGGCTTCTTGGAAACTCCCTGTGAACTCCTTCAAGCCAAACCGGAGTAATATTGTTGAATGTTTCTGCCTAGTGTGGGACTCGACTGGAAGCTATACAGTTTGAAGCAGAATTTGCAAAACTCCCCAAGTATGTCTCTGGGATAATTCTGGAGGTTACCTGTTTCAGTAATGCGAGTCAGGGTCGCCATGCTCACCATGGTCATCTTACTAAGTTAGTAAAGGTGTGACTTGTTTTCTCTCCCTCGGCAAAGATCCTCTCTCTTGCCTCTCTCCCAAGGAGTCTAAGTTCAGTGTCTGCTGCTTCCACAATTACAGTAGTTTTGGAGAGTATTTATGCAAGAATTGTTGTATCCTGTCCATCCCACAGTTCTGCCTCCACTGTCTTGACCTCCTGCTCAAGGCGGTCTAGTCCCCATTGTACGTCTCGTTAAATGTCAACCAGTTTGGCAATTTAAGCTTGTCTGGCAACCCCCTTGAAAGTCTCCCACAGTGTGCATGCTTTCTGAACCGTTATGTGTGAAGCATTCTATGATGTCGGTTTTAAGACTCTCGCTAAAGACAGGATCCTGGAGGGTATCTATCGGTAGCCTCCAAGTGGACATCACAGGGCACAGATCAGGTATCCACAGTTTCAACAGTACCGAGGTATGCTCAGATAACATTCCTGGTAGTTGTGAAAACGTAGGGGTCTTCTGACATGTGTCCCCAGACCCAACCAATAATCTAGTTGTGACCAAGTACTGTGGATTGTGGAGTAGCAGGTGACCTCTTTAAGAGTGTGGTGCATAATACACCAGATGTCCAACAGCACCCTTTCAGCCATATTATCTAGGATTTGTTGGACAGATAGGGAATGTGGTTGCTGGAAGGTGCAGGATTGGTTCTTTTTGAGTATGACATTAAAGTTGCCACCCAAGAGGATTGCTTCTTTCATAGCTTGTACTATCTTACAGTATATTTGTGCATATAATGCAGGGTTATCATTATTGGGAAAGGAGACAGCCACAAGAGTGAGTGCTGGCATATGGAATTGCACCTGGAGTTTTATGTATCGCCCATCTGGGCATGTAATGATTTGAGAAGGCCTCATAGGTACTCCTTTTTTTACTAAGATATCCACTCTGTGGGTATAAGACAAGCATGAATCCATATGTTTAGAGTCCACCCAGTCCCTGCTGCGTGACCAGTGCTCCAGCAGTGATCTTGCCCGTCAAGGACCTCACCTTACTTGCATCTTAGTTTAGACCCATCAATATGCATGGTATACAAAAAGATAATGGACTGGGATGCAGCCCAAGTAATTACCAATAGTTGAGATTAAATCAAGAATACCATCCATCACTTTTTGTATACTTTAGTATGCTGCCATAAGTGGGACAGGTATGCCCAGACATGGATCCTGTGCACACTGTGTCACTGGAAACAAGCGATACTCAGCTGAGGAGCCCATAATAAGTGCAAATCGAGTCCTGGGTTGCTTGTGTTCCAGTCCAGGGAGGACCTGTCTTGGCAGTTCAGGCTGGACTGATCCCGTTGTAGCAGAATAAAGACTGATTTGCATATAGCTGGGTCCAAACTGAGGTGGTATGGTGTGCAAAATAATTAAGGACTGGGATCCAGACCGAGTATTTACCAGTGGCTGAAATTAATTCAAGCATTCCATCCATCACTTTTTGAATACCTTAGTATGTTGCTCTAAGTGCAATGGGTATGCTCAGAAGTGGGTCCTGTGCACACTATGTCACTGGAACCAAGCTTTACCTGCTTGATGAGCCTATAGCAAGGGCGAATCCGGCCCTTGGTTGTTTGTTTTCTGGTTCAGGGAGGACCAAGGTTGACAGCTCCGGCTGGACTGTTCACATGGGAGCAGGGTCATGACTGATTAGCATATAGCTGGGTCCAAATTGAGGTGGCATGGTGTGCAAAATAACAGTGCACTGGAATGCAGTTCCAATGAATTGCTAGTGGCTGAGATTAATTCAAGCATTCCATCCATCACTTTTTATATACTTTAGGGGTTTAAATTAAAACAAAAATATCACCTAAAGTAAAATCGTAAAAATAATGTATTATGCATTTAAATATTAAAAGTAATATATATAAGTAATTTAATTATATTTTATTAAAATGTAATCTAACATTAATTTTCAAAATATAAAGGATGTGAAATATTTTAAAATACAAAAATAAATGTGTTATTTGTATATTTATCTTAACATTAAATTCTATTTTTAATTATCCTAAATAATTTAAAATTATTTCCTATTGGCTCTTATTTTACGTCCCTATCTCCATTATTTGTTTGTGGGAGGGTTTTGCAGTACCATTGGTTAGCCAAGTGTGGTGCTGGAATTACTTCAGCTACTGTTTTAGGTCCCTTTTTGGCTATGTTAACTTCGGAAGTGCAGTTTGTCAATAGCAACTTGCTTACTCTATTGGGGGTGGATACACGCCCCTTCCAAAAAACCCTCCCTGACCCCCCTAAAGCCCTCTTTACTCCCCCATACCTTTAGTGGTAGGTATTCACCATTTTCCAGCCACTCCCCCATCCCTCACACATTTACTTACATGTGTAGAGACTGTGCACTCGAAATGGAGATCTCCACACAGAAAAATATAAGAGAGATGGAGTTAGAAACTCAGCACACATGTTTGTGAACAGCATTTTATAGTACGTTTGTAGTACAACTGTAGTACTACAAAACATTACACAACATGCAGTTTGTGATTAGGCCCCTCTGTAATTAGCCTATTGACTGAAGCCATTTATAAGAATGACACACTCATAGACCTAGAGAGAGAAAGCTAAATCATGGAAGGAATAAGACTAGCAATATTCGAATTAATTTTCAAACATACATAAATAAAGAACATATATATATATATATATATATATATATATATATATATATATATATATATATATATATATATATATATATATATATATATATATATAGCACTGAAATCCAAATTGTTAGAGGTGAAGGGCATATGCTTTATGAATCAGGTCAGGCATATATCAACGGAGGAGCTACAAGGGGAGCTCAGAAAAAGAACAGAGCCTTTTTAATGACTAGGGAAAACATTCAGATGAAGTTCCCTGCATTATAAACAATTATGTTACAGGAAAAAAGGCATAACATACATAATTTGCATGAGGTAGATGCTTTGATTGCAATAATAAGGAATAAGAAATAAAGACTAAACATATTGATGAAATAGATGTATATGGAGTTTGAGAGAGGATACACCCAGGTGATTGAAGCCTACAGGCCAGATATATCAAGGTTTTGTGTCACCCTTATGCTATGCAAGGGGGCAAAAGGGTGGCCCTGTATTGCTTGATAAATCTGGAGTAACGAAAGGCAGTGCAAATCGTTGCTTTGCTTCCCAGGGAGGCATTCCATGGGTGGAGAGTGGGTGTTCCCATGCATCCACCCATGGATTTTGGTGCATTTTGAGATTTACCATTAGTGGTAGACCTGGGAATGCATCAAAATGCTACGCCTCCCCAAGTGAGATGCAACGATGATAAATATCTTTATTTCTCCTTGTTTCTTACTCTTTCTATGTGTGCCGCATTTTGCAGCACACATGAAAAGAGGAAAATGCTTCTGGCGATAGTTTTGGTGCAGGAAGGTGTCCCTTCCTGCACACAAACAATCCTGCCTAGAACTCAGGCACCACTGCACCATGACGCAAGGGTGCCTGCATTGGCGCTAGGCAGCCAAAAGTGCTCCAGAACGTGGAAAGAACAGGAATGTGCCGTAGAATGTTAAATACAGTGCATTCCTTCCCTTTCCCTTTCATGCAGCGCAGCCCAGCAAGTTGGCATTCTGCGTTGAGCTGTGTGAAAAAATTAGAAAAATGGGCCTAAATGTCTCTTGAGGGTTCCCCATGGTGGAACCACGTGGCTAAGGGAGCATGTGGAGAAAAAAATCCCAAAAATCAGATGTTCTCATTTCACCAGACTTTGTATCTCAAAGGAAGAGAATGCAATTCAGAATGTCCCAAACAGATATAACATTGAACCTTCACTTTTTACATGGAATGAGAATGACCAAAGAATAAAAATAAAACAAAGAATGGTGTGGGAACAGTGCTTAATTTGTGCCGGTGGGTTCCGGTGCTTAGCGCCGGCACTTATTTCTAAGGGATGGGTCTATTGACATACCTGAGCGCCAGCTTACACAGTGGCAACATGTGTCACATTGGCACTTCACATTGTCTCCCGGTGAAGACCCAATATCACATGGTAAATCCATGCCTGGGTTCAGTCAGTGTTGTGGTGGGTCACTGATTGGGCTGGATTTGGTTCTGCGTGCTGGAGTGTAACCTTTATAAATTTGCCGCTGCCTTCCTTAGCTTGAGGCACACACGCACCCCCCAGAAACTGCCCGGGTCCCTGCCTCAGCATAACAGGTACACCAATCAGAGTAGTGCTACCAATGACCAATCAAAATAGATTATTTGCCCGCACCACCCCTCCTTGGCGTTGAATCGCCAAGTGTCCCAAGTTGGAATAGCCGACAAATGTAGATGAGAGTCCCCACTTTTTGTCCGCCCCAAGGTACTGCGCAGCAGCAGCACTGCACTAGTCTTTCAGTTGAAGAAGCAAACAGCGTGTCATGCAGCAGCAGGCCTTAGAATCAGATTAATTAAAAGGCAATAAGTAACGCTGCTATTCTTCCTCATCCTGGGCTCATCACCCTCCGCCTGGGACGACTCCTGGTGGCCCCCGGCCCTGGGCACCACGCCCAAGCCAACGGACCACGCACGCAACCTGGGCTTCATCCTGGACTCCTCCCTGTCGATGACCAGACAAGTCAACGCCGTCTCATCTTCATGCTTCAACACCCTGCGCATGCTCCGCAAGATCTTCAGATGGATCCCCACTGAAACCAGGAAGACCGTCACCCAGGCACTCGTCACCAGCCGACTGGACTATGGGAACACCCTCTACGCCGGAACCACAGCCAAACTTCAAAAGAGACTCCAGCGCATCCAGAACGCCTCCGCACGACTCATCCTGGACATCCCCCGACACAGCCACATCACCGGACACCTGAAAGACCTGCACTGGCTCCCCGTCAGCAAGAGAATCATGTTCAGACTCCTCACCCACGCACACAAGGCCCTCCACGACCTGGGCCCAAAGTACCTCAACGACCGCATGACCTTCTACACGCCCACACGCCAGCTACGATCAACCAGCCACGCCCTCGCCACCGTACCACGCATCCGCAGAACCACCGCCGGAGGAAGATCCTTCTCCTACCTGGCAGCCAAGACCTGGAACTCCCTCCCCACTCACCTTCGGCGAACCCAGGACCATCTCTCCTTCAGGAAGCAGCTCAAGACCTGGCTGTTCGAGCAGTAACTTACCCCCTCCCCCAGCGCCTTGAGACCCTCCCGGGTGAGTAGCGCGCTCTATAAATGCCGTGATTGATTGATTGATTGATTGAGCCTGGGATTGTGGACCATGAGAGATGGGGACACGTGTAAGCTGAGCTGCTTGCTTTATAGTTCACTCACTTTATACCATTTCATTTCAGCACGAGGTCATGTGTGAGGTGACACAGCGGGTCATGCTCGCACAGTAAAATGAGCATTGTATATTTGTATTGCTGGTGGTGTTATTCCCGTACAGCTAGCAGGATGTCTCATGATTTACTTTGCAGGCGTAAACATGAGTAGTCAGCATTTTGTATTTTTTCAGCGAATGCTGCACGTGGTGGAAGACAGGCAGATAAATAACCAAACCATAGGTTTACATTTCCATGCTTGAAAAGATGGTCAGTGAGTAGGCTTATTACCTCTCGGTCCCTCCAGTCCTCGTCCCATTCCAAACTAAGTGGAGATAACCATCTCCATGACGAAAAAAAAAGAACAGGAGAATGCTGGGACACCTAACCCCACCCCCTCCCACTGGGAGTACATAAGCTGTACCAACCCAAGATTCAACCTGTTCTTTTTTTCTGTCTTCCGACAGAATGTGACGAGGATTTGCTGGGTGCACTTACCTGTTGAACTTTGGATGTCTGCGTCAGGCTGCTGGGCTGTCCTCGACGTCCTGCTATGTGGTCTCCTGGCCTGCTGGGCTTGCCGGGAGCCGCATTGGTTGGCGGCCGGCCCTTTGTGGCTGGGACGTCAGTCCTCCCGGTCAGTTCCAGGTTGGAGGGCACGTTTTCCTGTAGCTGGGCTGGTCTGTAAGACGCGCAGCTGCTGTTGTGGAGGAATGCCTCAGGCCGGTCTTGGAGGTGCCCCTGGACTTCCCGGATGCCTGTTGGAGTCCTGCGTTTCGGCCTTTTGTCCCTGGAGCTGTGTGGCCGCCTGGGAGTGCCGGTTGCTGCAGGCTGTTTCTCTTGGCCCGGCACTAGTCTGGTGGAGGGCGTCTGGGCTGGATGTCGGGGCAGTCAATGTGTGGTGGTGTCTGACTGCCCCGGTGGTGAGTACCGCATAGCGATTTCTTTTCCAGGTTTTGCATTCTGGTTGGGCCTGGTGGTTGCCTTCCCTGGGGGGCCGGCTCTTCCTTTGCCCATGCTTCCCTGTTTCCCCTTGCTCTCGTCTGTTCTCAGCATTGGTGGGGTCAGACCTGGTTGGTTCCTGGTTGGGAGTCCACCTGGTGGCATGCAATGAGTCACTGTGGCCTGTGGGTAGGATCTCTGACTCTTACTCCAAAGGGTATGTTGATGTTTCAATGGTTGTGATTTCTGAGGCGGGTGGGGGTACCTTGGACCTCCTGGAGGTCTGGCAATTCCAAGGCAGGGGATGCCCGGGCCCACCCGCCAGGGCCCCCAGGGGCCCAGGTCTGCACCTGCCTCCCAGCCCTTCCCGATGGGCCTTTCCTCCGAGCCTGCCTGCCCCCGGAGCGGGTAGGGACGCGAAGCTGGCATCCCCCTCAAATAAACGTATAAATGTTTCCGGTGGCCTTCTGTCCGGCTCTGCGCTGTTGGTCGGTTCCTGGGCTGGCTGGTGGGGGCGGGCGGTGTATTGTGCTGTCTGCCTACCCCGGGGGTGAGTGCTGCATTGCAGTCTCTCTACTGTTCTGGGTCTCTGGCCCTGTCCTTTGGGGTCCCCGGCCTCCCGAATGCTGGGGTGTGTGTTTCTGCCTGTTTCCTGGCACTGTGTTGGTGGTCTGTGCTTGGGCTAGCTGGTGGGGGTTGGCAGTGTTGTGGGGCTTCCGTCTCCCCAGGTGGTTTTGTCATTTGGTTGCCTTGCTCCTCTGTGGGTTGGTCACTTCTTGTGTCCTGCGTCCGGACCTTGGGGTTCCCGTTCTCCCTGCTTCTTGGGTTCTGTTTTCACCTAGGGGGGTTAGTGTTGTGTCCTCTCTCTTGCCTGGCATGGCCCTTGGCGCAGGGGTTTAGCTGGTGCACCTTTTGTTGGTCTCCCGCGGCTGTCTGTGGTTGGCTGTTGGCTCCGGGGCTGTGTTGGTGGTGCCCCTGGTGTGCCTTGTTGCTAGCGTTGGTATTTGTCTGTTGCCTAGCGCTGGGTTGTGGTTGTGCTTGACTGGGTGGTTGGGTTGAAATTCCTGTTGCAGTTTCCTTCTCCCCTTTTAGGTTACTTTTTGAGGGCTTGGGCCACTTTTAGGGGTCCTCTGTCGCTCTGCTGCCGGTCCCTTTGCCGCCGGTGAGTGCTAGGGGCTGTGGGTCTTCCTTTGCTTCTACCTCTGCGGCCCCTTGTTTTCTCCCCTGTTGTTTCTACCTGGCCTGCGGCCGTTCTGCCCAGTCGGTACCTGTTCTCCGCTGATCTCTGTGGTTGTGCGGGGTCTTGCCTGGTTGGTGCCTGTCTGGGTGTCATCCTCGACATACCCGGTGCTGTGCGTGGCTGGTGGGTGACTTGATGGAGCAGCCGGTATGGTCTGGTGTCTGCCTACCCTGGTGTGTGTGCCGCGTTGCGGCTTTCCGTTTTGCTCCTGTTTGTCGCCCTGTTGTTTCCCATTTCGGGCTATGTCTTTTCTGTCCCCTCCTCGGCCCTGGGACAGTGGCTTCCCGGCAGTTTTTGTTCATGTTCTCCCTGGTGTGCCTGGTTGCTGTTGGCCCGGTTTGGGGGGTGCCTGCAGGGTTAGCTCGACTCTGTCGCTTTCCCCATGGGGCCTGTCGTTTGGGCTTTGTCCTTTGGCGCTCCGGATCGGGGGCTGGTTTTGGCTTTTTCCGGTCCCTCTCCCCTCTGTGGGTTGTACGCCTTTGGGTTTTCCGGGCACGTCCCTCCTTTGGTTGTGGTGTGGCAAAGGGTCTTCCGGCCTATTGGTTGGGCCTGGGCTTTGCCTCTTTCGGGTTTGGTCTTGCTGTCCCTGTGTTTGGCCCCTTGTTTGCCTCTGCGGGAGGGTTGCTGGTGCCTTCTCTGTTTGGTTGTGTCCGGCTCTGGCTGTGGGGGCCTTGGTCACTTGGGGGTCACGTTTCGGTGTCTACATGTGTCCTTTTCTGGCTGTCCTTTCTCGGGTGCGTCTTATGGGTGTGGGTCTTACGGCCCCCTGGTGGTCAGTGGTCCTGTGCCTGGTGTTCCTGGGGCTCGGGCCGGCCTTCTGTCCTTTCCTGTGGCCCCTCCTTTGCCCCCTGGCTGACTGGTGTGGGGTGTTTGGCTCCCTTCCTGTCATCCTGCTGCTTTGTCATCCCTGTGTGGCCTGGGTGTGGCTGGCTCCTGTGCCTTTTCCTGTGCCCTTCTTGGGTTTTGGGCCGGTTGGCTCTGTGCTTCTCCTTCTGGCCTTTTGGGGCGCTGTGTTGCTTGCCTCCTGTCTGACCGGATATCTGTGGTTCGATCTGCTGGCTGTTTTTTCCCTTCTGCGTCTGCTCTTGGGTCTCGCCTGGGGTGGTTCCTTGGTGTTCTCCTTTGTCGTCCTAGCCGGTTGGTCGGCTTTTGGTTTGATTAGGAGCTTCCCTCCATTCCGGTTCCGGGGCTTGCTCTTCCCCGGTCCCGTGTTTCGCCCCTGTAGTTGTCTCCTGATTGCTGGCTGGGGATGTTGTTCTTGGTGGGAGTTGTTTGAGACTCATTCTTCCCTTTTGGCCCTGTTTGGGCTGTGGGTTTCCCTGGTCTCGGTGGCTTTGGGGGTTTTGCCTCTTCCCGCTCTTCGGTTTGTGCCCTGGTCTTGTGCGGGGTCTGCTGGAGTCCTTCCCTTGTCTTGCTGTGGGCAGGGTTCTATTGTTGCCTTCGTTTAGCTGGGGTGGTTGCGCTTCTGGCCTTTCCCTGGCCTTCGTTGGGTGGGGGGGCTGGGTCTGTGTCCTAGTGTCCCCTGCTTTCGGGGTGTTTGGCTCGGTCCTGTCTTGTTGGCCTGTCCCTGTGCCCCAGGTCTTCTCCGGGTGTAGGGGTTGTTGGACCGTGGTCCGGTGTCGGCTCTGGTGTCTGCTGCGGGGCGTTCCTGCCCTGTGGCCTGGTCCGCCTCTGGGGGATTCTGTGGATTGGTCCTCTGGGTTCTCAGTTGGCGATGCTGTCGGGTTGCGGTGGGCTTGCTCTTGGTTGCTGCTCCCTCTCTTCCTGGTTTGTTCTGTTTGGGCCTGCCCTTGGTTGTTCCTCTGGGTCAGTGCATTGGCTCTTTCGGCGGGACCCATCTGTTTTATTGTCTGGGCTGCTCTACTGGGGGCCTCCCCTGGTGTGTTGGGGTTGGTCCTGTGGTTGGTCGTGTCCTTCCTTGGTCTCTTGCTTTACCTGGGGCCTCTTGGTCTCTCCTGCTTCCCCTCGGCTTTCTGTTGGGGTCGTTGTGGGTTCTTTGGGTAGTGTGTGATATTCTCCCCTTGTTTGGAGGGGTCGCTCTCTGCCTTTCTGCTGCTGGGTTCTGGACTCGCTGGTCACATGCCCTTCTGCTTCTTCTGGGTCCCCTTCTGCTGGTTGTCTGGGTGGGGACTGGGAGGGCGCAGGACGTTAGGCCAAAGATCACACAATGGGACGACTGCAGTGTGGAGTTGAGACCTCATGTGCGAGCTTCTGCACTGGTTCCCACCTTACTTTGCAGCAGGTACTCTCGCAGGGACTGCAGCTTGGTTTGAAGGGTGCCATGTGCTCACCAGGGCAGCGTTTTGTTTTCAGGAAGTGGGCCTTCTTGTGAGATGGCATTCAGCGTTTTTTTGATTAAAACCCCTATTGGCGTTTGGCACTGGCTTGGATGTGGTAGTTTCATTGCACGTCCAGTGATGGCAGCGGGGAGTTGTCCACCACATTCACAAAATAAAGCATTTTCCACATTAAAATCGCTACATGTCAAATCACAGTCACACCATTTACTAAATAAAAAAGAATATTTTGGCACTTGCTTAGATGTGGTTGTTTCATTGCATGTCCAGTGATGGCAGCGGGGAGCCGTCCAGCACATTCACAAAATAAAGCATTTTCCACATTAAAATCGCTACATGTCAAATCACAGTCACAGCATTTACTAAATAAAAAAGAATATTTTGTCACGAAAACATCTCAAATTGATTTTTGTGCATGGGATTCGGGTACAGCACAAGAATTGAAAATTTTTATAGCAGGGAGACTGCTGCAGAATTAAGTGGGAACTCCAAATAATGTCTGACTTGCTATGACCCCCTGCAAAGTGCTGCCAGACATTGCATGCTCATAGGTCAAAGATCAAGTTGAATGAAAGGTGCACAGTTCATATTCCAATAGTGAACATGCATAAATAAACACTTGATTATAAACCGCCTCTGATAATTTTAATTTCAGTCAGGCCAGCCATAAAGAAAGTGAGCAAAGCTGTCTTCTTCACGGGTGAAGTATTTTGCTGCAAGATATCAACGAACTGTTCAGTGTCACTCTTTCATGAAGAGCTTGTATGCCGTCAAAAAGAAAATGAATTCTGCCTGTCACCTTCGCTATAATCTCATCTTTCAGGAAAAAACGTTACTCTTTGATGTCAGAAGAACATGCCCAGTTGGTGGCTGAATTGCAGTGAAAATCGAAAACCTGGGATCACTGTCAGCTTCCCTGCTTAGCCAATTTGTGTGATCCTAGGCTGATATTTTCTTTCATTGACTCTTCCTTTTATTCATTGGTGTAAACAAGGAGAGGGGTAAAGCTGAGGATGTCTATTTTCCTGAGATAGTCTCAGATGTGTGTCCCATTCATACCTTTTCACACCTCTCCCAGGCAAAGATGAAGGTGGGACATGAACTTATTGTTGCTTAGCTGCAACGACTCCATCCAGAGCAGCAGATTACAGCTTGTGCTTTTCTTTCTTCTGCTCTATTTTAATAGTTTACAAAAATAAGCAGAGAATATGTTTACTTTTTGCACTCCATAGATCGAGAAAAGCTAGAGTCTCTTTCTGCATGTTTCCACTTTCTACACGCTCCATGCTACTGCAGCTTTTTTTTTTAAACTGACTTGTATTGTAGTGTTTCGAATATCTGTTTGCAACACATATCCAGCAGATTTTCAATGCGTAGAATTTTGTAGCAGTAGAGATTTTATTTTTATTCTTCATGTTTCCAAACATGCTCGGCTCTATCATATGAAAGAGCTACACACCAAGGTTTTACGTGGTTTGTGGGAAAGGTGATGGTGTGACCAGGTATTATATGGGATAAAGATGTAGACCCTAGCTTACGTGTTCGACTTTGTTTCCTTTTCAATGCATTAATCATTTTCGCCAATTTAGTTAAAAATTGTGCTTTAAATGCACTTTTCATTTAATTTTTTTTAAATTTTCGCGAGTGCTGGGGGAACTTCCTATCAAGACCTTACTTGAGTAAGGCTCCCTTGCTGAAATTCGGATTGAGTATTACATCTGGCTTTCAGCAGTGCAAGTGGAGGAAGTGGATGGAGCCTGGGGAAGTGGGTGTGGCCTCCTACAAACATCTGAGCACCTGGACTTAATATTTTACAAATTAAGCACTGACTGGGAAGAAATTTAAAGAGCACATTATGAGCTTACAAAAGACTCATCTTACAAGTATAAAACCCGAGGCCCTATTTACTAACAAATGGTTCATAAAACAGTTTTTTTTCTGATCAGTGCTTCTGCTCCAGAGGTGCAGCCATTCTTTTCAGACAAAACCATGGGGAAGAGATCATACATTTCTAAAAAGATATTTCTGGTTAATGCATATTGGCAAATATTAAATACTATGAGATGGTGTGCATTTGTGCAGGGTTATATATATATCAGATATCGATGATATAACCCATTTAAGCAGCCTAGTTATGAATCTTACATACCTTTTTTAGCCAACAGTAGTAGGAGAAGACTTTAATACATTGTTAAATAACAACGTCGATAAATCTAACACTTTTTCTGTCATAAATAACCCAAAGGCATGAAAATATCTGCTAAATGTTATGCAAAACATGGGCCTCATTGATGTATGGAGAGACACCATAAGTACACAAAGAGGTCATATGATCTATTTTTTAAAATATAGGTAGTATTCTTGATTAGACCACTTCCTAATAGATTACTCACTAATGTGAATACATAAGAGGACCGAACACCAATCAATTCACATTTCTGATCATAAACCGTTAGGTTAAAATGCAATATTTCATACAATTTGAAAAGTCATTGAGAAAATACGGATTGAAATTGGTATAGTAGATGAGAAGATAAAGAATGAGAAAAGACACAAGGAATTCCTTTCAATTCAATGTTGGTACAGCCTTCCAAGACATAGTCATGGATGCATTCACCATTTATTTAAAAGGTATTATAACTAAAATCTCAAATGAAAGATCAAAAAGATCTGGAAAATCAGAAGAAATTAAAAGATAAAGTTAAAGACATTGAAAGTTCTTTGCGGCGGTGTACACTCTGTAAAGATGTTTCAGAAATCTGAAACATAAGTATAGTAAAAAAAGTAGAGCTTACTTGACATGGAAGGCTACAGCAGATAAGCAAAAAGAACAATGTGAAGCAGGTTCTAAATAATCATATTGGCATGTAGACAAACATATTATGAAAGCTATATAAATAGCTTTTCTGAATTTCTTTCAAGAACTAAATGGCAAAAACGTAGTTTTTCATTTCGTGAAAATTAGAAATTGGCTACAGTACCAAGATCTATTGGAAGTTACAGAAGAACAATGGAAGTAATTAAATGCCCCAATCTCAAAGGATGAGACCAACTGCGCCCTGAGGAAACTTAGGAGGGGAAAAGCTGCTAGTACAGTTGCTTTCTCCCATCAATTATATAAACACATTTAAGAGGTAATTCTCCCAATTTGGCTATCTTTATTTAATTTGAATCAAAAGATGGAAAAGCTTTACCAAATTCATGGAATGACATGACGCTTTTATCTTGATAAAATTGAAACTCAATAAAGATCTGAAAATTGTGAATCACACAGACAAATATTCCTCCTACATAGGAACTATTAATTTTTTTCTGAAATACTTGCAAATGGTTATAACATCTGAAGCCCATTTGGTACAGAAGATCCAAAGGAATTCATCAGAGATCGTCAATTACAAAACATGTACTTATCTATTGATGGGCACAATGACGTTGCAGTAGCTAAAAATCGACTTCTGGTAGTGATAGCCCAGGAGGCTGCCAAAGCTTCTGATAGGTTCAAATTGAAAGCCCAACAATGAAAAGTTTTGTAGAGGTAAGCCTCCCATTTTTAATTCTCTCCTTAACTTTGTTTCATGAGAGACTCACACCTTTGGTGCCCAAATACAACTAGTAACTTTATCCTGCAATTTTGGACACTTTTTTTTTAATCAAAGAAAAGGGGAATAGAGTTAAACAAGAATGTAAATGTTTGAAAAATCTAAAATTGACTCTATCAACTAGTATGTATGAGGACTATCACGCCAACTCTTGATAATTTAATTTCTTTCTCTACCCACTCTTTGTAGATTTATTTCTGAGTTATTTGCAGCATCCTGTGTAAATGTTATTCCTAAATACCTAATCTCTTTTCAAATGAGATTGCCTTTGGCATCCACGTTTTAAAAAGTGTGTGAGTGTGTGTGCAATATGTGGCCATTGTGTCCTTATTATCTCCTTGCTTGCAATGTGCTCAAGCACCATTTTGGGAAACCATTGCGTGTGTCAAAAAGATGGCCATTTTGTCATTGTTCTTCAACATTTTCTGCCACTTTAAAAACCTTCTGTTAGGAGCATTGTGTGTTTCAGCCCTTTATGAGCCGATAGATATTTGTTCTCATTTTTGCTTTTTTGTATATTTATTTCCTGGTACTATAGTATTGTGGTAGGAGTTGAGCAGGAAGTTGACCTTGCTGCACTGCAGGATGTTGTGACTGCTCTTACATAAAACACATAATCTTCACCATCTCCATCTAGGAAAATACATACTACTCCCCTATCTTCTCTAAGGACCCTTTTAGATGAAGGTGTTGTAGAATGGTCCTCTGAGTCTTGCCTTGGGAGACATGGAAAACAGAGGGTTCTAGAAAAACTAGTTGGCAATGAGGAAGATGAGCCAGTGGTTGTTCATGTCGAGAGTAGCCTTGAAGAAATGCAGAGCACTTCTATTCAACTTGCTACCGCTACTAAATGCTTCCACCTTCTCAAAACACCAAAATCAAGACCAATAATAGCTACTAGGTTCGCAACCCATCCTAAGGAAAAGCAAACACACCCTCCCTCTTCCACAACCTCTGGGTTTGGCTCCATAGGAAAGTTTTCTTCTTCGGTTTGGGTTTCTTTACACTTAGGCTGAATGATTAATACACTGCAAACTGCTCAGTTTGCCACAAAGCAGTGCGACATGGTAAGACAAGGGGGCATCTTGTTACCAGATGCTATTTATCCATATGAAAACAAACATCCAATCCTATGGGAACAGCGCGTAAAAAAGGTGTCCTTGAGACAGAAGAACCCAATTTGAGAGAAGAAGGTGATTATGAGGAAGATATATTGCCATGCCAAGCAGCTGCACATACTGTGCATTCATCACCAGCAGTAACCTCACTATCAACATATTCACCCTGAAGTGTTTAAGAACCCTACCTCAGGGGGCAGAATCAAGTGCCCGGGCAAGATGGCAGCGCGCTAAGAGAGCTCCCATTGGCACGAAATTTACAGACCTCTTCCCAACACCATTTGGGGGAGACGGGGAGACACCGCTACAAGTGGAGTGCCTCGCCCAATCAATTTAAAACATTCATTAAAAACTTGCACCCCCCCCCCTGTACACCCTGGTGAGTAAATTCCTCTGTATATTAAAAAGTTTACAAATAGGTTGACACCAACATACATTTAAGACTGCCTCAACTCCCCTGGCTGAATAATGCCAATGTGCAATACAAAGTTATTGAAGTAGGTATGTGCATATAAACATGTTGCATTACCATTACCAGTGGTTGGCCATGTGTGGTGCTGTACTCACTCCAGCTCTGAGCTGGAGTATATTTAATACTGTTTTGTTAGTGCTAACTATAGAAGTCGCCCCCCCACAGCGCCTTGAGACCCTAACGGCTAAGTAGTCACGCTTTACAAGAAACCTGTTTGATTGTTTGAATATGTGAACATGAGTAGGCTTTTTTTGTAGGTAGGTTTGTGTCCTTCACTATACCCCTCCATTAACCCCTCCTTAGTCCTCCCTATACCTCTCCCTTTTTTAAAAAGGGAGTAAATATTCCCCCTTTACCAGTCACTCCCAGTCCATCCCCACATTTACTACTAAAACATTAACTTAAGGGTGCTGAGACTTCTCAATCGGGAAGAGTTTTCCACACACAAAAAAAGATAGGAGAGATGGAGGCAGAAGATCTTCATGTAGGGTTTTAAATATCATTTTGCAGTACATTTTCAAAACTATTGTAGTACTACAAAACATACTATAAAATGCAGTTTGTGAATAAGCCTCTTTGAGCCTTTTTTCCGATAGACGTAATACACATTGGTCCTTTTCCAAGACGCTGTTGATGGAATTTGCAGATTTTATTTTCTTCAACAAGATAACAGAAAGAAACTGAGGGGCATATTCACAAGGAGCTATCGCCGAATTAACGGCACTTTATCGCAGCCAAAGTCGTGATAAATTTACCTCCCCATTCACAAGCCGGTGTTAACAGCCCACAGCACCAGTTTACCCGCGATAGCAGCCGCAAAAAACATCGCCACAGAAGACCCCCACAAATATCGCTAATGAGATGCAGAGTAGGCGTTCCCGTGACAAAAGCCGAGACAACAGCACACCTCAACATTCACAACGACCAGCCACATCCGCGATAAAAACACAAAACAGGCGATAAGGTGCGTTAGCACCAGGAATTCTACACCTGCTCTGACCTGGTGTAAAGTCGGACGTCAGCCTGCAAACCAAAAGGGAGCACAGCCCAGGGCTACATCGGAAGGGCAACAGATGCCATGGAGCCACCCATCATGCGGCCCGGACACCCAAGAGGGCCAGAACACCCACCGCCACCACCCCCAGGACCACCCCTCCCTGGCACCCCCGACCAAAGACATGCCACATCAGCCACACCTAAACATGTACAAAATATTCCGCTTGATGCCGCACAATCACAACGGGTGACATGGATGTGTCGTCACAGAAATGACCAGCACACATTCACTTTCGAAGCAACAAATGAAACTTTATTAAAATGAACAACAAAATGAAGTGAAGACACATGGCCGCTCCCCTCGGGACAATACGTTGGTCACAGCCTGTAAGACAAAAAACATGATGAGAAGGTGTGTCCTGCGCACATCAGAGGACAGAGAGAGAGCGAAGGAGAGAGAGAGGAAGAGAGGGAGAGAGAGAGAGAAGAGGAGAGAGAGAAGAAGAGAGGGAGGGAGAGAGAGAGAGGAAGAGTGGGAGGGAGAGAGAGAGGGAGAGAGAGAAGAGGAGAGAGAGCAAGAGAGAGAGAGGGAGGGAGAGGGAGGGAGAGAGAGAGGAAGAGAGGGGAAGAGGGAGAGAGAGAGAGAGAGAGAAGAGGAGAGAGAGAGAGAGGAAGAGAGGGAGGGAGGGAGAGAGAGAGGAAGAGTAGGAGGGAGAGAGAAAGGAAGAGAGGGATAGAGAGAGATAGAGAAGAGGAGAGAGAGGAAGAGGAGAGAGAGGGAGAGAGAGAGAGGAAGAGTGGGAGGGAGAGAGAGAGGAAGAGAGGGAGAGGGAGAGAGAGAGAGAGAGAGAGAGAGAGAGAGAGAGAGAGAGAGAGAGAGAGAGAGAGGGAGAGAGAGAGAGAGAGGAAGGGAGGGAGAGAGAGAGAGAGAGAGAGAGAGAGGAGAGAGAAGAGGAGAGAGAGAGGAAGAGTAGGAGGGAGAGAGAAAGGAAGAGAGGGATAGAGAGAGAGAGAGAGAGAAGAGGAGAGAGAGAGAGGAAGAGGAAGAGAGGAGGGAGAGAGAGAGGAAGACTGGGAGGGAGAGAGAGAGAGAAGAGAGGGAGAGAGAGAGAGAGAAGAGGAGAGAGAGAGGAAGAGAAGGCGAGAGAGAGAGAAGAGGAGAGAGAGAGGAAGAGAGGGAGAGAGAGAGAGAGAGTGCCGCCCCTGCGCACCCAGGCCACACTGCTCACCTGCTGCCACTGGTGTGTCTCCAACCACGTGCTGGTATGTAGTGCAGTTCACCAGGTCACACATCTGATTCAGAGCCATCAGCTGAAACAGAGCCCAGATACATGACTGGCACAGTACACACACTTGCACAAGACAACATCGCCTGCCCGCCCATGCACAACCAGGCAGAGGCACCCCAACCTCTCCCGCCGCCCATCGGAGCATGCCCGCTCATGCACACCCAGGCCTCAATGCTAACCTTCCGCCACCGGCGCGTAGACAGGAGGTCCCACCACATGCCGCTGCAAGCCACAAGCCCGGGGCCCTCGGACATGGCACCCTCCACATCATGCAGTCCCGCTCCGCAGGCCACCAGGTCTCACGTTTGGTGCTGGGTCTTGATTACTCCATGGCAGAGGACATACCAGTGCACCCGGCACCATCGCAGGCTGCACACCTGCTCAGCCCAATCGGTGCCACAGACTCTGGGATCCCGTAAGCGACGCCATGTGGCGGTAGGCCCGCGCTGCCCGCTGGCTCTGGCCTACACTGCGGTCCAGCAGGGCACACAAAACCTGAGCTGTCCGGCCCGCGGGGACGGGGCATCATCGCAGGCTGCACACCCGCTCAGCAGCTCAAGGTGCCACTGACACAGTGCACCCAAAGTCACCGTCCCGTGGCAGGGTGCCTGTGCTGTCCGCAAGGCCCCGGGTGCCACTAACCCTGTGCAACCCCAGTCTGCGCCACGTGGTGGTAGGCCCGTGCCTTACTCAAGGCCTCGTGTGCCACTAACCCTGTGCAACCCCAGTCTGTGCCACGTGGTGGTAGGCCTGTGCCATCCGCAAGGCCTCGGATGCCACTAACCCTGTGCGCAGCAACTCATGGGCCCTACATGAGTGAGAACCGTGGAGCGGCCGTCATCCAGTCACCACCGGAAGAGGGGAATGTGACGTCGTCGGCCCCTTATGTTGGCGGAGTCACATGGCCTGTGACGCCTGTGCCGGATGGGTGTGGTGTGTGTGAAAACCTGCCCTCAGGGAGTGGCTGTGACATGCTGACAACTAGACCAGTGACCTGCACACCACCAGCGAGTACGGCTGCGACGGGTAGCAATGAGGGCCCCCCCCTCGGGGCGTTAGCGGAGTGGTCTCGCCTGCCGTACGCCCGACCAGCGCAGGGCTTGCCTCAATGACTCGTGGGCTCTGGGCGTGGTCCAGTCCATGTCCGGACAAGGAAGTGACTGATGCATGTGTCCCTGTTGTAGTGTTCACGGAACCCGGTACACAAAATGCAATGTCGCACCCTCTGACTGGCATCCCACAGGATGAACATCATTGACGCAAGGGAAGGCACTGTCCCCACATTCATCCACACATCCATACATGAATGACGTAAGACATTACACAGCAGTGCGTCACTGGATGTTTATTTGCACATCCAGTGCAGTCATGCAGTTAGAGCGGTACACGGCAATGCCGAGCACACTACACAATATGGGCCCGTGGAGGGCCAGCCAGTGTCCATCCGGGGATGACCTGTACTGCGGAAGAGGAAGGGTACAGTCCGCAGTCTGTCCGCTGTGTCATTGGTCGTCAAACCGGATGTGGCAGTCCATGTCGCTGTCCAAGGTGAGTGCATCGGAGTGTATCGGGGGTCAGTGGTAGGTCTTGAGGCCAAGTGCGGCACCAAGCAGAAACAGGCAAGGTGGCGTAAATGGATGCTAGTGCCTGGCCCTCCTGACCACAGTCCCATCCACGTCCTCGTCCCCGGGTGTGTGCCCTGCCCCATCTGTGGGTGTTGCAGTACCGGCTGCGGCACTGTGTGCCACTGACACATCAGGGGCCGGAGGAGTATTGTCGGCCGCACTGTGTGGCAGTGACACATCAGGTGCCGGAGTGGATACGCCTGCCGCACTGGGAGGCACTGACACACCAGGAAGCGGAGATGTGGATGGTGTGGCGGGCAGCAGCATTCATCATCGCCACGCCTTGTGGCAGCAATGCCATGATGAGGACATGCAGGGCACGGTAGATCCCAGCTACATTTCGCTGATGTGCAGCGGTGGCTGCCATCCTCTCCGCCTCCATCCGCACCATGACCTCCATGAGCCTCCGCCTGTGTGCCAGCTCACGGCTGGCATCGCTGGGGCCACTCTGAGCGGACAGGTATTCTTCCCTCCGCGTCATGACTCCAGAGATGTCAGTCAGGGCTCGCTGGAGTCCATGGGGCGGACATAGACACCAAAGGATGACGTCCAGTTTGGTAGCCATGAGCTCGAACCCCACCCGCACCTGCTCGGCCGTCTCCCTCTGGCCCTCCAGCACACAGCGTTGGAAGGCCATTTGTTGTTCCTGGGGGACTTGGGAGGGTGCCGGGGCTGTGGGTACCTCCTGCTGGGTGGTTTGGGTGGGGTCTCATGGATGTAGCTGGGCTGCCCTGATCCTGGAGGTGAGTTGCGGATGAGGTCAATGAGGTCTTGGATGGTTTGGGTGTCGATGCTGGTGTTGTCCTCCTCCTCGTCATCAGTGAAGAGTGGCTGTGACTGCTCTGCAGGAGGTGTTGACGATGCCCCTGCGATGTGAAGGGGAGATGGTGTATTACAATGTGTCCACATGTATGTAGCCGCATGGTACAGGTTGACATTCAGACAGCATGGCATTGTACATTGTGACAGTCTGTGGGTCTGGGCGAGGACCCAGAGTGATTGTGGGTGTGCACTGTGCCCTGCTTGCTTGTGCATGTGTGCCATTGTGGCCATCTCCCCCGTCCCCCAGTACCTGGTGGTCACTCACCCTGTTGCGGTTGTGTTGTGTCCTGTCGAGCAGTGTCCGGTCCCCCGACTCCGGCCACAGTCTCCACACTGATGACTGTCGACACCAGCTCCTCCAGGTCATCCAGCTCCAGCTGTGGTGCTGGGCCCCCACCTCCGGTCTGCGTTGCTGCCTTCAGGTTGGCAGAGAGTTTCTCCTTGGTCTTCCGCTTGATGTCATTCCATCGCCTCTTGACCTCGTCCATTGTCCGCTTGTGCTCTATGACGGCATTCACCTTGTCGACGATGTCACGCCATATTCCAGTTTTGGTGCCCAATGACACGTTGGAGGTGACGAAGAGTTGTTGATGGTGTTCCATCCCCTCCGTGACTATGATCCTCTTCGCCTGCGGACTGAACTTGGTCTTCCTCGTCTTCTTGTCTTCGCCCTTCCCTGTCCCCGATGTCTCAGGCTGGTCGCCCGGAGTGCGTGTGGGGTTGCGATCGTCCTCTGTGCCTGCTCCGGCTGCCTCCATGGTGCTTGTGTGTTGGTCAGTTTGTGTGTGGGTGTTTTTTCTACTTTTATGGAGATTTTTGCCGCCTGCCAGGTGTGTGTTGCAGGCCTGGCGCTGCTTGTCGCAGATTCCTCATCGCGCTTTGGCCCATAGCGTGTTTTTTGGTGTTGTGGTTTGTGTTTTTATCCCCATCGTGGTGGCTGTATCGCGGACATTGGCCGCGGTTTCGGCAGACTATTGCATGCTACCGCCTTTTTGTGAATTCCACGTTGACACGGGGTTCTTTTCCCGCAATAGGCTGCGATAGTGAAAGTTGCGTTACTCTACTCTTGCGGTAGTTATCACACGTTCTTGTGAATATACCCCTGAGTCTTAATCTAGTCAATGTGAACTGAGTAGTTTTTGAATGAACAAAAGATGCTGGAGTGAAATTAACAAAACACCTTTTAAGTAATCCTACCAACAAGATGTGAAGCATTTACCCAGAATGGTCATGCAAACATTAAAAACACCAAGGGGAGACTTACTAAGCTTTTGCGCCATGCTTGTGTCACAAAAGTGATGCAAAACAACGCAAAATATTTTTTTTGTAATTTACTTTCCAGCACTAAACAAGTTTAGCACCATGGGGGCGTACCAAGGGTGGTGCATTGGCGTTCCCATGCAACCACCAAAGGTTTCTCACGCTAAACCCAATTTACTAAAAACAGTAGATTGGGTTTAGCGTGAGAAAACTGCGCCCTTTTCAACTAGGCGCAAGGAAGGAGAAATGCTTTAATTTCTCCTTCCTTTTCTGACTTTGCATGCATGCTGCACTGTGTAGCACGCATACAAAGTGGGAAAAGCTTTCCCTTGTGTTGAGCACAGTATTTTGTACAGGAAGGGTACCCTTCCTGTACAAAACCTATGCTGGACTCATGCACACACCCTAGCGCTGCGGCGCTAAGGTGTGTGCATAGCACATGGCAGCTGTAATCAGCGCCGGCGCAAGGGAAAGGGAAAGGGGAGGAGATAGCCATAACTTTGAAGATATGGCACTCTCCTGCTCCCTCCCTGTCACGCAGCGCAGCCTCGCGGGGGCTGGCATGCATTGAGTGACTTTTCCGTAAATCTCCCCCCAAGTTTATTAGGCACCTCCTATCTGCCACATGAAGCATCATTGGCCAATTAATAATTGATGCAAGTTTCCTGTTTAAGTGTTTTATCTGTCTAACTGTGCAAGTTTTTGCCTATGGAAGTGACACATAAGCAGGGCACCGACAGCCAAGCATGGAAATGAATTATTAGACATGAGAGTCATCTTGTTCTTTCAGGAAATGTAGGTGTCCTTTGCAGACTTAGATACTATTCTCATTGGAAAGTCTACAACCCTAAGGTTGACTTCATTTTCTTGCTTTGTCATCTCTCATTACTCAATCACAAGGCCAACATGGCTGTGTCCTCCTTTATTATGTATCTGTGTCATACACACTGGCCAATTTAAGTTTATTAACTGTGGCACACCAAATGTAAAACTAAACCTTTTTTCTATATATTTTTAACAGCATCATTTCTGTTTTGTGATGTCACCTTTTCCATCTGAAAAGTATTGTTCATCTTCAAAGTCAGGGAGGTTGTCTGGATGATGACCACTTTCCACAACTGTGATGTCGTGCAAATTACCTCCACAACTGTTATGTCTTGTGGAGTCTTATAATTTAGGGGGAATACATTTTTATTCATTTTAATTATCACTAGTCGCTCCACATTTCAAGGAGAGACTCACCCTTCTGATGATTGCACCAGCTGCACCGAACAACTGCTCTGAGCATACACTGGCTAAATACTATGCTAGGTCCTTTATTTGCAGTCTGGAGAGTTCTGACCAATGTTCCTTTTTCCAATGCCAATAGATCAATGGCTCTTGACCCAAGTAGTCTTGTACCGTCCTCTCTGTTGCCACAGTTGCTGACAATTGCAGGGTCTGCGAATGTGCGCTTGATTCAAGTCCTTGAACATTCATCATAATCCAACCCATTGTATAGGTTGGAATTGAAAGTGATACTCTTGGTGTTATAGGTTAAGTAGCGGGTGTTTCTTGGAATGGTGTTACCACTGGTGGGTGCTGCTGCTGCTACTGCAGTTGCAACATGCTTTTGGAGCCAGCACCCCAATGTCCAGAGGTTGAAGACAGCACTTCTGTTCTTCTATGCCCTTGACGTTGAAACCTTTCATCCTCAAGGTCTCTCAGTTTTAATTAATTTCTTATAAATGAAAACTTCCAGTCATGAAAAAGAAAGAAAGTGGGTAGCCATTTTTCATACCATGGATCCAGCACAGTGACACAGTGTAATCTTTGAAGAACACAATCTCTGTTTCATACCTTTCATTTGTATTCACATGAAGGATTAAGTGGTTGACCATACCTGCTACTTCTTCACTGACATTGGTATATGTTTATTCTACCTTGTGCAAATGGCCCAATAGCATGAGGAACAATTGGATGGCTTAATTCATGTTACAACCCTCCTTGCTGACTTCCCATGTCAAAATCTCAAAAGGTGCTAGCATTTAGATCAAGCACTCTATTAACTCTATTTGTCAACCTCCATGGTTATGGCTTTAGCAGTTGCATTCACTCTCCTTTGTAGAATATAATAATTGATAGACCTCAAACAGGCATTGCAGCATGAAGAATGTGGAGTTCCAATGTGGCAGGGCCTCTTGGTTGAGGGCCTTTATGTGGACTCTATTAGCATGCTAAATGACCCTTAACTGCTTCCGAGCTTTGAAGGAATGTCTGAAATGAATGTAAATCATGCAACTGGTAAACAGTATGCTGTTGTCTACTTTTTTGAGGAAGTCCTGAACAATTAGGTTAATGCAATGAACTATACATAGGACTCTGAATATCCTACATCAGCCATGGCTTTCACAATGTAACTACATTTGTCAGTGGCAACAATACAATGCTAAGACTTCTGGGTTGAAGCCATTTGAAGACTTTAATATTGAATTATTCACAGTTTATTAATGGAGAACATTGCAACTATCCGTTTGCTTCCACTAAAAAAGGGAAGTCAATCGCTGACATTTTGGCCAGCTTCTCATTGTATAAATGGATTTGCTTATAAATTTAATGGTACAGTGACTCCTTGTTGAACATAGACTTGATAGTGGGTTGTGTTCCTGGTTTTCTTTGTGACAATCCCACCTTAAGTGAGCTTGGATACTTTGGGGTGACAACATACTTTTTTTCCTTGTCATGCTGAAATTGTTGCAGATAATGACTGTACCCTAATAGTGGCAGGAATGTTTCATTAGACAACATCTTCTTCCTCATCACCACCACTTCCTATAGCTTGGATTTCTTCTCTCTTGGCAACAGCTATCCTTGTTAAATGCTTATCCAGTACAATAGTATCTTAATTTTTTAGATCGCCAGTTGGCTCTCAGTAGCATAATGTCCACCTGGCTTTCCAAAATGCATTGTTGTACAGCAAACTGTGCCATCTTCATGTGACCTAAGTGTAAAGAATACCCAAACTGGAGAGGAGAGCTTCCGTAAAAGCCAAAGCCAGAAGAACGTGTTATGGGGGCGTTAGGTGGTTGTGGTTGCCTTTCCCTAGGGCAGGTTGTGATTGTGGTTGGTTCAGGTTTTTGAAAATATGGAAGCAGTTGGTACTGTTAATATGACATGACCTGGGGCAGTTTGAATAGAAGTGATCTGCTCTTCCTCTGTGCCACTCTTAACGTGGAAAATCACTGGTTCATCTTACTCACTTCCAAGTCAACTTTCTGGCACCTATCTTTTCTGTTATTTCCCGTGACGGGGCTTGGTGGGTCTAATCCACATCGTCATCATCTAAAGAGGGATTGGAGAAGATAGCTGAGTGCTCTTTCTTTTACCTCAGAGGAGCGTGTGAAGCTGATGTGTGCAACGGAAGGGCAGTCACAATATCCCGCTGTGCAGCAAGCTCAACTTCCAGCTCGGCTAACACCTCCCGAAGATTAGGTATATCAGATTCCGTCTGCTCGGACAATTCACTTTCGGACTCACTGCTACCATTCATGGCCACAGTCACTGAAGCACTGAGAGGTGTCTGCTTTGGTTTTGGTGGTGGTGACCCCATTGTTGATCCAGAGATAATCCTCCTCCCATGGTTTTCCTGTCCATGACTGTGTAGAGCAGGTACATTACATTGAGCACCTTGCAGGAAAAAGTATAACTGATTGATGTCGGTGGTGGTAACGGACTTATTTTCATCACTGGCTGCTTGACAGAAGATTACTTCTTTGAGGCTATTTTCTTTACTTTTTGTAATGGTAGGCAGGCATGAGCAGTAGCAGAGTGAGGGCTCTGGACTATGGTGGCAGCTAATTATCAGACTTCTCTCCTTCTCCGTATCACCTTGTGCACCTGCAGGCAATGAAAAATAAGAAGAAATACAATGAGACTTGGCTGTTTTGCAGTGTAATACAGGCATCATCATAATAATAACATACCCACATGTAAAATAACAGTTTTGCGAAACTAGACACTACTTAAATTCAGGAAAAGCTACATAATATGTGGTATTCATCCATGGCGCATAGGACCCATATGGAAGCCAAGTAGGGCAGCCAAAAAGTGATGAAATTAATTAAAAAAAAGTGCCTGCTCTTCTTCCGGAGCCCATGGGCCCTCTGTGGGTGCAAGGCGGGTGGGCTAAAATCAATTAAATTAATAAATAAATATCTGGTGTCCCTTCATGGCCCAAGGGACCCTTATGAGAGTTGGGGACAGGTAAAAAATTAAATTAATTTAAAACAACAACCATGTACTACAGGCTTCCAAAATCAACCACAAGCATAAATAAATATAACAGGAAATATATATAATAAAATAGAACAAAAATAACTTGAGCGCCTAAAGGGCCATCACAATCAATGCTCTTATCAAAAGGCTTTTAAAAGTGGCAAACAATGTTCAATATTCAGGCACACACAGTAGCTCTATAAAATGGTGGGCCCCAACATGGCAAGCAAAGAAGTGGAAATGGGGAACAGAGACAACACCATGGGAGTTGCCCACATGGGAAAAAAAGACAGAGGCATGGAGCACAATTGCAAAATGACTACCTGCAAGACACATTGGCTCAACCAAATGGTGGTCGCCCACATGGCAGGCAAAAAAGGCAGTATGGAGAACAAAGTAAATAAGGCTGCCCTACAAGACACTACCCTACCCTACATAGGGCCTGATTATGATGCGGGTAGGAAAGCATTCCCACCGAATCGGTTTGGGAATGGTTTCTGACCGACTAGGATCGGGAGAGTCCGACCGACCAATTAGGATGCATCTGTATGCATCCAGATACGATTGGGTCGGACTCCCATTGACTTTAATGGGAGCCTATGTTCTGACCGAATGCATAGGCTCCCATTGAAGAAAGGGGGGGCTGTGGAAAATCGGGCACCCTGTGGCGGGCACCCCCTGGCGCCTGCCACACTGTGCATGGCTGGTAAGGGGGACGCATGGGTACCCCCACGGGCCCGATTGGGAAGGCTCTGGGTGCAGGGGGGCCTGCTACGGGCCTCCAAAGTCTGATCTCGACCACCGATTCTAGTCGGATGGCACGATTCGGAAAGGCTGTCTGAATCCAGCATCATATTTCGTCGTTCGGAAACTGGGCCCGTAGAGGCGAACGATTCTGCTCCGTACGGCTCGATCATTCCAAATGCCGTCGGGTTCCTATTGGGATATTCCTAACACCTAACTCGCATTGTAATCGGTCGGTCGGAAACCTTTCCGATTCGGTCGAAAAGACACGTTCCCGATCCGAATCGGACAGAGCAAATGCCGTTAGAAGGCCTTCCTAACCGCATCGTAATCGGGCCTATAGTAAGCACATGAAAAAATTAACAGGCAAGCAACTTTACTGCTTCCTTGTCTCTCCCCTTATACTACATTTCTAATAAGAGTTTGGGGAGCCCGTCTTTGGTCTTTGAACTTTGCACAGAGCACTTTCCGCGGCGGGAGCCAGCAGGGGACTCCAGCCCCCATAGACCCTTGCGCCTGGAGGTGCATTTACACTTTCAAGAAGGACGAAGTAGGACGGGGAATCCATGAGCCAATAAGAGCGCCATGTAAGCGCATCGGCAGGTGAGGAGGTGGATGTATTTAAGCCACTCTACCTTGAACGTGTTTTGCGGGTTTTTTTGGACACAGAACTAGAAACCTGGGGTTCCGGATTCAACCGTTCAAGAATATACAGCAGTTGGGAAACAGTGATTATTCACGTCCGTTTAAGAAGGGGATCTACTAACAGACCACTCTTCGAGCCTGCAAAAGAAATATAAGAATTAGTGCAAATATCAACTCCTTTTCATTCAGGGTATAACAACCTAATGTACCACAAAGAAAAGTGAACATAATGACTGTCTTGATAAAGATGGAATAATCAGATACCCATCGAAACGCGTCGACGCATTTCTGTACATTATCCCGAGGACAAGTTGGACCTGTAGATACAAAATAGAGTATATGTATCCAGGCTAATCTTGCTAAAATTATTCCTAGGGAATTGTTGAGTTAAAAGACAAAGTGTACTGTCTATCATTGTTCTTTTCCCTATTTTTAGGGGTCTCTGTGGTAAAAGTGTCATAAGATGTTATGTTATGTCCTGATCTGATGAATTGTATTGTTTTTAATTATGTTGAATTGATGCATTGTGTTGTATTTTAGGTGTTTTACTATATAAATTGTGTTTTTAATAATATTCACATGTACTAAAGAAATAAATTGACCCTTTTTGTATTGCATGTTATAGTGGTATCATTGTTTGAGTGTGTTAGGGTTTTTGAGTGAGATCCCCTCAAAAAGAATTTCTATGTGCTTTATATGAATTAAGAATTCCACTAATGATAGGGTGTTCTTGTTGTAAATCAAGGGATAATTTGTTTTTTGTACTGGTGCTGTGATACAGCCAACGTGCCCGCGGCGCATAAAGGAACTCGCGGGCTCCCGCAGTGCGGGACGCGCCCGGGCTAAGCCCGGGCCAAGGGCAGGCACGCCTGCGCCCGTCAGCGGCAGGAAGAGGCGGGGCGGGAACCACCCCCCCTGGGTTTTTTGCTGCAAGCTGGTTCCCTCTTTTGCTACAGCGGGTTGAATTGTCCCCATTTGGTATTTATCTCTTTTTACTCTATTTTGGAAATTACATGTTTTTAAAGTAGATCCAACCCACTGTTAGGTATCCTTTCTCTTCTTGTGCTCGGGGGTTTGGTGACAGCTGTAGAGTATAGTCCCTTAGAGCGCAGGAGTTGACACAACCAGCGGAGGGTTCAAAAGAAAAGGTCACGATAGAGTTCAGGGTATGGAAAATCCCAAAAGGAAAAAGAAATCCCTTGGGGCAGTCTGCCATGAGACTATGGACCGGATATAGTCAATCTTGACTGAGTGCCAGGAAATAGCTGATACAGGCCCACCGAGCTCCCCTTCTCAGATAGGTAATTTAGTCAGAACAGTCTTAAGTACTGATGCAAATTCTGTAGCCCTGTCATCTACTTCACCCAAGCCATTACCAGGGAAAAAACCAGTAAAGTTAATACCACAGATGTTTAACCAACGCTCAAAAGGGAGGAGCAAGGGACGGGTAAAAAGACCCTCTGACCCGGAATTTGATCCAACCACATCTGTATTATCTATTGAGTCAAGTGGGTCCCCTAGTGTGGCACATGTTACTCAAGTCGAGTGCCACAATAGATTTGACGTCCTTGTTCATGAGGAGGTAGGGGAGCCAGGAGCAGGATTAGGCGATCCCGAGAAGCTTTGCAAAGTTCCTGCTTGTGAGATGCATGCATTGAAGTTGCTATTCGAGTCATTGAGAGAGGAGGTTGCTGCCCTTAGAATGGAGGTTGCTACCCTAACTGAAAGAACAGTCTGTAGAAAGGGGGTGCATCAAGCGTCCTTGTCACCCTCCTCACCTACGGCACAATTAGCATTAAAGGACAGGTGCATAGGACCCCATCCTTGTGGGTTTGCTGAGCCCTCCCATAAAATTGCTCTTGCGGGTACTTTTTATCAACCTTTAGACTACACTAGTAACTACCGCCCGAATGACACATCTATACTAACTGCAAGGAAAATACCGGGAGTTGGCCATGCCAGGACCGGCCCTGGGGCCCCAGATAGAGGCAAAGTTATTCTAGATGAAGGGCATGCACCGAGGTTGGGGAGCGGGGGGACACAGGGGATGGGGTCAGTGAAGGATGGAGTTTATATGAGGCCTAGTGACCAGGGTGCTCAAGATGTAATTTACCTTACTGAAGTCCCTAAACTCTCCAGGGCTGGGTATAAAGACCAGGATTCGTTAAAAAACAAAGTCACTCACTGGTTGAGATCTACCCGCCACTGTTATTCCATCATTAGAGATGACATCAAAGCTGTAGAAAGATTTAGTTCACCTGGGGCCATTAGGGACACGTTAGAAGTTAGTTTTTTTGACAAGGGCATGGTCACTGGCCTATTGGCGATTGATTCCCGTACTATCCCGCCTGTAAATACATCCATCTCCATTAGTTATAGACGCCCTCCAAGATTAGAGCCTGCGTCCCATAGATCTTTTGGGGTCGGACCATTCCCTTGTCCCTGTGGAGTAGAAAATGGCCAAAGATGACTACAGTCTGGCAATATAATGATCCTTGATAGAAACATTGGGTGTTCAGGGCCCCCATTATTTCTGCCTCCACCAGAAGTCCCAACACCCAGAGGTTCAGCAATTAATACCGAGACTGGCTGCGAGCCTTCTACCGTAAATGCAAATAGCGGTATGGCCCTTAGATGTGGTACTGAAGTAGGAGGGGCCTCAGTCCATCCTCTTCTAAAGGTCCTAGTCTGGAATGTGGCAGGGATTTCAAAATTGCTTTCTGACCCAGATTGGTGTACCCTTGTAGACTCTTATGATGTAATCCTATTCAGGAAACCTGGAGCTTGTCTACTCCTTTTAGAAGCGGTTTCTCTATCTATGGCATTGATGCCACCAGGAAAGAGCAGGGTAGACTCTCCGGAGGTCTAGCCGTTTGGGTGAAAAACGCTCTGGGGTCTAAAGTCAAGCTCCTCTATGTTGATTCGCAGGATATTTTAGCCTTTGAGTTGACCCTATATAGTGGTTGGAAGATTAGAATTTTTAATGTCTATAATAGAGTGGTTCGTGCCCTAGAGGAATCAAATACAATCTACATACTAGACCACGCTCTGGCTGAGTACTCTGATGGTGTTCCTGTACTAGTGGCGGGTGATTTTAATTGCACTTTTGAACCCTTCGCCCTTACCCCTCCAGATTTGACTGAGGACTGGGATCGTGCATGGTCAATCCCACATCTAGATTTACCGAAAGTGAGATGGACGAAGAGAGGAGGCCAGGTGTTAGCCCTTACCCTACAACATGACTTAAGAGCAACAAATGGGAGAACCAGGTCTGATCCCAAAGGGGAGTGCACTTTTAACAGACCTGGCCACACAAGTAGAATTGACTATTATTTAGTAACTCTCAATCTCTGGCCCCTAGTGGATGATATGGTGGTGGTAAAAAGAGTAGAAAGTGATCATAACGCTCTTGCCCTTACTCTCATAAAACCTGACACTCCTCAACCTGATATCAGGGGGTGTCAGGATTTAGGTGTTCTTTGTGTTACAAATAACCAAAGGTCAATCAAGTGGGATTGGGTGGAGGAGCATCCGGAAGCCCTTGAAGTAGTTAAAAGTAAAGCACGCCGGGTGATTGAGGAGCTAACTAAACTCCCCGCTAAAGATGCCATTGTGAGTCTGGAATCTTGCCACAAGTTGTTTTATAGTGAAATGAGACACATGCTCAGCCAGCCTCTTAAAGCGCGGAAAAGGGGGGGACACTGTTTAGACCCGCTGCAGATCTCTAAGAGTGCCTGGTACAATCAGGACTGCAGGAAAGCGAAGGGGGCGCTTATTTGTGCAGTAAAACGAAAGGCACGTTCTGAGGTCGTGATCTGCAGAGCCAAGTATAGGCAGGCCATTGAGAAAGCTAAAAAGGAATGAGAGGGTTCTCTCTGGTTCTCCCTACACACCGCACTGACAGACAAAGACCCCAAGACTTTTGGAGAAAAGCAGCATATTGGCTAAAGGGAAATAGTGCAGCCTTAGAATATACCGTCCAGCCAGAAGAGTGGGTTGCTCACTTTAGCTCTCTCTACGGTAAAGGTATCCTAGAAACGCATGAGGCCAGTGAAATGTGGGTTGAGGCCCTAGGTGGGGATGGTGAAACTCTGGTTTTCTCCATTGAGGGAACCCAAATGGCGATCTCATCTTGTGTGCCCGCGCGTGCCCCCGGCCCAAACAGAATTCCTAATGATCTGTATAGAGAGGATAAATCCCTCTGGGGCTCCTACATTAATCTGGTAACAAATTTGATTACGTCTGGTGCTGCCAAACCAGCATCGTGGCAGATTGCAGAGATAGTGCCCATCTACAAAAAAGGGGACAGAGCCAAGCCGGGGAGTTACAGGCCGATTAGCCTCATTGACTCTCTTCAGAAAATGTTCTGTAAGCAGATTTTAGGAAGGATTCAGGATTGGATGTCTGAGTTTCAAATTTTGAGTAATTTTCAAGCAGGCTTCCGCACAAAAGTTAGTACCCTGGGCCAGGCCTTCCGTCTTCTGTGTGTCTACTGGAAGGAAGTAGTTGTTAAGGGAGGGAAATATTTTGTGGCCTTTGTCAATCTGCGTACAGCGTTTGACCTTGTCCCCCGGCCAGACTCTGGAGAGTATTGAAAGACATGGGCTTGCCGGGCAACCTTTTAGATATTTTAATTAGACTTCACTCATCCAATGCAGCACAGGTTATGTGGGGGGAAAGCAACCAAGTAACAGGAACTTTCCCAGTCCAAAGAGGAGTGAGACAGGGATGTGTGTTAGCCCCCACACTTTTTACTCTTTTTATCAATGGGGTGGTAGATTTTATAGATAGAGATGGCTGTGATGCCCCTAAAATCGGCGCATGAAGAGTGCATGCACTACTCTTCGCCGATGACACTCTTTTAATTTCCAAATCTCCGCAGGGTCTACAACAACTTCTGAATGATTTTATAAGGTTTTGTGATAAAAGGGGTCTAGTTAAATGAGGCCAAAACCAAGTACATGATTTTTAATAGTGGCACGGCTAAATTGTCCAAAAGACCTGTATTGGCTGGTAGTATCAAATTGGAGCAATTTGAAGTCTTTGACTACTTAGGTATCCGTCTGACTCCTTCGATCTACTGGGTGCCCTTATCGAGAAAGTAAAGCTACAACTAATCCACCAGTGTACCCACATTAGTAAAATCCATAGGAAGACGGTCTCTCGTCAAATTGCTCCAGCACTTGAAATTTACAACATCAAGGTCCTAGAGGGGGCACTTAATGGTGCAGAGCTGAGGGGTACGGGCAATTCAACCAGCCTTACTGTCATTGAAAATAGCTTCCTAAGATCATTGGTAGACCTCCCATCCAGCTCCCCCCTGATACCTCTGTACATGGACCTTGCCCACAGACAGCTGGCACAGAAGTTGAACTATATACTTTTAATGTTTTGGTATAGGCTATGGACAGTGGAAGAACTTGAAACCTATCGAGAGGCCTTGTCCGATCTTCTAAAATTTCCCAGGCCCACATCGATTAGGTGGTTTACTTTTTTAAGGGAACTGCTAGGGAGGATGGGGATGGAGGCATTATGGTCTAACCCGGAAAGTATGACCCGAGTACCGAGGGCAAAGCTCAAAGAAATGTATTGGGAATTGATACTTGTAAAGGATCTGGCAAAACCCGTGACCAGTCTGACTAATGACTTTTTGAATTTTAAATCTGTCCCCTGTTTCGAGACTAGTATTGATGAAATCGTCCCCCTCTGGCACGTAAACTGTTTTTACAGTTCCGCTATAAGACTTTACCCACCAAACTGTTTTGTTCTAAGTGGTCAAGTAATGCTTTTACTGATGATCTGTGCCCTGTGTGAAAAGCCTGCCCGGAATCTATTGTCCATCTACTTTTTTTTTGCCCACACTATTTATCCTTGAGGAAAAAATGGATACTTGCATTGTGTAGATTGGCAGGCCCGGACCATTATCTTGAGGTGCTGAGAATCTTGTGTACTGACACACAAAGAGTAATGGCTTATGGCCTCTCAAGATTTTGGTATGCACTGTGGATCAGACGTGGAAAATCATTTGCATGAAGCACTTTATTCTCTTCTAATTTGTCGCTCCCTGCATTTGTAAAACTATTTTATGGTAATGTTTTTTTTAACATATTTATCTGGCAATGTCTTTATATTTCTGTTTTACTTACTTGTGCTGCATACTTTATATGATCTACGTGATCGAAATAAAGTCGATGATGATGATGAATAAGAGTTTGCCACAACCCATCACCTTCATACATTTTCCCTATTATCACACTAAAGCTATACACAAAACCACAAATATTGCATCTCAGACAGGGATAGATACTGAGCAGAGGGGTCATGGAGGAACCCCAACCACCATTGGTATCTTCCCACTTTCACTCTCATATGCTGTCTATCAATCTAAGTCTAGGCATACCTCGCTCCCATGCTGCCAACCATTGGAGTGGGAATAGTAATTCTAGTATTTTCAAAGTACAACACTTTTCCTGCTCTTGCTTGTATTGGAGTAGCAATAGTAAATCAAACACCTTCAAAGTCCAACACTTTCCCCGCTGTTGCTCAAATTGGAGTGGGAATAGTAAATCTAACCCCTTCAAAAGTCCAACACCTTGCCTCATTTTGTTTATGTTGGAGTGGAAATCGTAAATCTAACCTCTCCCAAAGTCCAACACTTTCCTGACTGTTACATACATTGAAGTGGAGTTAGAAAATCTAACTCCTCCAAAGTCCAATAATTTCCCTGCTTTTAGTTACGTTGGAGCACTAACGTTAAGTCCATCAATTTCCCTACTAATGCATACGCTGAAGTTAGAACAGTAAATTTAACTTCTTTTTTAGATTGTAATGTTAATGTCTGCTTTATTTTTATTAAATGTGTAATTTTAAAATTATATATAAAAGAAATCACCTGTAATTTTTATTTACATTTTATATTTGTTGATTTTGCATTAATTGTATTTTTGTTATTAAATGTGATATATTTTTTAGTTATGTATCTGTGGCAAATTTTAATATTTTTATTATTAGTAATCATTTTAATTAGTTTTTTGGGACTGTTTTACTTATATATATATAATATATATTTTATGTGAATAATTTAAACTCTTTTTATACTTATTTTTGATATTATAGTGTTATTTTAATCTTTAATAATTTAAAAAAAAAATATATATATATATATATATTCACTGAAAAAACCATAGGTTTTAGGGACAGTTATAGTTAGTTGGACATTGCACTCGTACAAAACCCGTGAAATTCCCCTGTTATAGTTAGTTCAGCTAACTATAACTCGCGCCCCGCAATGCACTGCTGATGACGTCACATATTACATCACTCATGACATGGTCAGTGACATCACTGATGACATCACTGATGACATCTCAAATGACATCACTGATGACATCACTGATGACATCATCCAGTGACTGTGTGTTTCTGTAAAGATTAAATATGTTTAATATATATAGGGAAAGGGGTATTGAAGAATGAGTGGGTGTATAAGTGTCTGAATGGATGATTTAGTACGTGAGTGACTGACTCTACAAGTGAGTGATTAAACGTATCTTACTGAATGCATGGGTTAGTGACTAAACTGTGTGAATGTCTGTATCCGTCTGCTTGTTGGTGTGTAAGTGGATGCATGGATTTGCGAATAGCTACATGAGTGTCTATATGGGTTATTGATTGGTTCTCTGAGTATCTGTATGGCTGCCTGAGTGTTTGTGTGGGTGGGGTGTGTGTGACTCTATACATAGATGTGTGAGTGGGTGATTCACTGGGTGCATGATTTCAAGAGTGCATTTGTGATGGACTGCTTGGGTGGGTGAGTGTGTGTATGGGTGTGTTAGTGAGTGAATGTATATCTCAGTGGTACATGTGCGAGTAACTACATATGTAAAAGGCAGTATATATGTGTGTTAGAGTATTTAAATGGCTATAAGTGAGAGTGTGTTATTGTGAGAGTGGCTGTATGGATGCGTGTGTGCTTGTATCAGTTATTGTATAAGAGCATAAGAATGTGCTAGTATTTGTATGAGTAAGTGAGCTGGTGTGTGTATAACTGTATAGGTGAGTAAATGGGTGTGTGATTAATTTTTTGCATGACTGACTAGGTGTGTGAGTACCTCTATGGATGAGTGGCGGTGTGTGAGTGTCTATATAGGTGTATGAGTGCATATGATAGTCCTGTACTGAGTGACCATAAGTATGAGTGACTGTACGGGTGAGTGAGTGGATGTGTGTGTAAACCTAAGAATCAGTGAGTGGGTATGTAGTTATTGGTGATGGAGTGTCTATGGTTTTGAGAATGGCAGTCTGTAATTTAGAGTGGGTGTATCAAAAGTTATATTAGGGTGTGAGAAGATGCATGAAATTATCACATGGATGATGTCATCAGTGATGTCATTTGAGATGTCATCAGTGATGTCATCAGTGATGTCACTGACCATGTCATGAGTGATGTAATATGTGACGTCATCAGCAGTGCATTGCGGGGCGCGAGTTATAGTTAGCTGAACTAACTATAACAGGGGAATTTCACGGGTTTTGTACGAGTGCAATGTCCAACTAACTATAACTGTCCCTAAAACCTATGGTTTTTTCAGTGAATTTCAAAGGTTTTTTAAATGCTAATTTCTAACTATAACGTGTCTGAAACCTATGGTTTTTTCAGTGAATTTCAAAGGTTTTTTAAATGCTAATTTCTAACTATAACGTGCCTGAAACCTATGGTTTTTTCAGTGAATTTCAAAGGTTTTTTAAATGCTAATTTCTAACTATAACGTGCCTGAAAACTATGATTTTTTAAGTGAATTTCAAAGGTTTTTTAAATGCTAGTTTCTAACTATGCCAACAGAGGTAGGACATGTGAAGAAAGAAGAAAAAACGCACAGAAAGAAGCAAAAGATGTGCAGAAAGAACCAACAGAGGAGCAGAAAGAGGCCTTGTTGCAAAATCATCCTGTGCCCACAACTTTTTCAGACGGGTACTGGTGGTAACTGACTCTGACTAACCAGAGCCAGTGCACGTTTGCACAGTGGTGAAGGGAGGGGGCCTGAGGTGACATGTGTGCAAACGCGCCCCGTGGCGCGTTTTAAGTTGCGGGATTAAGTCCCCTTGAATCCTGAGGGTCCCTGGGGTCCAACTAGCCCCCCAGGTACCTACAGTTAGGACCACAGAGCTGAGTTGCAGAGAGGCGTTCCGAGGCCACGCACCTTTTTTCACCTCTCTGCAACGCACCTCTGTTGTGCTTACTGAAGGTACCTGGTGGGCTAGTTGGCCCCCAGGATTCAAAGGGAATTAACTCCCCAACTTAAACCGCACCACAGGGCGTGTTTGCGCACATGTCACCTGAGGCCCCGCCCCCTCCCTTCACTGTGCATACGCGCCCCGTGGCGCATTTTAAGTTGGGGGATTAGGTCACCTTGAATCCTGAGAGTCCCTGGGGCCCAACCAGCCCACCAGGTACTTCCAGTAAGCACCACAGGCCTGCGTTGCAACGCCTGTAACAAATTGTGCAGTTGTGTTTAGGTAGTGAAGAGGGTCGTGCTGGGGGTAGTGTTTTAGGGTTTAGGGTAGTGCAGTGGTGTTTGTGTAGTGTAGGGGGTCATGCTGGGGGTAGGTTTAGGGTAGTGCAGTGGTGTTTGGGTAGTGTAGGGAGTCGTGCTGGGGGAGTGTTTTAGGGTTTAGGGTAGTACAGTGGTGTTTGGGTAGTGTAGGGGGTCGTGCTGGGGTTAGTGTTTTAGGGTTTAGGGTAGTGCAGTGGTGTTTGGGTAGTGTAGGGGATACTGCTGGGGGTAGTGTTTTAGGGTTTAGGGTAGTGCAATGGTGTTTGGGTAGTGTAGGGGGTACTGCTGGGGGTAGTGTTTTAGGGTTTAGGGTAGTGCAGTGGTGTTTGGGTAGCGTAGGGGGTACTGCTGGGGGTAGTGTTTTATGGTTTAGGGTAGTGCAGTGGTGTTTGGGTAGTGTAGGGGTTCGTGCTGGGGGTAGTTTTTTAGGGTTTAGGGTAGTGCAGTGGTGTTTGTGTAGTGTAGGAGGTCGTATTTTAGGGTTTAGGGTAGTGCAGTGGTCTTTGGGTAGTGTAGGGAGTCGTGCGGGGGTATTGTTTTAGAGTTTAGGGTAGTGCAGTGGTCTTTGGGTAGTGTAGGGGGTTGTGCGGGGGGTAGTGTTTTAGGGATTAGGGTAGTGCATTGGTATTTGGGTAGTGTAGGGGGTCATGCGGGGGGTAGTGTTTTAGGGTTTAGGGCAGTGCAGTGGTGTTTAGGTAGTGTAGGGGGTCGTGCTGGGGGAGTGTTTTAGGGTTTAGGGCAGTGCAGTGGTGTTCGGGTAGTGTAGGGGTCGTGCTGGGGGGAGTGTTTTAGGGTTTAGGGCAGTGCAGTCGTGTTCGGGTAGTGTAGGGGGTCGTGCTGGGGGGAGTATTTTAGGGTTTAGGGTAGTGCAGTGGTGTTCGGGTAGTGTAGGGGGTCATGCTGGGGGTAGTGTTCTAGGGTTTAGGGCAGTGCAGTGGTGTTCGGGCAGTGTAGGGGGTCGTGCTGGGGCTGGTGTTTCAGGGTTTAGGGCAGTGCAGTGGTGTTCGGGCAGTGTAGGGGGTCATGCTGGGGGGAGTGTTTTAGGATTTAGGGCAGTGCAGTGGTGTTCGGGCAGTGTAGGGGGTCGTGCAGGGGGTGGTGTTTCAGGGTTTAGGGCAGTGCAGTGGTGTTCGGGCAGTGTAGGGGTTCGTGCAGGGGTGGTGTTTCAGGGTTTAGGGCAGTGGTGTTCGGGCAGTGTAGGGGGTCATTCTGGGGGTGGTGTTTCAGGGTTTGGGGCAGTGCAGTGGTGTTCGAGCAGTAAAGGGGGTCATGCTGGGGGTGGTGTTTCAGGGTTTAGGGCAGTGCAGTGGTGTTCGGGCAGTGTAGGGGCGGTGCAGGGGGTGGTGTTTCAGGGTTTAGGGCAGTGCAGTGGTGTTCGGGCAGTGTAGGGGTTGGTGCAGGGGGTGGTGTTTCAGGGTTTAGGGCAGTGCAGTGGTGTTCGGGCAGTGTAGGGGGTCGTGCAGGGGGTGGTGTTTCAGGGTTTAGGGCAGTGCAGTGGTGTTCGGGCAGTGTAGGGGGTGGTGCTGGGGCAGGTGTTTCAGGGTTTAGGGCAGTGCAGTGGTGTTCGGGCAGTGTAGGGGGTCGTGCTGGGGCTGGTGTTTCAGGGTTTAGGGCAGTGCAGTGGTGTTCGGGCAGTGTAGGGGGTCGTGCTGGGGCTGGTGTTTCAGGGTTTAGGGCAGTGCAGTGGTGTTCGGGCAGTGTAGGGGGTCGTGCTGGGGCTGGTGTTTCAGGGTATAGGGCAGTGCAGTGGTGTTCGGGCAGTGTAGGGGGTCGTGCTGGGGCTGGTGTTTCAGGGTTTAGGGCAGTGCAGTGGTGTTCGGGCAGTGTAAGGGGTCTTGCTGGGGCTGATGTTTCAGAGTCTAGGGCAATGCAGTGGTGTTCGGGCAGTGTAGGTGGTCTTGCTGGGGCTGGTGTTTCAGGGTTTAGGGCAGTGCAGTGGTGTTCGGGCAGTGTAGGGGGTCGTGCTGGGGGTGGTGTTTCAGGGTTTAGGGCAGTGCAGTGGTGTTCGGGCAGTGTAGGGGGTCGTGCTGGGGGTGGTGTTTCAGGGTTTAGTGCAGTGGTGTTCGGGCAGTGTAGGGGGTCATGCTGGGGTGGTGTTTCAGGGTTTAGGGCAGTGCAGTGGTGTTTGGGCAGTGTAGGGGGTCGTGCAGGGGGTGGTGTTTCAGGGTTTAGGGCAGTGCAGTGGTGTTCGGGCAGTGTAGGGGGTTGTGCTGGGGGTGATGTTTCAGGGTTTAGGTCAGTGCAGTGGTGTTCGTGCAGTATAGGGGGTCGTGCTGGGGGTGGTGTTTCAGGGTTTAGGGCAGTGCAGTGGTGTTCGGGCAGTGTAGGGGGTCATGCAGGGGCTGGTGTTTTAGGGTTTAGGGCAGTGCAGTGGTGTTCGGGCAGTGTAGGGGGTCGTGCAGGGGGTGGTGTTTCAGGGTTTAGTGCAGTGGTGTTCGGGCAGTGTAGGGGGTCATGCTGGGGTGGTGTTTCAGGGTTTAGGGCAGTGCAGTGGTGTTTGGGCAGTGTAGGGGGTCGTGCAGGGGGTGGTGTTTCAGGGTTCAGGGCAGTGCAGTGGTGTTCGGCCAGTGTAGGTAGTCTTGCTGGGGGTGGTGTTTCAGGGTTTAGGGCAGTGCAGTAGTTTTCGGGCAGTGTAGGCGGTCGTGCTGGGGCTGGTGTTTCAGGGTTTAGGGCAGTGCAGTGGTGTTCGGGCAGTGTACGGGGTTGTGCTGGGGCTGGTGTTTCAGGGTTTAGGGCAGTGCAGTGGTGTGCGGGCAGTGTACGGGGTCGTGCTGGGGCTGGTGTTTCAGGGTTTAGGGCAGTGCAGTGGTGTTCGGGCAGTGTAGGGGGTCATGCTGAGGGTGGTGTTTCAGGGTTTAGGGCAGTGCAGTGGTGTTCGGGCAGTGTAGGGGGTCGTGCTGGGGCTGGTGTTTCAGGGTTTAGGGCAGTGCAGTGGTGTTCGGGCAGTGTAGGGGGTCGTGCTGGGGCTGGTGTTTCAGGGTTTTGGGCAGAGCAGTGGTGTTCGGGCAGTGTAGGGGGTCGTGCTGGGGGTGGTGTTTCAGGGTTTAGGGCAGTGCAGTGGTGTTCGGGCAGTGTAGGGGGTCTTGCTGGGGGTGGTGTTTCAGGGTTTAGGGCAGTGCAGTGGTGTTCGGGCAGTGTAGGGGGTCTTGCTGGGGGTGGTGTTTCAGGGTTTAGGGCAGTGGTGTTCGGGCAGTGTAGGGGGTCTTGCTGGGGGTGATGTTTCAGGGTTTAGGGCAGTGCAGTGGTGTTCGGGCAGTGTAGGGGGTCTTGCTGGGGGTAGTGTGTCAGGGTTTAGGGCGGTGCAGTGGTGTTCGTGCAGTGTAGGGGGTCGTGCTGGGGGTGGTGTTTCAGGGTTTAGGGCAGTGCAGTAGTGTTCGGGCAGTGTAGGGGGTCATGCAGGGGGTGGTGTTTCAGGGTTTAGGGCAGTGCAGTGGTGTTCTGGCAGTGTAGGGGGTCATGCTGGGGGTGGGGTTTCAGGGTTTAGGGCATACAGTGGTGTTCGGGCAGTGTAGGGGGTCGTGCTGGGGCTGGTGTTTCAGGGTTTAGGGCAGTGGTGTTCGGGCAGTGTAGGGGGTCTTGCTGGGGGTGGTGTTTCAGGGTTTAGGGCAGTGGTGTTCGGGCAGTGTAGGGGGCCTAGCTGGGGGTGATGTTTCAGGGTTTAGGGCAGTGCAGTGGTGTTCGGGCAGTGTAGGGGGTCTTGCTGGGGGTAGTGTTTCAGGGTTTAGGGCAGTGCAGTGGTGTTCGTGCAGTATAGGGGGTCGTGCTGGGGATGGTGTTTCTGGGTTTAGGGCAGTGCAGTAGTGTTCGAGCAGTGTAGGGGGTTGTGCAGGGGGTGGTGTTTCAGGGTTTAGTGCAGTGGTGTTCGGGCAGTGTAGGGGGTCGCGCTGGGGGTGGTGTTTCAGGGTTTTGGGCAGTGCAGTGGTGTTCGGGCAGTGTAGGGGGTCATGCACGGGGTGGTGTTTCAGGGTTTAGGGCAGTGCAGTGGTGTTCGGGCAGTGTAGGGTGTTGTGCTGGGGCTGGTGTTTCAGGGTTCAGGGCAGTGCAGTGGTGTTCAGGCAGTGTAGGGGGTCGTGCTGAGGCTGGTGTTTCACGGTTTAGGGCAGTGCAGTGGTGTTCAGGCAGTGTAGGGGGTCGTGCTGGGGCTGGTGTTTCAGGGTTTAGGGCAGTGCAGTGGTGTTCGGGCAGTGTAGGCGGTCGTGCTGGGGCTGGTGTTTCAGGGTTTAGGGCAGTGCAGTGGTGTTCGGGCAGTGTAGGGGATCATGCTGGGGCTGGTGTTTCAGGGTTTAGGGCAGTGCAGTGGTGCTCGGGCAGTGTAGGGGGTCGTGCTGGGGGTGATGTTTCAGGGTTTAGGGTAGTGCAGTGGTGTTCGGGCAGTGTAGGGGGTCGTGCAGGGGCTGGTGTTTCAAGGTTTAGGGCAGTGCAGTGGTGTTCGGGCAGTGTAGGGGGTCGTGCTGGGGCTGGTGTTTCAGGGTTTTGGGCAGAGCAGTGGTGTTCGGGCAGTGTAGGGGGTGATGCTGGGGGTAGTGTTTCAGGGTTTAGGGCAGTGCAGTGGTGTTCGGGCAGTGTAGGGGGTCGTGCTGGGGTGGTGTTTCAGGGTTTAGGTCAGTGGTGTTCGGGCAGTGTAGGGGGTCTTGCTGGGGGTGATGTTTCAGGGTTTAGGGCAGTGCAGTGGTGTTCGGGCAGTGTAGGGGGTCTTGCTGGGGGTAGTGTTTCAGGGTTTAGGGCAGTGCAGTGGTGTTCGGGCAGTGTAGGGGGTCATGCTGGGGGTGGTGTTTCAGGGTTTAGGGCAGTGCAGTGGTGTTCGGGCAGTGTAGGGGGTCGTGAAGGGGTGGTGTTTCAGGGTTTAGGGCAGTGCAGTGGTGTTTGGGCAGTGTAGGGGGTCGTGCTAGGGGTGGTGTTTCAGGGTTTAGGGCAGTGCAGTGGTGTTCGGGCAGTGTAGGGGGTCATGCAGGGGCTGGTGTTTCAGGGTTTAGGGCAGTGCAGTGGTGTTCGGGCAGTGTAGGGGGTCGTGCTGGGGGTAGTGTTTTAGGGTTTAGGGTAGTGCAGTGGTGCTTGTGTAGTGTATGGGGTCGTGCTGGGGGTAGTGTTTTAGGGTTTAGGGTAGTGCAGTGGTGTTTGTGTAGTGTAGGGGGTCATGTTTTCGGGTAGTGCAGTGGTGTTTGGGTAGTGTAGGGGGTCGTGCTGGGGGTAGTGTTTTAGGATTTAGGTTAGTGCAGTGGTGTTTGGGTAGTGTAGGGGGTCGTGCTGGGGGTAGTGTTTTAGGGTTTAGGGCAGTGCAGTGGTGTTTGTGTAGTGTAGGGGGTCGTGCTGGGGGTCGTGTTTTAGGGTTTAGGGTAGTGCAGTGGTGCTTGTGTAGTGTAGGAGGTCGTGCTGGGGGTAGTGTTTTAGGGTTTAGGGTAGTGCAGTGGTGTTTGTGTAGTGTAGGGGGTCATGTTTTAGGGTAGTGCAGTGGTGTTTGGGTAGTGTAGGTGGTCGTGCTGGTGGTAGTGTTTTAGGATTTAGGTTAGTGCAGTGGTGTTTGGGTAGTGTAGGGGGTCGTGCTGGGGGTAGTGTTTTAGGGTTTAGGATAGTGCAGTGGTGCTTGTGTAGTGTAGGGGGTCGTGCTGGGGGTAGTGTTTTAGGGTTTAAGGTAGTGCAGTGGTGTTTTTGTAGTGTAGGGGGTCATGTTTTAAGATGCGATGCTCCAATACCTGACCAGTCTGCACTACATAAAACTGCAAAAAACTAAAAATAAAAAGTGTTTTGCACACTTTTGTCATTGGGCTATATGTGGGCTACATCTGGGTAATATTTGTGCTACATTTGGGCTCTTTTTTCACTGGTGGCCATCTTGGAAGACTTCTTTGTTATGAAGTTTCCTAATTTCCTCATTTACTGCAGTCTCCTCAGTAGGAAATGCTTTCAGTTTTTTACTTTGATTCCATCAAGAAGGCATTCAGATGTCTCACATCTGCCATAAATTCAGAATGTTAGCATTTTAGTTGCTCATTAGATCACTGGAGTAAAGCTACTGCTCACCAGGGAGTTAACTGGTAGTCTGCTGCTGGTATTGAAAGTGATTGTTTCAGTCTGCATGTCAGAATTTTCTAATGAAATAGAAGAGGATTTGAGATCTCACTTAAAACATGCCCTAATTTTTCTTTCTGCAGCACTAACCATAATTTCTATTTCAAAAGAACCCCTCATTTTGTTCCTTTTTAAATTAAATGTTTTAAGTGTTACTGTTTTATTCCAATCAAGATGGCTTCAGGTGTGCCATACTTTTGTCATAAGTAAGGCTGTTAGCGCTCTAGTTGTTCTTTAGAACACTCTGGGAAGCTGCAGTAGAACACAAAGGCATCAACTGGCAGGCTGCTCCTGTTGAAATATAACAGGAAGATATTTGAGATCACACTTGAAATATGTCCTAATTTTTCTTTCTACAGCACTAACCATAATTTCTATGACAAAATGAACCCCATCATTTTGTTCCTTTTTAAATTAAATGTTTTAAGTGTTACCAGTTTATTCCAATCAAGATGGCTTCAGGTGTGCCATACTTTTGTCATAAGTAAGGCTGTTAGCGCTCTAGTTGTTCTTTAGAACACTCTGGGAAGCTGCAGTAGAACACAAAGGCATCAACTGGCAGGCTGCTCCTGTTGAAATATAACAGGAAGATATTTGAGATCACACTTGAAATATGTCCTAATTTTTCTTTCTACAGCACTAACCATAATTTCTATGACAAAATGAACCCCATCATTTTGTTCCTTTTTAAATTAAATGTTTTAAGTGTTACCAGTTTATTCCAATCAAGATGGCTTCAGGTGTGCCATACTTTTGTCATAAGTAAGGCTGTTAGCACTCTAGTTGTTCTTTAGAACACTCTGGGAAGCTGCAGTAGAACACAAAGGAATCAACTGACAGTCTCTGCCCTTGTTGGATGTACATGTTTTACTGAGAATGTCAGACTTCATTCTCACATGAGTGAGAAAGATAATGTGAATTTACAGAAAATATGCTCTCATTTTAGCTTCTGGAGCACCTTCCAAACCTCCATGGGACAAGCATGAGAAAATAGTGTTCTCTCAAACATGATTCATGATATCCCAGCAGAAGGTTTTTCACATGGTAAAATCACCTTAGAATACACCACAATTCCTAAAATTAGTATGGTACCATCAACAAATAAATTCTAATGTAACTAAAGCCTGTTATCACCCTTTATAGTTCTCCTTTTGGTGACCCTCAAAATCTTCTATTCACTACAATGCATTTCAATGAGGTACTATCATTTATATTGGTCCCAAGATGGCTGCCAGCAATTCCAGGATGAAGTGCTGACAGACAATCAGATCTCACGATGACATGTGTGGTTAGGCTCCGCCCAGATATATATGTGACTTTACTTTTGATTTTCTCAGGAACTACTGAACGGATTTACACCATTTAAGCAAAAGGCACGACACTGAACCAAGGGCTACCTCTTTGCCAAATTTGGTGTAATTCCGTTCAGCAGTTCGGGCTGTAGCTGCGACTAAAGGTTCCTATGGAAAAATGAATGGGGAAAACGCGTTTTGGGACCCCCTTTTTTCTCGGCCCCCGCTTGACGTATCACCCTGAGACTTTCAGGATAGGAGCGGACCGGAGCGCCCCAACAAGTTGGAAACTTTCGCGAAGATTCGTCAACCGGCGCCAACGTTATTTCAAATAGAATGTCGCGGATTTCCTATGGATAATAGGTTTTAACTATAACTATCTACTGGCGACCGCCAGTAGATAATATATATATATATATATATATATATATATATATATACATATATATATATATATATATATATATATATATATTATCTACTGGCGGTCGCCAGTAGATAGTTATAGTTACAACCTATTATCCATAGAAATCCGCGACATTCTATTTGAAATAACTCTTCTTGCCGGTTGACGTATCTTCGCGAAATTTTCAAACTTTGTGGCCCGTTCCGGTCCGCTCCTACCCTGAAAGTCTCGGGGATCGTCAAGCGGGGGCCGAGAAAAGGGGTCCCAAAGCGTGTTTTCCCATGCATTTTTCCATAGGAAACTTTAGACACGGCTACAGCCCGAACTGCTGATCGGAGTTACACCAAATTTGGCAAAGAGGTAGTTCTTGGTTCAGAAAGAACCCTTTTTGTTAAATGGTGTAAATCCGTTCAGTAGTTGCTGAGAAAATGAAAAGTAAAAAGATAGTGATATCTATGGGCACGGAGGATTTGCGCACCCTCAGCGCACCCTGCGCGCACCGTCCCCGATCACGAGCTGCATGTTAATTGGCTGTCAGCTGGCTGTCAACATTCCGATTCAGGAAATGTTGGCAGCCATTTTGTCCCCTCGGTAGAACCGAGGGACAGAAACAAGTGCGCAAAGCGCACAAAGGGGGCAGGGTAGAAACACCCTGACCCCTAGGTTTGCTCAGGGGGTCCCACAAGGACCCCCTGGAGCAAAAAAAAAAAATTCTTTTTTTTTTAAATCGGCAGGATGCGCTCAGGGTGCGCGAATCCTGCTGGAAAAAAAAAATCGAAGCGCGGTCTCCCGCGCATCGATGGTACTGGCCCCGGGTGGCCCAAGTCCCGGGGGCATGGTGGGGGGGATAATTTAATGTGTGGGGGGCCTCAAAGGGCCCCCTAAGCCCCGGGGACCGCCACCCCCGGGGCTTTTTTAAATGGTGCGGGAGGGCTCTGAGCCCTCCGCAGCCCGGGACCACCACCTCCCGGGGCTTTTTTTTTATAGATTATAAAACCTGTGTGGGGGGCTTCAGCCCTCACACGCCCGAGGACCGCCACCTCCCCGGGGCACTAAACATTTTAATATGGGGGTCCGTTACGGACCCCAGAGCCCCGGGGACCACCACCTCCCCGGGGCTGTGTAGTGAATGGGAGGGGGCCGCGCGGCCCCCTCCTGGAGCCCTTGATGGCCCTGGGGACCACCACCCCCAGGGCCGGCTCCTGCGTGTCCCGGGGTGCCTACCCCGGGACACTGTAGTTTGCTATGGCAGGACGGGAGCCTCGCGGCTCCCGTCCTGCCATAGCAAATGCTTTGGATATTGGAAGAGAGAGCAGGGAAACCTGCTCTCTCTTCCAATATCCAAAGCCGATGCCTTTCCACATGGGGAGCAGCATGTCAGCTGCTCCCCATGTGGGACAGCAATGCCGGCTCCCAAGGGACGTGGGGAGCCGGCGGGACTGTGGGGGATTGGGGACCCCCACAGTCCCCAACGAGAGGAGCCAGCCCCGGGGGATGGGGTCCCCGGGGCAAGTAGTGGCCCGGGGAGGGCCACGCGGCCCCCTCCCCAAAAAAGAGAAGAAAAAATAAAAAATGGAAAGGCCGGCCCCGGGGGATGGGGTCCCCGGGGGCCTTAAAATGGCCAGAGGAGGGGGCCACGCTGCCCCCTCAAAATAATAAATATAGAGGCCATGCCCCGGGGATGGGGTCCCCGGGGCCAATACAGGCCCAGGGAAGGGGAGCCATGCGGCCCCCTTCCTGTTTTTTTTTTTTTTTGTAATTTAAAAGGGAGTAAGGCCCTGGGGGATGGGGTCCCCAGGGCCCAAAAAGAAAAAAAGGAAGGGGGCCACACAGCCCCCCTTCAGGGGACAACATTTTTTTTTTTTTTTTAAACGATCGGGGCCCGCAGGCCCCGCCCCCTTCCTTCACCACTCTGCAAACGCGCCCCCTGGCGCGTTTGCAGAGAGGAACAATTCCCCTTGAATACTGGGGGTCCCTGGGGGCCAACTAGCCCACCAGGAATCTCCAGTATGCGCCAGGGAGCTGCCTTGCAGAGACGTGTGAGAGGCCACACCCCTTTTTACACCTCTCTGCAACGCAGCTCTGTGGCGCTTTTGGAGGTATATGGTGGGCTAGTTGGACTCCGGGGACCCTCAGGATTCAAGGGGACTTAATCCCCCAACCTAAAACGCGCCACGGGCGCGTTGCACAGTGGTGAAGGGAGGGCGGGGCTTCAGGTGACATGTGTGCAAACAGGCCCCGTGGTACGTTTTAAGATGGGGAATTAAATCCCCTTCAATCCTGAGGGTCCCTGGGGCCAACTAGCCCAACAGGTACATCAGAAAGCGCCACAGAGCTGCGTTGCAGAGAGGTGTAAAGGGGTGTGGCCTCTCTACACGTCTCTGCAACGCAGCCCCTGACGCATATTGGAAGTTCCTGGTGGGCTAGTTGGCCCCTAGAGACCCTCAGGATTCAAGGGGACTTAATCCCCCAACTTAAAATGCGCCACGGGCGCGTTTGCACAGATGTCACCTCAGGCCCCGCCCCCTCCCTTCACCATTGTGCAAATATTCCTCTAAAATCAGCCGAAATACGAATTCCGATTTACTCACCTGTTATAAGGAGAGACCTCAGTGCTGTATCTTTGAGCCCAGTACTGGTCCTGAAAAGTAATTTTAACCGTACTTACCAGTAACTTCAATTTCCTTCCATAGGCTAACATTGACTGGTTTCACTTGGAAATTCTTCTAAGTGTGGAGTTTTGGAACTTTAAAATATTCCTCTAAAATCAGCCGAAATACGAATTCCGATTTACTCACCTGTTATCAGGAGAGACCTCAGTGCTGCATCTTTCAGCCCAGTACTGGTCCTGAAAAGTAATTTTAACCGTACTTACCGGTAACTTGAATTTCCTTCATAGGCTAACATTGACTGGTTTCACTTGGAAATTCTTCTAAGTGTGGAGTTTTGGAACTTTAAAATATTCCTCTATAATCAGCCGAAATACGAATTCCGATTTACTCACCTGTTATCAGGAGAGACCTCAGTGCTGCATCTTTCAGCCCAGTACTGATCCTGAAAAGTAATTTTAACCGTACTTACCGGTAACTTGAATTTCCTTCATAGGCTAACATTGACTGGTTTCACTTGGAAATTCTTCTAAGTGTGGAGTTTTGGAACTTTAAAATATTCCTCTAAAATCTGCCGAAATACGAATTCCGATTTACTTACCTGTTATCAGGAGAGACCTCAGTGCTGCATCTTTCAGCCCAGTACTGATCCTCAAAAGTAATTTTAACCGTACTTACCAGTAACTTGAATTTCCTTCCATAGGATATCATTGCCTGCTTTTTGCTGAAAAAGTTTCTAAGTGTTGATTTTTGAAACATACAAATATTCCTCTAAAATCAGCCGAAATCCGAATTCTGATTTACTCACCTGTTATCAGGAGAGACCTCAGTGCTGCATCTTTCAGCCCAGTACTGGTCCTGAAAAGTAATTTTAACCGTACTTACCAGTAACTTGAATTTCCTTCCATAGGCTAACATTGACTGGTTTCACTTGGAAATTCTTCTAAGTGTGGAGTTTTGGAACTTTAAAATATTCCTCTAAAATCAGCCGAAATACGAATTCCGATTTACTCACCTGTTATCAGGAGAGACCTCAGTGCTGCATCTTTCAGCCCAGTACTGATCCTCAAAAGTAATTTTAACCGTACTTACCGGTAACTTGAATTTCCTTCATAGGCTAACATTGACTGGTTTTCAGCAAAAAGTTTCAGTGTTGATTTTCACAAACTACAAATATTCCTTAAAAATCGCCTGTATGACTTAAACGCATTCTTTCAACTGTTTACAGGAGATGCACCAGTGCTGGATCCAGGATCCAACACTGAGTAAGAAAAAGTAACGATAACAGTTTTTACCTGCTAAGTGAATTTCCTTCCATAGGATAACATTGGTGATTCTATGAGAAAAAGTTTCTGTGTCAACTTTTAAAATACAATAATATTCCTTAAAAATCACGACTGTAACCAAAACGCTTTTACTCAACTGTTTACAGGAGATGTACCAGGACTGAATCTAGGATCCAGTCCTGTGGTTAGAAAAGTAATCCATAAAGTAACTAATTGCATTTAACTAGAAATTCACATTGAGCTGAATGTTGCATTGTGTTTGAAAATGTGTTGCCCATTGCAACAACTGTAACTACTGTACTTAAAAGTCTATTGCCTATCTGCAAAGTATTTAAACTAAAGTAATTCATTCTGAGAAAGTATTTTTGTAATGTAATGTATAATGTAATTACAATGTAATTTAAAAAATAAAATATGTAAAAAAAATTGTTTCTAAAAATGTAGTAAATCAGTATGAAAAAAATTAATATAACAATTAATACATTTAAAAATTGTCATTTACAAAACCTTTGAAATTCACTAAAAAAACGTAGGTTTCAGGCACGTTATAGTTAGAAATTAGCATTTAAAAAACCTTTGAAATTCACTGAAAAAACCATAGGTTTCAGACACGTTATAGTTACAAATTAGCATTTAAAAAACCTTTGAAATTCACTGAAAAAACCATAGGTTTCAGACACGTTATAGTTACAAATTAGCATTTAAAAAACCTTTGAAATTCACTGAAAAAACCATAGGTTTTAGGGACAGTTATAGTTACTTGAACATTGCACTCGTACAAAACCCGTGAAATTCCCCGTTATAGTTAGTTCAGCTAACTATAACTCGCGCCCGCAATGCACTGCTGATGACGTCACATATTACATCACTCATGACATGGTCAGTGACATCACTGATGACATCACTGATGACATCTCAAATGACATCACTGATGACATCATCCACGTGATAATCTGATGCACCTCCTCACACCCTAATATAACCTTTGATACACCCACTCTAAATTACAGACTGCCATTCGCAAAACCATAGACACTCCAACACCAATAACTACATACCCACTCACTGATTCTTAGGTCTACACACACACATCCACTCACTCACCCGTACAGTCACTCATACTTACGGTCACTCAGTACAGGACTATCATATGCACTCATACTCCTATATAGACACTCAAACACCGCCACTCATCCATAGAGGTACTCACACACCTAGTCAGTCATGCAAATAATTAAACACACTACCATTTACTCACCTATACAGTTATACACACACCAGCTCACTTACTCATACAAATACTAGCACATTCTTACGCTCTTATACAATCACTGATACAAGCACACACTCATCCATACAGCCACTATCACAATCAGTCACTCTCGCTTATAGCTATTTATATACTCCAACACACATATATACTGCCTTTCACATATGTAGTTACTCACACATGTACCACTGGGACATACATTCACTCACTAACACACTCTTACACACACTTACCCACCCATACAGTCTATCACAGATGCACTCTTGAAACCATCCACCCAGTGAATCCCCCACTCACACATCTATGCACAGAGTCGCACACACCCCTCCCACACAAACACTCAGGCACCCATACAGATACTCACACAAGCATTCAATAACTCAAATAGACACTCATGTAGCTATTCACAAACACATGCAGCCACTTACACAGCAACAGACAAACGGATACAGACATTCACCCAGTTTAGTCACTTACCCATGCATTCAGTAAGATACGTTAAATCACTCACTTATACAGTCAGTCACGCACCTACTAAATCATCCATACAGACACTTACACACCCACTCATTCTTCAATACGTCTTTTCCTATATATATTAAAAATATTTAAACTTTAGAGAAACACACAGTCACTGGATGATGTCATCAGTGATGTCATCAGTGATGTCATTTGAGATGTCATCAGTGATGTCATCAGTGATGTCACTGACCATGTCATGAGTGATGTAATATGTGACGTCATCAGCAGTGCATTGCGGGGCGCGAGTTATAGTTAGCTGAACTAACTATAACGGGGGAATTTCACGGGTTTTGTACGAGTGCAATGTCCAAGTAACTATAACTGTCCCTAAAACCTATGGTTTTTTCAGTGAATATATATATATATTACCTACTGGCGGTCGCCAGTAGGTAGTTATAGTTAGGACCTATTTTCCATAGGAAATTCACAACATTCTATTTCCAATAACTTTGGCGCCGGTTGATGAATCTTCGCGAAATTTTCAAAACTTGTGGGGCGCTCCGGTCCACTCCTATCCTGAAAGTCTCGGGGTGATTCATCAAGTGGGGGCCGAGAAAAAAGGGGGGTCCCAAAACGTGTTTTCCCCATGCAATTTTCCATAGGAACCTTTAGTCGCAGCTACAGCCCGAACTGCTGAACGGAATTACACCAAATTTGGCAAAAAGGTAGCCCTTGGTTCAGAGTCGTGCCTTTTGGTTAAATGGTGTAAATCCGTTCAGTAGTTCCTGAGAAATTTGAAAAAGAAAACACATATATATCTGGGCGGAGCCTAACCACACATGTCATCGTGAGATCTGATTGGCTGTCAGCACTTCATCCTGGAATTGCTGGCAGCCATCTTGGGACCAATATAAATGATAGTACCCCATTGAAATGCATTGTAGTGAATCGAAGATTTTGAGGGTTACCAAAAGGAGAACTATAAAGGGTGATAACAGACTTTAGTTACATTAGAATTCATTTGTTGATGGTACCATACTAATTTCAGGAATTGTGGTGTGTTCTAAGGTGATTTTACCCTGTGAAAAACCTTCTGCTGGGATATCATGAATCATGTTTGAGAGAAAACTATTTTCACATGCTTGTCCCATACAGTTTTGGAAGGTGCTCCAGAAGCTAAAATGAGAGCATATTTTCTGTAAATTCACATTATCTTTCTCAGTCATGTGAGAATGAAGTCTGACATTCTCAGTAAAACATGTACATCCAACAAGGGCAGAGACTGTCAGTTGATTCCTTTGTGTTCTACTGCAGCTTCCCAGAGTGTTCTAAAGAACAACTAGAGTGCTAACAGCCTTACTTATGACAAAAGTATGGCACACCTGAAGCCATCTTGATTGGAATAAACTGGTAACACTTAAAACATTTAATTTAAAAAGGAACAAAATGATGGGGTTCATTTTGTCATAGAAATTATGGTTAGTGCTGTAGAAAGAAAAATTAGGACATGTTTCAAGTGTGATCTCAAATATCTTCCTGTTATATTTCAACAGGAGCAGCCTGTCAGTTGATGCCTTTGTGTTCTACTGCAGCTTCCCAGAGTGTTCTAAAGAACAACTAGAGCGCTAACAGTCTTACTTATGACAAAATTATGGCACACCTGAAGCCATCTTGATTGGAATAAACTGGTAACTCTTAAAACATTTAATTTAAAAAGGAACAAAATGAGGGGGTTCATTTTGTCATAGAAATTATGGTTAGTGCTGTAGAAAGAAAAATTAGGACATGTTTTAAGTGAGATCTCAAATATCTTCCTGTTATATTTCAACAGGAGCAGCCTGTCAGTTGATGCCTTTGTGTTCTACTGCAGCTTCCCAGAGTGTTCTAAAGAACAACTAGAGAGCTAACAGTCTTACTTATGACAAAAGTATGGCACACCTGAAGCCATCTTGATTGGAATAAACTGGTAACACTTAAAACATTTAATTTAAAAAGGAACAAAATGAGGGGGTTCATTTTGCCATAGAAATTATGGTTAGTGCTGTAGAAAGAAAAATTAGGACATGTTTTAAGTGAGATCTCAAATATCTTCCTGTTATATTTTTCAACAGGAGCAGCCTGTCAGTTGATGCCTTTGTGTTCTACTGCAGCTTCCCAGAGTGTTCTAAAGAACAACTAGAGTGCTAACAGCCTTACTTATGACAAAAGTATGGCACACCTGAAGCCATCTTGATTGGAATAAACTGGTAACACTTAAAACATTTAATTTAAAAAGGAACAAAATGATGGGGTTCATTTTGTCATAGAAATTATGGTTAGTGCTGTAGAAAGAAAAATTAGGACATGTTTCAAGTGTGATCTCAAATATCTTCCTGTTATATTTCAACAGGAGCAGCCTGTCAGTTGATGCCTTTGTGTTCTACTGCAGCTTCCCAGAGTGTTCTAAAGAACAACTAGAGCGCTAACAGTCTTACTTATGACAAAATTATGGCACACCTGAAGCCATCTTGATTGGAATAAACTGGTAACTCTTAAAACATTTAATTTAAAAAGGAACAAAATGAGGGGGTTCATTTTGTCATAGAAATTATGGTTAGTGCTGTAGAAAGAAAAATTAGGACATGTTTTAAGTGAGATCTCAAATATCTTCCTGTTATATTTCAACAGGAGCAGCCTGTCAGTTGATGCCTTTGTGTTCTACTGCAGCTTCCCAGAGTGTTCTAAAGAACAACTAGAGCGCTAACAGTCTTACTTATGACAAAAGTATGGCACACCTGAAGCCATCTTGATTGGAATAAACTGGTAACACTTAAAACATTTAATTTAAAAAGGAACAAAATGAGGGGGTTCATTTTGCCATAGAAATTATGGTTAGTGCTGCAGAAAGAAAATTTAGGGCATGTTTTAAGTGAGATCTCAAATCCTCTTCTATTTCATTAGAAAATTCTGACATGCAGACTGAAACAATCACTTTCAATACCAGCAGTAGACTTCCAGTTAACTCCCTGGTGAGCAGTAGCTTTACTACAGTGATCTAATGAACAACTAGAGTGCTAACATTCTGAATTTATGGCAAATGTGTGACACATCTGAATGCCTTCTTGATGGAATCAAAGTAAAAACTGAAAGCATTTCCTACTGAGGAGACTGCAGTAAATGACGAAATTAGGAAACTTCATAACAAATAAGTCTCCCAAGATGGCCACCAGAGAAAAAAGAGCCCAAATGTAGCACAAATATCACCCAGATGTAGCCCACATATAGCCCAATGACAGAAGTGTGCAAAACACTTTTTATTTTTAGTTTTTCTGCAGTTTTATATAGTGCAAACTGGTCAGGTATTGGAGCGTTACATCTTACTTGGACCCCTTATTGCGTATTTTGCACGAAGTACATGAGATTGATCTTGCGAAACATTGAACTTTACGATTCTGTTAACCTGAAGTTGCTCTGAACCGGGCTTTGTAACACCCGTTTTTACCTACTGGTTTTAATTAATTCTCACTGTATTGTATTAGGAAAGAGGATTTACTGTTTTTATGTACACTTTTATGATCTATGTTTCTAAATCAGATCAAATAAAGTTTAATGAATTCTATGGCAGGACGGAGGCGAGGATTATGCATATCTTTCCTCACTTTATTTGCATAGCAGTTCAAAGAAAACGTAACACAACAATCATTAAACAAAAGACTACACAACCCATGAACCATTAGGGGGTAGTCTCCAAGGCAACTATAGTCCAATCATATCACAGTCCATCGTATATAATATTGTGACGTCCCTTCCGCTTCCTCTTTCTTCACTGCTCGTCAGTTAAGTGCATTCCTTACATTCTTGGCTTAATCTGACGTTGTTGCTGTTTGTATAGCGGTTTCTTGTGCACGTTATTAGCATTATTGCCTTGGTATTGTTTCATATTCCCTGCGCAGCAGGCTCTTGCCCGAGCGCGTTCTCCCCCTCGCAGTTTCTCCCGCTGTGTGCTCTGCGCACGGTGAGATCCTGTCAGGCGCGTCTGGTCCGAGCGAGGCAGCTCCGTCGAGCGCTCCCGCTGGTCTTTACGCGCGTTTGGGAATCCGGTCACTCCTTTAGTGTCCGCTTGATTCCCGACCAACCCTCGCCTAATTTTGACACCGCTACGCGGTGATTTCCCCACACGGCCACGTTAGTGACCAGCGCCACCTGGTGGTGGTAATTGGTATTGCGCCTCAGTCTATTCTTATAACAGCTTCGGGGAAAGCCCAGCTGTTGGAGCACCGGCGAGGGGGCTGTCTTAAGGATTTTAAGGGCATTTGTTCTGTGCTCACACCCTCTGCTATCATGTCTTCTCCAGAAGACCATTTTTACTCCTCCTACCAGGAAGTGGAGGAGGAATGGCCCCCAACTTCTCCCTCCAGCAGTGGACCAAGCCCTCTCTCTGGCTATTTCTAGGGCGCTGGCTCCTCTTAGGGATCAGGTTGATAAGCTGGCGAAAAGCATCCCTGGGGTGTTCAGTGACCCAGATCTGGTGGTGGCGGGTCCAAGTAGCTCCCAGATGGGGAATAAAAGGGCCGTTAAGCATAACGCGGGGCACTTGGAAGGATTTGATAAACTTACGGAGACCTTCCTCAAGAGTGCGCGAACGCTAAAACATGCACCCTGCCGGGAGGAGGAGGGGCCCGGAGAAAATTGCGACACTGTCACCACTATTGTAGACCCCGACGGCGGGTTTCCCTTAGAGGGAGAGGGTGTATCGGAGGACGATTTCTCCTCCGATGAGGATAAGGACTCGGGACGTCCCTGGCGTCCAGAGTCCCACTCCTCTCAGTCCCCGGTTGGGGACGGGGTCCACTCGGACATGTTCGAGCCTACCCAAATTTACCATCCTAGGTCGGCAGAGTGGACACCTGATGCCAAAGTGGCAGAGTATGTGGTGGGGAAAATCCATCAACCCCTTGAAAGGGAGGTCAGGAATAGGATGAGGGGAGAATGCCCCAGGCCCTCACTGAAGGGGAAGGTGGCACACACGCCTGAAATTGATGAGAAACTATGTACCTTTTTCTCCAAGTATATGAGGGATCCCAAGAAAGGAATTGATAGGTCTTGGATGTGGTAGGGCCCTTGACCCAAATTATTCAATTGACGGAGCGTTCCAAAGAGTCAGGATCCCCTTTGTCCACGGATATTGTGGCTGGTTGGGCGCACTACCCTAAACCCTAAAACACTACCCCCTCCACTACCCAAACACCACTGCACTACCCTAAACCCTAAAACACTACCCCCAGCACGACACCCTACACTACCCAAACATAACTGCACTACCCTAAACCCTAAAACACTACCACCAGCACGACTCCCTACACTACCCAAACACCACTGCACTACCCTAAACCCTAAAACACTACCCCCAGCACGACTCCCTACACTACCCAAACACCACTGCACTACACTAAACCCTAAATATACCCCCAGCATGACCTCCCACACTACACAAACACCACTGCACTACCCTAAACCCTAAAACACTACCCCCATCACGACCCCTACACTACCCAAACACCACTGCACTACCCTAAACCCTAAAACACTAACCCCAGCATGACCCCCTACACTACCCAAACACCACTGCACTACCCTATACCCTAAAACACGACCCCCTACACTACACAAACACGACTGCACTACCCTAAACCCTAAAACACTACCCACAGCATGACCCCTTCACTACACAAACACCACTGCACTGCCCTAAACCCTAAAACACTACCCCAGCACTACCCCTACACTACCCAAACACCACTGCACTAACATAAACCCTAAAACACTACCCCCAGCACAACCCCCTACACTACACAAACACCACTGCACTACCCTAAACCCTAAAACACTATCCCCAGCACAACTCCCTACACTACCCAAACACCACTGCACTACCCTAAACCCTAAATCTACCTCCAGCACGACCCCCTACACTACCCAAACACCACTGCACTACCCTAAACCATAAAACACTACCCCAGCATGACCCCCTACACTACACAAACACCACTGCACTACCCTAAACCCTAAAACACTACCACCAGCATGACCCCCTACACTACTCAAACACCACTGCACTACCCTAAACCCTAAAACACTACCCCAGCACGACCCCTACACTACCCATACACCACTGCACTACCCTAAACCCTAAAACACTACCCCCAGCATTACCCCCTACACTACTGCACTACCCTAAACCCTAAAACACTACCCCCAGCACAACCCCCTACACTACCCAAACACCACTGCACTACCCTAAACCCTAAAACACTACCCCCAGCATGACCCCCTACACCACCCAAACACCACTGCACTACCCTAAACCCTAGAAAAGAAACCCCCACCCATGCCCAATCCCCCTTACCTCTCACTCCTCATGGTTCCTCTCTCCTCGTGGTTCCTGCTTCACGTCATCTCTGAGGGCCGGTGCACGCTCGTTGTGAGGAAACGGAACAGCCTCTGTTTCCTTACGACATGGACGTCTACATGTTTTTAGAACGCATGGTCATTTACCATACATACCTTTACAACAAAATTCGTTGTAAAGGCATGCGTGGTAATATGACCATGCGTTCTAAAAATGCGTAGTAATGACTTCATGATGTACAACGCATGCGTGGTAATGCATGCGTTGTAATGGTATCGCAAAGTAAAAAGTCGTTGTAACTGCTGTTTACCGATCGAAGCTGGCCCCTGTTCTTCAGTGAGACGTTTATTTGATTAATTAGGAGGAAGGAATGTGGTTTTTTACCGAAAAGTGCATTCTTGGCTGTTGTATTGTGAAAGTGTCCGCGTGGCCTGGTTTCACTTCCGGTGAGAGAGTGGAAGAGTCTGTTTGGATCTAAAGGAGTTCTGTTGTTGGACGGGGCCGGCGCGACATGTCATCAGAAAACATAGCTAATGGAAAGCGTCCTCCCTGAAGTGTGGAGCAGTGCCATGAGAGGTCAACGAGTGTGCGTCCCACCGCAGTATGACCGCACCGCGTGACCCATGTGCCGCCTCCAGGGTACGGGAGGCAGAAGCGGCATCGCAGGTCCTCTTGAAGACCGTTGTAGCACTAATTCTACATTTTGGTACTAGGGCATTTTAACTTCGTTGTTCCTGCCAGATACAAAGAGAAGATCCTGTGTTATTCAGTGCCCTCGTTACCTTTTTTGTGGGTTGTGGTGCTTGTCACTTCGCTGCCCCGCCGGTGCACACGACTGGGCACCCCACCTCGTGTGCCATCTGCAGGGCCTCTGCCCTCGGATCACTGGTTTCGGTTTCTGGAGTGGCAACATAAACAGTTGCTCCCAAAGGACTAGCCTGAACACTTAGGTGAATATCCCCTGCACCAGCATTCCATGGAAATTCTTTCCTAGCTCTCCCACGTCAACGAGCACGGCTCAGTTCGCAACACCGTATGACGTCATCGGAGCCATAAGAGGACCTCGTCGGCGTGCTGACGTCAGTTCCACCCATTTTTTCCGTGCCACCGAGGCAAACAGGGGACCGAGACATTTTCACATGTATACATAGTATAATAAATATATATATATTCACTGAAAAAGCCATAGGTTTCAGGCACGTTATAGTTAGAAATTAGCATTTAAAAAACCTTAGAAATTCACTGAAATAACCATTGGTTTCAGGCACGTTATAGTTAGAAATTAGCATTTAAAAACCTTAGAAATTCACTGAAAAACCATAGGTTTCAGGGGCGTTATAGTTAGTTGGACATTTCACTCGTACAAAACCATAGAAATTCCCCCGTTATAGTTAGTTCAGCTAACTATAACTCGCGCGCCCGCAATGCACTGCTGATGACGTCACATATTACATCACTCATGACATGGTCAGTGACATCACTCATGACATCACTGATGACATCTCAAATGACATCACTGATGACATCACTGATGACATCATCCAGTGAATGTGTGTTTTTCTGAAAATTAAATATGTTTTATATATGTATATCTCAAGGTCGATGGAAGAATAAATGGGTATATAAGTGTCTAAATGGATGATTTATTTTTGTAAAATTGATTGTATAACTGACTAAGTGTATCTTAGTGAATACATGGGTTAGTGAGTAATGTTTAAATATGAAAATATCTGTATCAGTCTCTCACTTTGTGTATAAGTGGCTGCATGGGTTGGTGAGTAGCTACATGAGTGTCTATATGGGTTATTAGTTGGTTTTTTGAGTATCAGTATGAGTGTCTGAGTGTCTGTATGGTTCGGTGGGGGGTATTACTTAGTGCATAGATGCATGAATGAGTGACTCACTGTTTGTATGTGTTGAAGACAGCATGTGTGCAGGACTGTATAGGTGGATGAGTATGTGTATGGGTGTGTTAGTGAGTGAATGACTGTCTCAATAGTGTCTTTATGAGTAACTACATATGTTTTAAACTAGTATATGTGAGTATTGGTGTATATGAGTGAGTATATGTGAGAGTGAGAGATTGGAAGAGTTCCTGTACAAATAAGTAGGTGTTTCTATAAGTGATTGTTTAAGAGAGTAAGTATGTGTAAGTTTCTGTAGAAGTAAGTGTGGTAGTGTGTGTATAACTGTATATGCAAGTAAATGGATGTTTGATACTTTGTTTGCATGTGTGACTATGTGTGTGAGTAACTCTATGGATGAGTGGCGGTGTGTAACAGGATGTATAGGTGTATGAGTACATATGATGAGTGAGTACATGTATGAGTGACTGTATAGGGACTGTTGGTGAATGAGTGGATGTGTGTGTAGATCTTGGAATTACTGAATAGGTGTGTTGTAACTGGTATTGGTATGTCCATTGTTTTGAAAATGTTAGTTTGTATTTTTGAGTGTGTGTATCAAAGGTTATATTAGGGTGAGAGGAGGTCTGCCACTCTATCACAAGGATGATGCCATCAGTGATGTCATCAGTGATGTCATTTGAGATGTCATCAGTGATGTCATGAGTGATGTAATATGTGACGTCATCAGCAGTGCATTGCGGGCGCGCAAGTTATAGTTAGCTGAACTAACTATAACGGGGGAATTTCTATGGTTTTGTACGAGTGAAATGTCCAACTAACTATAACGCCCCTGAAACCTATGGTTTTTCAGTGAATTTCTAAGGTTTTTTAAATGCTAATTTCTAACTATAACGTGCCTGAAACCTATGGTTTTTTCAGTGAATATATATATATATATATATATATATATATATATATATAATAACCATGCTGGCACTCTGCCAAAGGGCTTTCGTTGCCACGCTGCAGCACTTCCAAAGCACAGGAATGCGACATATTTACAATAATATGTCGCATTCCTCTGCTCTCCCCTGCGCTGGCGCACAAACAGCTGCCATGCACCGGTGCAGGCACCCTTGCACCATGGTGCAAAGATGCCTGCGTCATGGGGAGATTGTTTTTGTGCAGGAAGGGGCACCTTCCTGCACAAAAACAATCACTACAGGCATTTTCCTCTTTCAACGCGTGCTGTAGAATGTAGCACGCATTGAAAGAGGAAAAAACAAGGAGAAATTAAAACATTTCTCCTCGTTGCGCCTCGCTACACCTCCCCTGGGGAGGCGTAGCATTCTAACGCATTTCCAGATTTACGATTCCTTGTAAATCTGGAAATGTGTCTTGTTCCATGGGTGTTGCATGGGAACACCCACAGCACCACCCATGGAACGCCCCTTTCACGCAAAGTGCTGCGTGTAAAGGGGCCATATTTACAAGGACAGGAAAATTCACGCAGGGTGGCTCTTCCTGTCCTTGTAAATATGGGGCAGAAAAATACGCCAACAGTTCATCACAAAAAGTGACGCACTGGTGGCGCAGGGGGCTTGTAAATCTGCCCCTTCCTTGTAAATCTGCTCCGTAATGTTTTCCTCTTCATGGGGCAGATTTACAAGGAAGTGCCGCAGCGCAGCAAAGCAAGCCCTTTGGCTGCGCCACGCTGCAGCACTTCCAAAGCACAGGAACGCGACATATTTACAATAATATGTCACATTCCTCTGCTCTCCCCTGCTCTGGCGCACAAACAGCTGCCATGCGCCAGCGCAGGCACCTTTGCACCATGGTGCAAGGATGCCTGCGTCATGGGTAGATTGTTTTTGTGCAGGAAGGGGCACCTTCCTGCACAAAAACAATCACTACAGGCATTTTCATCTTTTAATGCATGCTGTAGAATGCAGCATGCATTGAAAGAGGAAAAAACGAGGGGAAATTAAAACATTTCTCCTCGTTGCGCCTCGCTACGCCTCCCCTGGGGAGGCGTAGCATTCTAACGCATTTCCAGATTTACGATTCCTTGTAAATCTGGAAATGTGTCTTGTTCCATGGGTGTTGCGTGTGAATACCCACAGCAATACCCACAGCAACACCCATGGAACGCCCCTTTCACGCAAAGTGCTGCGTGTAAAGGGGCCCTATTTACAAGGACAGGAAAAGTCACGTAGGGTGGCTTTTCCTGTCCTTGTAAATATGGGGCAGAGAAATACGCCACCAGTTCGTCACAAAAAGTGACGTACTGGTGGCGCAAGGGGGCTTGTAAATCTGCCCCCAAATACTTACTCCCAGTATTGGTTTCCAAAAAGGGGATTGAGTGAACCGAAATCCAAAAGTACTGTCACATTAGCCCCTTGTTCAATTTCACACTCAGTCATGGTAAGTTTCTCATCATTTCTTTCCCCTTCACTTCAGTCACAGGAAGAGCTAGATTTTTTACGTTCTCTTTCAATTCTTCCAGAAGTTGAATTTTACCATCTCTGCATGCTCTTCAATAATGACATTTCTTTCTAAACGTCGAATTCCTTGCAAAACAGCGAATACTGTCCGAATTCCTGCACATCTATAATAACTGAATTTTTCATTATTTATCTAAGTTTTTTGCTGTCCGTTTAAATTTTCTTTGCTTCTGCAGAGTTTGTAACTCTTGAAACATCTAAGGATGTTACTCTCAGATTTCATTTCCTTCAATCAACTGGACATCTGTTCAATGCCTTAAACAATAGCAGTAGCTAGATAGACAAGGATTCTTTGCTAATAATCTCTCCTGCACCTTAGTGTTCTTGGTACATTGCACCAACTAGTCCCTTATAATAAATTCAATTAGTTCTCCAAACTCTCACCTACATGCCAAATTATTTAGAATTAGTGAAAACAAGGCAGGCTTGGGTCCTGTACTCCCCAGACTGGACCACCCAAATATTGGAATCACAGAAAAGTGTCAAGGGAGGTTTATTTTAAATATTCGCGTTAATGAAATGGTTCTAAAGCACGCATATAAATGTGTTGCAATTGTGTGATTTTCTAATGTGGTGTTTCCTTTTAAAAGACATGTCCAATTGATTTATGAATGTCTTTTTGAATTATCAAAACTAAGCAGAATAAATGCTCAAAAACCTCAGAATTAGTGGTCTCAGGTTTAACGCGAATATTTAAAATAAACCTCCCTTGACACTTTTCTGTGATTTCAAATTATTTAGAATAGCACTCTAAATGCCCACTCTTTTGGCTTTCCTTTAGCATGTGTAAAACGTACATATATTTCAAGTACTATATTGATACATGTGCAAAATACCTTTCTAGTATTTCATATGACATTTCATAAATCTCTTTAGGCTCTCCTTCAGCATTCCCTACTGGTATAGTTTTCTAAATTTTTGTAAATGTTCCTCCCCTTAATTGCTAGATTCTGAAGTAAAACACCTTGCTTCTGAGAACTTCTCAACACTATTAGCATTGATATAGAAATCAAACAGAGCTATATGACTAGTTCCACGGTAATAGTGGTTCACCAGCTTCAGGCAAAAATAAAGGTGCTTGTGACATGCTTACTGCTGCTATGGTTGTTAAAACAGTAATTTAATAAATGATGCAAAAATAATGAATTACCAAAACAAATAAAACTCACTAAGCTAACAACACAGTTTAATAACACCTCTAATGAAGAAATAGATTACTTTGTAGGCAAATCCTGGGTGTGCCATTCAAGGTTAGCAGACAGGAGCCATGTCCCTTAATCTTTGTGAGTATATTACAGTTGTTTAGTACATCCGGTGCAAAAACTTTCCAAATACTCCAAGAGCATTAATTTTTAACCAGGATGAATGTAGAAATTAACAGTACAATTGAGTTCCAAAATGTTTTAAACAACTTGCTTCCTCCTCCTTACATTGGCGTGTAAGATCGTAATTTAAAAAAATGGTGTCACCAATATACTTTCAAACCACCTTTTTGCTTTGTGTTGCTAGTGCACCCATCCAATGATACGTCTACATATCATTGTTGAGGTCTATGAGGCTAGCATGTCTGTCAAGTTTAAACACCAAAAATGTCCTACATCTCTTATCTGACCTCACCTAGTGTGAAGGCCTGTGAAGTATTGCAAAACACACTGATAGCGGTTCTGTTTGGACTATGAAACAGAATAGGGTGTGACAGTGTCCACTTGCTTGCCCACTGCGTAAATAATACGCTCATCACCAATGTGTTGTAAACAAATTTCTTCCAAGGGGTGTCAAGGGCAAGCTCTTCTGTAGTTCCTTGTTTATAGACCCCCAAAGAACGAAATAACACTTTCCATTTCAAAAAGCAGAAAAGCCATAACAGCTTGCAATTTTCATAAAGTGTTTGGGGTGCTTGAGGTAGTACATTTCTCTAGAAATGTGGGTGTCAATTGTTTTCCATCAATTGATACTTTGTAGCCTTGAAAGATCACACAAAGGAATATAATTTTAGACTTACTGGAATCTATTGTATAATAGCTTTCAAGTGGTATAGTGACAATTTAATTGGTCCTATTTAGGTGCATTTCTAGATTATCATCTTTAAAGGGAATATAACAGCCGTAAAATATATTACCATATAGTCCTCATGACGGTCTCTCATAATTCTAATTGAAAACAGCAATTGGATATTCTTTTAAAACTGTCAGGAAGATATATCATGTTTAAACTCAAATTGTCTTTTTTAATGCTACTTTTAGAAAGATGGCAATTTCTTGTCCTACCCATGTGTGTCTTCTGTCAGTGTCCTGGGTCACATGACTGTGAATGGGCATGCTTTTGAATTTTGTGTATTCCTCCCAGACAGTGAGACAAAAGGGTGACTAAGTATGGACAGGATGGCTGGAGGCCAACTTCAAAGGGGTTGCCTCCAGCACACAAAAAGGAACCTGACACCAGCATTTTGTAGCCCCAGACTTCTTGGAGTCTTGGCAGGTGAAGGGAAGAACTTTCAAGAGCTAGAAATGGGGGTTCAAAGGCTGTCATCAAGTATAAATATAGGAGCCTCAGAACACCTCTTCAGTAAAATCCTGGGCCTGTAGAAGACTCCGGAAGGACTGCTCTGATGCCCAGAGGACTGCCCTGCTGCTGCCAAAGGACTGCCCTGCTGCTTGAAATACAGCCTTGCTGCTTGAAGAAAAACTGGACAATCTCCATGAACCCAGGACCACCAGTAGTGGCTCCAAGGGCTAGTTGGCTGGCCTCCTGTGTGAGCTACAGGTACATAACAAGCTCCCAAGGCCTTGAACCATGCACCTGGTCTCTGCAGAAGTGAGTACTAACCTCCAAACAGGGGACCCCTAGATCCTGGACCCTTGGAAGTTTTATTTAGAGGTGCAGCTCCTGCCTAACCCTAATACTTGGGTCTCAGAAAAATGATCACCAAATCTTTCCCAGAGAACTGACAGAAGACCAGGACCTACATGCCAGCTGATCCACCCAATGTGCATCACCTGTCGGCCTGACTTCGCGGTAGCTCTGGCTACATTCTTCTTCACAGCAACATTTCCTATTCAGCAGGACCTCTCAGCTATAGTATATGGACTCGAGGATCCCTCTTTGGCTACAGCCTGCAGCTATTTGACAAGATTGTCTCTGTCTGGAAATATAACTCTTCACCTGGCTCGATGGCGACAGGCTCCGCATCGACAACAACCTCCTTGGCTTGGAAATCCAACTTTCCTGCTCAGGCTTTTTCCCAGTATCGTTGATGGCTTCACTGAGACTTTGTCCTACAGCTCCCCTGCGACAACGACTACTCCTCTGACACAGCCTGCTACCTTGCCCCCCTGAACTCTACCTTCTTCTTGACTTTTCTTTAAGAAATTTTCTAAGCCTGAAGGTAAGCCCAGACCAGACCCGATTCACCCCTTGTATCCAACCTGCACTCCATCATGGTCAACCCCAACGTTTGACGTTGCCCTGGTCTCACGTGACCATATACCCATGGTTCGCGCTTTGATCTTTCAGGTGCTATTTTACACTAAGAACTTTACAAATTCATAACTCCGGTTCTACTGATTACCTTTCATTTGTTTTGGTATCATTTTACTTAATAAACTTTTCTCTTTTTTTCTAATTTGTTTTGTGGTTTTTCTTGTGTTCTATTTTCACTTCAATCCTGTTGGAGTGATGAATACATACTTTACACTTTGCCTCTAAGTTAATCCTGACTGCTTTTGTGCCAAGCTACCAGAGGGTTAAGCACAGGTTAATTTAGTGGCTTTTGTGGTTCACCCTGACATGGATTGTGGTTTTTGTCTGAATGGGGTTTCCAACCCCTCCACCAATAAACCAATTTCTTACTGTCATGTTTACATAGAACATAACCTCACTATCATAAACATATTAATAATGAAATCCAATTGTGAGAAAGTGTATTATTAGTTGGGGTGGATGGTAGTCCACCACAAGTAATAATGTCACTATTCTTGTTAGGCCCAATAACGGTTTCAGTAATTTAAACTCTGAGCTCAACTCCTGGCAGCAATGGTGCAGCGCAGACAAGAAAATGTGTAAAGCATGGAGAAGTGCCAAAACAGTTTAAAATTCTAAAACACAACACAATTGAAATCTCACTCTAGTTTATAATAATAGAGACTATTTTGATTAACAGAATTACACCAAATTCACAAAACTCCGATAAGGGGAATCGGAGAAATGAATTTTTAAAGTTTCAAGTTAAATAGCACCAAGAAGTAAAAAGTGCCAACAGCACATGACTGGTCACGCTAGACTGGGACAAAGTTTGAAGGTCTAACGCAATGGAGCATGGGTTGGATATGAGGCAGAAGTTGGTGCAGGTAAAAGAGCTACTTTTCAAGTTTGAATTCTTTTGAGACAGTAGAATTCTCAGTTGGGGAAGGCAGCAGTTTGGATACAATGACGGAGTCATTGACAATGGGTTGAAGATGGACCCGGTCTCAGTGAATCCAACAAGAAAGGCAGGAAAAGCTTGAAGCAGGAAAAGTTTGGAGTTTGGGCCCTGCAAGCTGTCAACGTTGATCGATTGCTTCTCAGCATAGGTTCTCGAAAAGATTTCTACCTTTGGACTTAGACTCTTTTCTGGACATCAATTTCATTCAGCGGGGCAAGGCTGCAAGCTGTAGCCAAGGGAGTACAACATCATTGAATGTCAGTTGGCATTGTACCAGCTGAATCGGATTTTCTACTTTGAAGAAGAATGTAGAGGGAGCTGCAGAGAAAGCAGGCCTGCAGGTAATATGCCCTCAGCAGATCGGCTTGGCAGGTTGGTCTTGTTCTTCTGTTTGTTCTCCAGGCAAAAATCCTGGAAAAAGTTTTAATTCCCATGCATTAGGGTTAGGCAGGAGGAGTGCACCCTGAAACTGGGCAAGGGTCCCAAGACCTCAAGGACAGCACTTAGGGGTCAGAACTCTCTACAGAGAAATCACCAGTAGGGTCCAGGGAAGGTCCAGTTGTAGCTAGTCGACTGGGTTCTCGCAGGAAAGTGGGCCTTTTGCAACTTTTGGGTCCCTTTAGCTTAATGGGAGGTCAGCCAACTGACCCTTAGAGTCCACTTCCTAGTTCCAGTACAACTGGGAGCAGGTGCAGCCTTTAGGGTTCTCCTAATAGGTTACAACAGCAGGTGCAGTTATTCGTCTGCCTTCTACGGGTAAAGAGGGTACCCAAGGATACCACTTTTATGCCTGGCACTAGCCTGTGGTGGTGACTCCTGGCCCCTCCCTGACCAATGGGGAAAAGTTCCCTGGGGTAACCCTACCTACTTTTGCAGCTGTTCCTGTGTGCCTTAAATACTCAAATTAGGATGGCAGGACCTTTCCTCCCTTGTGCACAGCTCCCGTGCCCACCATGGAGATGTGGACAGGAGAATGAGCAAACCCTCCCTGTGGTTACTCAGAACCAGCTCTGGGGGCAGCTCCTCTTTCACTGTGATTGGGGCCTGGCTGGTAGGCCTAGGTGTGTACTACACCTGAAAGTGACAGACCATCCTGCCAGGGGAAAGTCAACTTCTCCCCACACCCAAGTCCTTTGTGTCAGTGCACAGCTAAATCACACCTAATCAAGGAGCTTTTCAACCCCTAGATACCGCATTGTTGTCATCACCTGGGTTGAACAGAATGTTCCACCGCAGGGCAATGTTGTGTAGCATACAACAGAGCATAGTAATTTTGCACACCTTATCAGGTGAGCAGAGGAGGGCTTGACCAGACTTAGCCAGACAATGCAACTTGATTTCAGGAGCCCAAGATCCCTCTCCACAAGCCTACGAGTACTTCCATGGGCTTCATTGTAGCAGGCATCCCATGGCATTGTTGGATTTCTTAGTGATAGTAACAACCATCATCTATTAGGATAAGCTGCAGAGGCAGCTGGCACAGATAAGAGCAGTGGGGCGGTGGGGTGGGGCAGGGGAAAGTCAAAAGATGATGGGATAGGTAAAATTAAGTAAAAAAATAAATAAAACCACTTACCTTGTGCTCACCGCATCGTCGACTCGGTGATGCGGCTAGCGCAAGGTAAGTGGTTTTATTTTTTTTAAATTTAATTTTACCTTTCCCGTGGTCTGTTGACTTCCCCCACCACCCCACCCTACCGCTCTTACATGTGCCAGCCGCCAATGATAAGCTAAGACTCCTACAAAACATCAAGTGTGAACATAATGTAAGATATAGACTTGGCAGTTTGCAATTTTGACATAATATTATTATGGCATTTTTGTATATATTCCCACAGAGCACTTATCAACAAGCCATACATTACCAAATTGTGCCATTTGCTGTTGTATACTGCTATTGCATAGCACAAAAGAATCATGGGTTGATCCCACGAAGAATGCACACAGGCTTGTGATTTACAGATCAGGTAGGCAAACTACTTGCACATTTAGGAATTAAAGTTTTTCCTGTTGCAGTAGACTTGTTTTCTGTTGTGTGGTGGTACCAAGGAAATGTGTACCCCATCAATGGCTCTTATGAACGTGGAATGCCACCCAAAGCATAAAATTTAGCCTTGTTCAATTCATCTGCACTACTTGGTCATTGGATGAAGCTGTTCCTGTGGGTCATCATCAGTGCCATGAATTCCTGTAGGACACAACTAAAAGTTGCTTGGGGCACCCCATTACAGTCTCCTACGGTGTGTTGGAATGATCCAGTGGCAACACAATGGAGAACTACCATAGTTTTCACCAGTTGTGATTGCAGTAGGATTTAGGTTCTGAGGCAGAAGTTGTGGCTCAAACTGATGGCATAAATCCAAGATTGTTTGCTGGTTTAAGCGATATTTCTTCATTACTTTGTGTTCTTGCATGGTGGCAAGGTCAGGAAAAGGATGGAACATCCTAGGTTGCAGTCTACGCACTCAGGCAGAGTTGTTCTGTGGAAATTGGAGGATGTATCTGAAAACTACATTTAAAAAGAAGAGTATATAAGTACGATAAATGTTATTACTACATTTAACTTTTATTTACACAATATTGACATTAAGAAAAGTATAATGAACTTCTTGATGTCTACACCCACTTTACAACACATATATAGGACAGGTTTAACAATTACAAAAATTATTTTGAGCACAACTTTTTCATTAAGCAGTAGTTCAAAACAGGTCAATGATATCTTTTCTTAAAATATATAAGTAGTCGCAAGAGTCCATAAATTTGTTTTCAACTTGTTGTTTAATTCTTTTGGTACTCCCAGCAAGGATTTTGCCAACATGTGTTTCGTCTAACATAGACTTTTTCAAGGCTGGAAAGGTAAATACCATACATGTTGTTTTTTGTTTATGCAAAAAAGTATATATCAGAATATATAATGATGGTGAGATTGCAACATTAATATAACATAGTGATGTAGCCATATCTTGGCTATAAGATAAATCTTAAGTTTATAAGAAATGAAGTGAAAATCCTAAGAAAAAGTGCTATCCATGCTAAAATTTAAGAAGAGAGATCTTTAATCACCATGTGTATTGTGAAAAAGAGGAATAAATTACTATGAAAGTGGAAGATAGAAGTGTTTATCCCCATTGATCACCGATAATAATAGATAAGAAATAGCAGGTTTCACACTAAGAAGTGACATTTAGAAAAAGAGTATATAAAAAGATTTGTTTTTTCACACGTGATTGTTCCCACTACACTTTCAACACATAAAATGTGCTATAGGACCCACCGATAGCAAGTAAGAAGTCTGGACGTTCCTGACGTATAGTATCTCGCCGCGACGTCTTAAATTGATATCGATAAGTGGGGTATCAGAAATAAACCTGTTGTAATAAGAGAAGATTGTATTAGATGACTGTCCTCATGGCAATAAACATTCTAGAGACTTAGGGGTCGATTCCGATTCGGGCCGGAAAAAGCACCGTCCGACTCGGAGCCGGAATTTATTCCGACCAACACGTACCTGAGGCGCCCGACACGCCAAGTACGATGCAAGGCGTGCAAAATCCAACCGACACGTACCGAACCCAAGCCGAACGACCGAGCCGCACGGAAAACAGCAATCCGGCCGGAAAAACACGCGAATCGAACCGACCGACACGCACCCGGAACAAATCCAACCAAAACGTACACGCGAACTCCAAACCGCAAAGTACGATGCAAGGCGCGAAAACCACGACCGAGTCGTACGGAGGACAAGCCGTATGACCGACACGCATACAAAACCGAGCCGAAGTAACACAAAACACCGCGACCGACGCGTACGCAGCATAGAAAACTGCACAAACACAGCGTGAACGAAATGGAGAACACCGTACGAGACAAATGCAGGGTCTGACTCGGTCACAAGAACGTTTCCAACATGCACAGACAGTACAAAGGAAAAATTACACAAAAAAAGGCCAAACAAGCAATTACAAAGCCAATAAATACTGGGGGGTGGGGACAGAGAACAAAGACACACCCACAACTCCACCCATATAAAGGACACAAATCCCAACCATGATCCTTTGCAAATGCCATTCTACTGCCAGCACCCAACAGACAGCAACCACACACCCACAGCTCATCCCTCACACAAGCCACACACCATCAGCACACCAACAAATACCTACCTCACATACACCCAGCAAAACACACACCCACACACCCTCACCTGCACACCAACACACACATCACTCACCATCACCACCCATCACCATGCCCCCCAAGAAGAATCACAAGTTCCTAGATTGTGAATTGGAAGTCCTGGTAGACGAGATCCTCAGGGTAGAGCCACAGCTGTTTGGCACACTGGTCCAACAGACCCCCATCTCCCAGAAAACCAAGATGTGGGAGAGGATCATCAACAGGGTGAACGCACAATCACCATGTCTGCGCACAAAGACCGACATCCAGAACAGGTGGTATGACGTGCGCAGGAGGGTCCGGGAGCTGCTCAAGAAAGACTACCTCCTGAGCCAATACACCGGCAGTGGCCCTCCTGCCAAGCCAGTATACCTCAGGCCCTGGGAGGAGAAGGTGCGGGCCATCCTTCCGCCAGTGAGCGTATATGGACTAGAGAACATCCCAGAGCCTGGTGAGTACACAACAAATGTACACAATATTCTGCCACAATACACACACACATCACTGTCAAGGGAGAGTCAAACCATGCACTCATAGCAATTACACAGCAACCAGAACAGAATCATCCCAAAATGTGTATGTCAGTCAGATAAACACAACACATGCCATCTCAAAGTTACATTTAACCGTGCCATCACATGTACAAACACAACTACAACTACAGCTAGGCAGTGGCACAAATAGAACTAACAAACACATCCAGACATGTAGCCACCACTACAACACCAACACACAGTGAAGACCACTGAAAGAAAGGAATTCTGTGTATGCTGGGCAAGTCAGTGTAGCCAATAGCATCATGGGAGTCGTAGTCACACATATTGCCCCCCCACAACTGTCCCATCAACACCACCATGAACCATGCGCACATCACAGGGAGTGGAAAAGGACTCACAAGATGGCTGACACTGGCTACTGCTGTGGGGAGCACAAGGCCCTGCTGGCAACTGTGCAACAACCAACAGCAGGACACCACTGACTGACATCCTGAGAGACAACTTCCACTCCCTGCAATGGAAGCACGTTCCATGGTGGGATATCTGGCTGGCTGGGTGGGAAGGAGGACTCGCACCACTGACCATAGTCACAAGCACCTCCCCTCACACACACCCTCAACACATACTCCACATAACCCACCTGGGAGAATGCAATGCCACACATCCTAACTCAAGATCCCACAAAGAACCTCCACCCTGGGTTATGTCGTGTGAAGCACAGGGACACTCTTGGGACTTTCAGCCAAACAACTGCCAGGACAACACTCCCAGCCATCCTGTCAGCACAGGCAGCCCACCCCACAGGGAAGCAGAGTCAAAAGGAAGGAAGGATGGGCATGCTGGGAAGGGGGTGGAGGCAATAGCATGATGGGAGTCGTAGTCACAGCTCTACATCCCCCACCACATGGCCCAGCAAGCTCACACTCACGCATGCACATCCCACAGAGAGTGGAAAGGCCCATCAAAGATGTCTGACACTGTTGCTGTGTCGTGGGGAGCACAAGGGCATGCTGGGAACTGCACACCAACCAACAGCAGGACACCACTGTCAGCCATCTTGCCATTGCTCTCACACCCACACACACTGAACTCCCCACAAAAGCAAGTAAGTATGGGAATGCTGGGAAGTGGGGTGGAGGCAATAGCATGATGGGAGTCACAGTCACAGACATAGCTCACCCCCACAACTGTCCCATCAACACCACCCTGAACCATGCTCACATCACAGGGAGTGGAGAAGGACTCACAAGATGGCTGACACTGGCTACTGCTGTGGGGAGCACAAGGCCCTGCTGGCAACTGTGCACCAACAAACAGCAGGACACCACTGACTGACATCCTGAGAGACAACTTCCACTCCCTGCAATGGAAGCACGTTCCATGGTGGGATATCTGGCTGGCTGGGTGGGAAGGAGGACTTGCAGCACTGACCATAGTCACAAGCACCTCCCCTCACACCCCCTCAACACAAACTCCACAGAACCCACCTGGGAGAATGCAATGCCTCACATCCTAACTCAAGATCCCACAAAGAACCACCACCCTGGGTTATGTTGTGTGAAGCACAGGGACACTCTTGGGACTTTTAGCCAAACAACTGCCAGGACAACACTCCCAGCCATCCTGTCAGCACAGGCAGCCCACCCCACAGGGAAGCAGAGTCAAAAGGAAGGAAGCATGGGCATGCTGGGAAGGGGGTGGAGGCAATAGCATGATGGGAGTAGTAGTCACAGATATTGCTCAGCCTCACAACTGGCCCATCAACACCACCCTGAACCATGCTCACATCACAGGGAGTGGATAAGGACACACAAGATGGCTGACACTGGCTACTGCTGTGGGGAGCACAAGGCCATGCTGGGAACTGCACACCAACAAACAGCAGGACACCACTGACAGCCATCCTGCGATTGACAACCTCACACCCATGCACACTGGAAGCTCGCCCACAAAAGCAGGTGAGTATCGGGAATGCTGGGAAGTGGGATGGAGGACTTGCAGCACTGACCATAGTCACAGTCACAGCCATCACACCCACCTCAACACAAACTGTCCACAGCAACACCACCTGGGAGAACGCAATGCCTCACATCACTAGGGACTGGAGAAGGATCCCACAAAGATGGCTGACCACCCTGGCTACTGCTGTGGAGAGCACAAGGGCACTGCTTGGGAACTTGCACGCCAAACAACAGCCAGGACACCACTGCCAGCCATCCTGTCAGCACAGCCAGCTCACACCCACACACGGAAGCAGCGCCACAAAGGCAAGGAAGCATGGGAATGCTGGGAAGTGGGGTGGAGGCAATAGCATGATGGGAGTCAGCAGTCACAGACATTGCTCAGCCTCACAACTGTCCCATCAACACCACCCTGAACCATGCTCACATCACAGGGAGTGGATAAGGACACACAAGATGGCTGACACTGGCTACTGCTGTGGGGAGCACAAGGGCATGCTGGGAACTGCACACCAACCAACAGCAGGACACCACTGTCAGCCATCTTGCCATTGCCCTCACACCCACACACACTGAACTCCCCACAAAAGCAAGTAAGTATGGGAATGCTGGGAAGTGGGGTGGAGGCAATAGCATGATGGGAGTCACAGTCACAGACATAGCTCACCCCCACAACTGTCCCATCAACACCACCCTGAACCATGCTCACATCACAGGGAGTGGAGAAGGACTCACAAGATGGCTGACACTGGCTACTGCTGTGGGGAGCACAAGGCCCTGCTGGGAACTGTGCACCAACAAACAGCAGGACACCACTGACTGACATCCTGAGAGACAACTTCCACTCCCTGCAATGCAAGCACAGTCCATGGTGGGATAACTGACTGGCTGGGTGGGAAGGAGGGCCGGCTGTCAACCAAATACAACCAATGCAGACCATGTTCACACCCCAACAAATACATAGAAATGCCCAAATAATGCAGGACAATGTGCCACACCAATATCAACCCCTGACTGTGACGACTTAGGACAATGCAATGTACAGGCCCGCACCCAGAGGCACAGTCACAACTGTCAGGTGTGTCAACCATTGATGCCTGCAGAAACATAACATACATTGTGTGTGTCTCCCAAAAACAGGTGATGATGGGGACACAGCAGCAGACGCTGAGGAGTCCCAGTCCCAGGCTCAAGAGGATGCGGAGCTCACTGGTGTCGTACAGCCTCTGCCCTCCTCGGACGAAGAAGACCAACCTGGCACATCCGGTGCAAGTCTACATGCAGCACCAGCAGGACCACCAGCTGCAGCACCAGCAGGACCACCAGCTGCACCCCCTGCACCCACCCCTCCAACGACTGTCACCACAAATACCATCCCTGCCGACATGGACAGAACAAGGAGCAACACCAGCACAGGGACCCTGGACCAACGTGGGGCCATGGACACCACCACCACCACCAACCCCCAAGGTGGACCAGGGTCATCTGTGCGTGCCACTGCACGCACTGCACATGTCGGCAGGGGTGGTGGGAGGGGTGGGAGACAGAGGTCGCTGCTTGCAGAGGTTGCTGGTGTGCATGATGACCCACAACTGGTACGCATAGCTGATGCGTACCAGTCCAGCACCGGAGATCTCAGCCAGGTAGTGGGGCTCCTCAGAGACATGAAACAGCAGCAGGCTGCCCATCATGCCCGCTTGGACTCACACATGTCCCGCGTGGACTCACACATGTCCCGTGGAGTCCAAGTGGGACGCACTGCATGAGATGACGGCGGTGCACAGGGACATTTTACAATGCCTCCGCCAGATGAACAGCAACCAGTCCACACCTCCCTGTGTGCCAACAACATCTGGTGCTGAACAAACTGCAACTGCCACAGGGAGGGAGGATGACTCTGGCGGAGAGTCCCCTGCACCGCAGCAGCCTGTACTTGAGGGGCCCCCCCAAAGAAGAGGGGTCGTCCGAGGAGGGGCAAGTGAGAGGCCGATGGCCAAGCGCAACTCCCAGGAAGCCTGAACCTGTTCTGGATGTTCACCTTTGTGCACAGACTGTTCACCCTGTTGACGGCAACACAACTCCCACACATTGCATGGGGAGTACAAGTTGGACCAATGTCTCAGACAACTGTGGCCCCGATACTGGGGATTTTGTCTACCAGGACTTTCAATTCACCTAGGAACTTCTGATTGCAAGATATATGTACAGCACTACCCATCCTATGCACTATTCACACAAATGTATCACAATAAACACACTAATACACCATACTTGCCTCTGTTGTGATTCCAACGTGGGTGCTGTTATGGGGATGATGAACTGCAAAATTACACTGTGTATGCGAACTGCAACAGCAAGTACAACACAGGCATGTGAGTAAAGGCAACGTGACACATATGAGGGAGACACACCACCAGGGCTACACAACACATACACACCTAGGCCATCTGACTCATTGCCTACACTGATGTTGCCAGGGAAGACGGTGCAATGCACAGACACCACACCCATTCCCAGTTGTAGTCAAGTAGCCCACAGGTGCAGTAAGCAAATGGCAGTCAAATGTGTGACCACAGACAACGCACATCACAAAGTGAAGCACAGGTTTATTACACAGTTGCAACATGTCGTAACCACTACAGATGCAAGGTAATCCCACCTGGCAGCGGGCACACAGTCAACAACTGTAGAAGGAAGGAAGTCCATGGGTGTGGCGCACATCACCTGTAGGGACACAACAGCTACCACCCTGGAAGTACAATCACGTCGTCGGTGGACACAGTTGACCAAACGAATCTGAAAGTACCCTGTGAAGGACAGAAATGACACACAGTCAAAAGCAATGGAGAACAGGACAGAACAGCAAAACTCATGCACAATACATGTTACAAGATACCCACCCAGAACCAAGTTAGCATGTCAACACTGTTGGGGAGTACAGACCACCTGTAAGCACACATCGCTACACACATCCAGTCAAGTAGCCCATGGACACACTCCAACAGCACCAGAGCACCACCTACACATATCATGCCAACTCACATCATTGACATGACACCTCAGGATACTCACATTCAGCTAAAGAAGTTGGTGATGAGCTGTGTGCGGACATCACCCTCATCATCATCATCATCACTGGCATCGTGGTCCAGGCCAGGATCCTCCACAGGTGGCGGATGTTGGTCATTGTCATCCTGGATGAGAGGCAACTCCTTCCGCACTGCCAGGTTGTGGAGCATGCAGCAGACGATGATAATCTTGCACACTTTCGCAGGGGCATATGGGAGGGACCCTCCGGTCTTGTCCAGGCAGCGGAAGCGGCTCTTCAGGAGACCAAATGTCCGCTCAATCACTCTCCTGGTCCGACCATGTGCCTCATTGTAGCGCATCTGGGCTGGTGTCACAGGGTTCCTGAGGGGTGTCAGCAACCACGGCATGTTGGGGTATCCCGAGTCACCTACGGACAGACAAGTGCACATTAGCTGACTTGGAAAAGTGGGCGGAATACTACAGATCAGATCACACACAATGGCACAAAGTCAGTACACACCGACAAGCCAGGCACGCTGGTTCTGCATCTGTGCCATCATCCTGGGGATGCGACTACTCCTCATCACAAAGGCATCGTGTGCTGAACCAGGGAAACGGGCACACACGTGTGTGATGGTCATATCTGCAAGACACACCACCAGTGCATTGACCGAGTGGTAGTGCTTGCGGTTCCTGTAGGCCTGCTCCTGGGCCTGTGGTGGTACCAAAGCCACATGTGTCCCATCAATGGAGCCAATGACATGCGGCATCCTCCCCAGGGCATAGAAGTCACTCTTCACGTCAGTGAGTCGTTGCAGTCTAGGGAAATAGATGTACCGGTTCAGGAATAGCAACATTGCCACCAAAACATCGCGGAGCACACGGCTCAACATGGTCTGTGACATCCCACCAGCAGTCGCCACAGTATGTTGGAAGGTACCGGTGGCAAAGAAGTGTAGGGCTGCCATCACCTTCACCTTGGGGGTCAGCGCTGTAGGATACGGCCGGCCAGGCTGCAAATGTGGGGCCAACTGCACTGCCAAATCCTCAATCAGCTGCCTGGTGAAGCGGTACCGTCGGATGCTGTCCCGTTCCACCATCGTTGCCAGGTCTGGGAATGGTCGATGGACAGCAGGAGCCCTGCAGTGCAGAGGAGAAGAAAGCAAGATTGTCAGTCAGCCCACATATGCGGCATTGAACACACTCAATATCCCAACATACATCATTATGAGGCACAACTACATGAAGTGTGCAGTTCCGTAAGGACATGTATGGTACATACATGGCCAACATCTGTCATCACGGTTCAACAAGTGGCATCAATAAGTCCCAGGTTGGCCCATTGGATATCATGAGGCCGTGTCACAGTTCCCATCTCCTGCTGCCGTGTCACAATCACCCCCCACAGTGACATGTGACGACAGATGTGCCCCAGGCATCACAGCTCAACGACAGGTACATTCCCAGGGACCCTGTATTGCCACATGGACACTGGCATTACATGGAGTATCATGTATACACCACAGCAAAACAACTATGACCCCCACAGGTAGTGGTCCCACTTGCCACTGCAGGACAGACATGGACGTCTGTGACACACACACGCACAACATCAAAGTCCATGCACACACAACGTGGATGTGGAGACTGTCTCCCATTGTGCACATGAAATCAGAGACATTGTAAACACTACATGCACACAGACTGTGGAGGACCATCACTATTGTGCCACTGGGACACCCTGGCTCAAACATACCGTCCCACATGGGACTCACGGGGTATGTGACATGACATACACATACACCACCGTGAAATGTGACCATGGCACATGCACAGATATGAACAGTTGCACATCACAGTGGTCATGTACACGTAACACCCAGGATCCTGTCCCCATGAACACGTGCACAGCCTGGGGGTGGCTGCCCCCAGGTGACACCCACAGGACAACATGTACACCAACATACACACAATAGGAAATGCAGCCTTACATGCCTTATCATACAGTTTGGACAGGCTGTCGTGTTGTAGGTGTGCCCCTCACTCCCTGGGAGCTATCTGTGGCTGGCATATGTCCATCTGAGACAGGCATGGTGACATATGCCAGTCACTTGTACAGGGATGCGTTGAACAGCAATGGACCGATCGGTGCCCCCGGCCGGCCCATTGCATTCAATGTGTGCGGGTACGCGTTGTACCCTGTACGCGTTGTACCGCAATGGACCGATCGGTGCCCCCGGCCGGCCCATTGCATTCAATGTGTGCGGGTACGCGTTGTACCCCTGTACGCGTTGAATCGCAATGGACCGATCGGTGCCCCCGGCCGGCCCATTGCATTCAATGTGTGCGGGTACGCGTTGTACCCCTGTACGCGTTGTACCGCAATGGACCGATCGGTGCCCCCGTCCGGCCCATTGCATTCAATGTGTGCGGGTATGTGTTGTACCTCTGTACGCGTTGATCAGCAATGGACCGATCGGTGCCCCGGCCGGCCCATTGCATTCAATGTGTGCGGGTACGCGTTGTACCCCTGTACGCGTTGTACCGCAATGGACCGATCGGTGCGCACCCATTGACAATGGCCTAGCCTGGCAACGGACGCGTTTTCGAAATTCGAACGAGTCGGTTGCTGGAAATTCAGTTGGTCACCCACAACAATGTTGCAAAATCATGTATGTCATGAAGTTGAAGATTTGAAGGATGCTGTGGGCGTGTATTGGTGCTGCTATTCCATGGATTGGCCAGATTCAGAAGATGCAAACGACTTGGACCTATCACTTTGGACACAAGGGACAGTATCTGCCTCTCCAGCACATATATATTGCTGGCTGTTCCCCTGAGAGCTCACTTGCCTGCACTACATGCTCCAGGACGACATCTGCCACTGCACTGCTGCTGTCTCTGCCCCTCTGGACCCTGCAATGGCACGTACTGTGGAGAGAGCCCCAGCCTTCAGCCTTGAGGAGAACCAGGCCCTGCTGGACAGCCTACTTCCACAGTACAGCAAGCTGTATGGGACACCAGGGGAGCAGGTGAGTGTTCTGTGCACTGCCTTTCTGAATGTGCATTTTGTCTGACTAGCAAGGCTGAAAGTCTGCACGCCACTGGCTAGCAGGCTCACTGAGTAGTTGTCACCCCCCATAGTGTGTAGTGACATGCACTGGACAGGTATGGTGCAGTGACAGTGCATTTGAACAAGGTTTTACTTCCCATGCAATGATACCATGTAGTGACGTCTGGCAAACTGTCCATGGGCAGCGTTGCACTGCCTGTGTACATCATGTGCCCCTGTGAATGAGACATGTATATACAACTGTGTCATGCACGGATATGTTGCATGTGTAGTAATGGCCTTTTCACGTTGTCATCCTGACAGGTTAATGCCCATCGGAAGCAGGAGATCTGGAAGGACATCGTCCGGGCTGTCCGGTCCGTGGGGGTCTACAAGCGCCGGATCCGCAACTGCCAGAAGAGGTGGCAGGACCTTCGGGGCTGGACCCGGAGGATTGCACGGGTCCAGCTGAAGCTGTCGCCTCCTCGCAGGAGGGGCGGAACACGGACCCTGACCCCCCACATGCTCCAGATCCTGGCGGTGGTGTTTCCAGACCTGGATGGGCAGCTGAAGGCCAGACAGCAGCAAGGAGGGGGTGAGTCAAAGACTGCACTGTGAACTCTGTATTACATGCTATGTGCCCTCCTCTGGCCTGGTTCAACTGCCACAGTACAGCAGTCATGTTGTCCAGGAGCCATGTCCCTCTATTGTGCACTGCCCACTCCTCATCTGATACCCAGGTGTGGCCCTTACATTCAGGGAATTGTGTCACTTGGGACTGTGTCCTTGCAGTTTGCTTCACTAAAGGTGGGGGACAGCATCTGTTTCCCTAACTCTGTTGTGGGCATCATGGGTGGGTCCATTGTTCACACAACGCCTGTGTTCGGACATGTAATCTGCGTGTTGCTTTGATATGCGGTCCACTTGCTGAGCTGAGCCACCACATGTGCCTGGGGTATGTGGCACACACCCATGCAGCGGGTGGGAACAATGTTTGGGCCCCAGGAGTGTGCAGATTACGTGTGTCACACATACATAGCCAGCTATCCACTGTCCAGGGCTCATCCCTCATTCATGTGGGGCAGGACAGTCATGCCTACTCCAGGCCATGCAATGCACTCTGTACTCCCACTCCCGTGTATCAGCTGACACATTGTGCGCAGTGATTTGACCCCTCAGGTGTCTGCCTCTGTGTCAGTGTGCTGTGGATTTGTTGCCAGGACTGCTGGGGTGTTTCTCGGTAGGGGCTCAGCATGCCACTGGAGATGTGACCATAGGAGACGATACTTGTGTGTCACATAGGTGTTTGATCAGCTGCCCGTGCAGACTGGGGTATGCGAATGTGAAGTTCAGGCAGCTGTTCCCCATTCACAGCAGATTGTGAGGGGCTCAGGTTCAGAGGGTAGTGTCACAGGTCTCCCATATGTCCAATCGGTATGACCTGGACAGATGAGGGTTAAGATGATGTGTTGTGTGGGGGATGTACATGTGCACTTGTGCAGCTCCAGGACTTGCATTCCCCATGACCTACTATTGTGACACAGTGCAGAGTGTTGTTGTCTGGCTGCCAAGTCATACATCACTGAGACAGTGATGTATGACTTAGCAGTCATGCCTCCGCCATGGCATGTGTCTACTTATTGGTGATCCTGCAGGGGAGTGACATGTGCTACATGCACACCATTGTGGCGATGGCTATCAGGACATGGGTGCATCATGGTGTCTGTCGCTGGTATGCATCACATGCATTTCCTATTTGACTCTGGGCGTCCCTTTCATCCGGAAACCTGTACTGACTCAGTGGCAAGAGTTGTGATGTGTGCATGTCCACATGCTACACCGTGTCCTCTGCACTGTCCAACTACTGTGTAGTTGGTGCATGTGTCCACACTGGGGTGTTGCTATCCAACAGACACCAGACAGATGGGTGCAAGGCCATGTGGGATGTGAGTGCCATGGTTGGCATCAGACTGACAATTGGCTTCTCCTGTTCAGTTAGGGCACTTTTAGCAATGTTCAACTAATGATGCCAGGGCTTGCTCTGTAATGTGCTGTGCTCACAGTGGTGTGTGCGTTTGGTGCAGGTGACTGATGTCTGTCTGTTTCCCCATTGTTTGCAGATACATCCACGGCCACGGAAGGGGACAGCTCCATGGACCAGGAGGAGCCGGAGAGCCAGACTGGGTCAGCAGCCGAGGAGTGGTCGGAGGGACCCAGTGGCACGGAGGGCGAGGGGAGCCACACCGAGTAGTCCTCAGCACCATCCACCTCAGCTGAGGACCAGAGCAACTCGGAGGATGACTCCCTTATGGAGGCGGGTGTCAGCAGCCACCACACCCCAGCTAGTGTTGCTGTCCCCGCCACCACCACCACCAGCACCACCACCGCCCTCCCATCGGCTCCCATTCCCCAGGTCCGTGGAGGCTCCCATGTTCGGGAGCGTGTCTCCTGTGGGCCAGGCACCGCACCCCCTGCCCCTGTGTCCCCTGCTGCCCTGAGTGAGGAGTCTGTGTACCTCCTTCGCCAGCTCCATGTAGGGCAGACAGCCATGCTGTATGTCCTCCATGCGCACACCGCTCTGTTGACTCAGCTGGTGTCGTTCATGGAGGGCATCTCATCGGGCATGTCTGACCTACAGAGGGGCAATAGGTCCATGGACTCCTCCCTGACGGCAGCAGTGTCCCTCCTCAGACAGTCCCTCACCCCTCCTGCCTCTGCTCCATCCACACTCCCCAGCACCTTACCCGTCCCAAGCACACACACACCGGCACAGGCACACACCAGCACACACACATCCAGCACACAGACACACACGCCACAAACAAAACGCACACGCACGCACAGTCAGGGGACTGAAACCAGACTCACAGGGGATGGGGCCCTGGAACACACACACGCATCCACGAGCACTGCGCAGTCCTCAGTTGCCTCTCCCTCCAAAACACCCTCCCTTGCCTCACCTGCAACCCCAAAGACCCAGCGGCTCTTCCTCAGTGACCTCGGCCTCTTCCCCTCCGATCCAGCTGATACAGCATTCAGGGGGATGAGGAAGCCCACCCACACAGAGCAGAGTGCCCCTCGCCCCCGGACACCCTCCCTCAGGCGCAGACAGACTGAGGCCCCCACCCGCAAGTCCCCCCGGAGTCGTAAGAGCAAGACCCCGCCGCCGCCCTGCAGCTCAGGCACCAGGTCTCCTTCCTCCATCCCTCAGGCCCCCACTCCACAGGTGCCCCCACCACACCCTGCCCCAGGTTCCCCCACCCACAGATATACCATCCCCAAGAGGATCCGGCCTTCTCCCCCTGCCACTTGCTCTCCCGGCACCACACCCCCGCTGCGCTTGTCTGTGCCACTGATGTGGTGAGGGTGTCCTCCCCCTCTGTCCAGCCCACCTTGCCTGTTCCCCATTCTCCTCCCCTGGTGGTAGGCACTGCAGTGGAGTCCACTACCACCCTGTCTGACTTGGGCACTGCAGTGGCGGACCTGTCCACTCCATCTGCAGGGTCCACTGCAGTCGTGCCGGCACCCACAACATCTGAGTCATGCCCCCAGTTGTGCCGGCACACACCATGTCAGACACCTCCACTGCAGTTGTCAGTGGCTCTCCAGCACCCACCACCCCTTCCCTGCTTCCTCCTGGTGAGCCCTGATCCTGTCCCTGCGGTGCCTGGCCTGCCCCCCGGTTGCCCCTCCTAGTGGATTGTCCCCGGTTTTGTGCAGGCATGCGTAGGGTGACATCTGCCACTGTCACCCTGTTTGGACTTTGACAATGGACTGGCCATTGGCCTTTGTGTTTTTTCTGGACTTTCAGTTTTCATTGCACACATATGCTGAATAAAGCAACTTTCTGTTCTCTAGTGCTTATGCTTCTGATGTACATGTTGTTGATGATGCTAACCATGCCCTTGCTGCAGTGATGGTGATATTTGGTCTCATGATAATGAAGTGTTACTGTGCAGAAACCCATGTGGTCCAGGGGGAATGTGTCCTATCCTGTGGTGTATCCATGTCATCCATAGCAGCATCTGAGGGTGTCATGTGTTCAGTATTTGGCAATGGGATTTCCTACTTACATTAGCAATTTCACATCTGTGGCTTCCACCCCTGCACATCTGTTGTGCCTGCCATTGTTCAATTCGTCTACTTCCCTGACCGTGTGGCCATCTCCACTGGACATGCAGGTTTGGGCATCAATGGGGAAGGACTCATCTGTGTTGTCGGTGCAACATTGCTATACAAGTGTGTTGGATCTGTGCTGATGATTTCGTTGGCACTTCCATGACCAGGCTGATGTGATGGGAGCCCTCATTTGGTGCTAATTGTTGATTGTGTGACCAAGTGCTCAGCTGACATGATGGGGCCCTACTGAGGCAACAGATGGCACAGCTTTCCTCACACAGGAGTGGAGTCCCCTCATGGCAGTGTGTACTCCTGTGACATTGCCTGCGCCCAAGGTGTGTGTTGTATGTGCATGTCTGTGTGTTCACTTCCATTTAGCTGTGCATGCTGTGATCCCTAGTGTTGTACCTGTTTGTGATGCTTGCTGAGTTGACCTATGTTCCCCCAAAGTCTTCTCCCTGGGTTCCCTGTGATGTGGGTGCATGGCACATTACTGGTCATCAGGGTGTCACCCATAGGTGTGTTTGCTGTCAGGGCTGAGTTTGTGTGCCGACGCAGATGGGTCACAGTCAGGTTTCCCCTTGGCACTTGTTGTTTGCCCCTGTCATGTGATTTCCAGTTTGTGTTATCTTTCAGTGATTGTGACACGTTGTGTGTGTGACTGCTGGCACTCCTCAGGGTCCGGGCTGCAATGTTGGTTGTTGTCTATGTGAGTTCTTTGTGGGTGACCTTGGCTTCTTCATTGGTGTGTGACTGTGGCTGGGATCCCATTGGTTGGTGTGGTATTGCCGTCATGTCCATGTACAGCGTAGTGTGCAGTGTGTCAGACATTCAGGAGTCTTGTTGAGTGGCCATGTGTGATGTGTTTCTGCACCTTGGTTCCCACCCACCACCCTGGAATAGTCATGGGTGCATGTGCAATTTCACCAGTGCATGTGTGCTTCACTGCTGCACATTGTTGGAGGTCGAGGGGTGTGGTGTTGAGTGTGTGCAGATGAGAGTTGTTGCCCGGCTAGGCCCCTGCCTCCATGTTGGCCTTGGCTTACTGGCCATGCTGATTTATTTGTGCTTGTGTAGGTGTGATGGTAGTTTGTTGCTCAGGACACATGACTGTGGTTCACAGTGTGAACGACATTTAGCTTTGTCATCACAGTGGGATTATAATGCAGCCCAGGGTCATCACATTGTGGGGGCCCTGGGGGTAGTGCTGTGGTGTGTCTGTGTCTTGTTGTGTCAGTTGCTGTTCCTACGTGCCTGTGTGACATGTGTGATCTGTGCTCCCTCTCATCTGACAATGCCTGCTTGCCCACATAGGGGATTTGGATCCATGAGTTACCTTTGTGTGGCACTGTATGCACATCTGTATGATTGGTATTCAGGTCTCCTCATGTGTTGTGTGGTTGCCTGGGGACACTGGCACCCCCCTCACCTGTTGTGTATGATGTGCAGTGTGGGTCTGCCTGTTTGTGTTTGTGCATCTGCACCACTGCATTGGCATAACTTGGGTGTGCCATTGGCTGTATGTAGTTTTTTGGCTTTCCCCTGCTGTCCCTGGGACTCCTAGGTCATCGGTCAGCACAATGATCATGGTTTGTGTGTCCCATTGCTGCCATGGTATGGTATCTGTTCACCTCACATCTACAGTCTCCACAGGGTATCTGCATTTGTGTGCCCATTGGTGCGAATATGTGGGTCTGCATTCTGATGGTCACTTCTGTCATTGTGTCATTGATGAATGTTGACAGTGTCAGCCCCCATGGGTGTTGTTTGTCTGCACATGGCCAAAGGTATGTCTTATTTGCACTGCAGTATTTGGCTCCCCCAATTTATGTTGCAATGGGACACATGCACTACTTTGCCACTGATGTGTTTTATGTTCTGTGACCAGGAATCATCCATGCAGTTTGGCAGTTGCAGCTCTTTCTTTGTCAACACTTACATTTTGGTCACTGTGATGATGGGGGTTTGGACCCCATTGCCACAATGTTCAAAATGTGCTTCAGCTATGGACCCCACACTTACCTTTTGGTCACTGTGGTGATGGGGCGTTAGACCCCATTGCCACAATGGTCATGGCCTGCTTGCATTGTGGGTGCCACACACATATATGTGTGGCACATGTGATAGGGGGTCACATTGTATGTTCAAAGTCATGTTCAGTGTTGTAGGCATTTGACACAGTCTACACACGCTTGTCATGGTGTTGGGGGATGTCTTTTTCTTGCATTCCCTAGGTTGTGGTTTGCTGGTTGTGTCATGCATTGTCCATCCTATGAGTGGGGGTGGTGTTGGTGGTAGGCATCCAGCCCCCATGGGTAGAGGTGGTAGTAGTGACAGGCATCCAGCCCCCTGGGTAAGGGTGGTAGTAGTGGTAGGCATCCAGCCCCCCTGGCTAAGGGTGGTAGTAGTGGTAGGCATCTGGCACCCCCATGGCTAAGGGTAGTAGTGGTGGTGGGCATCTGGCACCCCCCTGGCTAAGGGTGGTAGTGGTGGTTGGCATCTGGCACCCCCGTGGCTAAGGGTGGTAGTAGTGGTAGGCATCCAGCCCCCCATGGGTAGAGGTGATAGTAGTGACAGGCATCCAGCCCCCTGGCTAAGGGTGGTAGTAGTGGTAGGCATCTGGCACCCCCTGGCTAAGGGTGGTAGTAGTGGTAGACATCCAGCCCCCTGGGTAAGGGTGGTAGTGGTGGTAGGCATCTGGCACCCCCTGGGTAAGGGTGGTAGTAGTGGTAGGCATCTGGCACCCCTGGGTAAGGGTGGTAGTAGTGGTAGGCATCTGGCACCCCCATGGCTAAGGGTGGTAGTGGTGGTGGGCATCTGGCACCCCCTGGCTAAGGGTGGTAGTAGTGGTAGACATCCAGCCCCCTGGGTAAGGGTGGTAGTAGTGGTAGGCATCTGGCACCCCCTGGCTAAGGGTGGTAGTAGTGGTAGACATCCAGCCCCCTGGGTAAGGGTGGTAGTGGTGGTAGGCATCTGGCACCCCCTGGGTAAGGGTGGTAGTAGTGGTAGGCATCTGGCACCCCCTGGGTAAGGGTGGTAGTAGTGGTAGGCATCTGGCACCCCATGGCTAAGGGTGGTAGTGGTGGTGGGCATCTGGCACCCCCTGGCTAAGGGTGGTAGTAGTGGTAGGCATCTGGTACCCCCTGGGTAAGGGTGGTAGTAGTGGTAGGCATCCAGCCCCCCTGGGTAAGGGTGGTAGTAGTGGTAGGCATCTGGCACCCCTGGGTAAGGGTGGTAGTGGTGGTAGGCATCTGGCACCCCCTGGCTAAGGGTGGTAGTGGTGGTGGGCATCTGGCACCCCCTGGCTAAGGGTGGTAGTAGTGGTAGGCATCCAGCCCCCCCTGGCTAAGGGTGGTAGTAGTGGTAGGCATCCAGCCCCCCATGGCTAAGGGTGGTAGTGGTGGTGGGCATCTGGCACCCCCCTGGGTAAGGGTGGTAGTAGTGGTAGGCATCTGGCACCCCCTGGGTAAGGGTGGTAGTGGTGGTAGGCATCTGGCACCCCCCTGGCTAAGGGTGGTAGTAGTGGTAGGCATCCAGCCCCCCCTGGGTAAGGGTGGTAGTGGTGGTAGGCATCTGGCACCCACTGGCTAAGGGTGGTAGTGGTGGTTGGCATCCGGCCCCCCCTGGGTAGGGGTGGTGGTGCGCATTCAGGCCCCTGTGTGCATATGTGGCATTGGTGATGGGCATCCCGCCTCTATGGTGCTGCTGTTGCTGGTGTAAGTAAATTCTGCATCCCTCTGTGTGTGTGTGATGTGTCGTGTACGTGTTGTATGTGTTTTGTGGTTGGTGTCTGACTTACCTTCTGTGCCGTTCGCGTCCGTGCCTGTTCCGGTAGTAAATGTAGAATATTGGTATGATCGGGACGAAGGGATTCATGGTTGGTTCGTGTCGTTCGTCTTTCTCGTTGCTTCGCGTCATCCTCGTCGCTGGCGTGTTCGCCTCGTAGCCGTGGATCGTGTTGTGGCGCGAATCGGAGCTTATGTGCGCCTCTCCCGGATGCTTTGACGTGCCGTGCGTAGCGACGGGTTCGGCGCGTACGGAAAGCGCATCGTACTTGTTCGGCTGGACGGAGCTGCATTTTCCCTTCCGTGCGACTCGATTCTGCGTTTCCGGATTCGCCTCGATCGGAGAACAGGACCTGGATTGGGTGAGTACGACTCGGCCGGATTCTGTGCTGTTGTGCGCATCGTACTTACTCGTTCGGTCTGCTGTACGGATCGGTCGGGAAACAGGCATTCGCATGGCTTTTTTCCCGACCGAATGGTATTGGGTGCGCCTCCGACCGAGATCGGAATCGGCCCCTATATGTCCATGATCCACTATGTGGTAATTCTGGACAAAAAGTTCCTGATTATGCCCATTGTAACGTCCCTCTAGCACTCTTAGTATAGCCAACTGGCATACATCTAATTATAATTCGTGTTCTAGTTACCCCGGATTAACATACTTGATGCTCAATGGAAAATAGTCTGCATCCCTGTGTGGCATCCAGGTCTCAATCCTCAAACAGCGTTGCTTCGGCTAGGTCAATTGTAAATCTACCAAATAGATAAATACAAATCAAGGCCCCAATCTAAATAACAGGGTACTAGTCCCCACTCTATAGTTCGTTGGTCCCTCAGTAGTGATATAAACTTTGTATATATAGGCTGAATGCCACAAAGTCTATGTATAATGGCATGTAAGAGAAAATGTATTTACCGTTCAAAAGAATGTATATATATATATATGTAAGTAGTTTCAGTGTCGTACTGGCGCCTAATAAAAAACCGCCCTTCCAAGTAAAACAATCCGGTCACAGGGAGGTCACTGGTAAGCTTCCTCTCTAAAGACAAATATGTTTTGGACACGTACCAAAAATTGTGTGCTCTTTTTATAATGTGATAAATAAGAAAACATATATATTTAAAGGTTGTAGTTAGCATTTAATCGATACATGCAATGGGATTGGATTTACAGTTAAAGATAACATAGGTTTTGAGAATATACTTGCACAACAAAAAATAGATGTAGTATGTATGTATATATAAATATATATACACAGAGCCTGTGTCCGGAGTTCAGTGGTGAAGCTGTGCACCCATCAAGGGTATTTACTTTCGCATGATATTGGACTCCTCGGAGCGCCAGCACAATCCTGCAAGCAAAGCTTTTGATGTTAGATTGGATGCTATACGAACTACTGGTGCCTACGGACTATTGGTGCCTTTTAGTAATTTGCATGTTACTTTGATGGGGCATTATGGGACTAGTAGTCCCCGCCTGTATCAACATGCTATTCTTAGGTCGGCATTAGAGTTCCCAAGCACGCACTATGTGTTTTCAGTCTTATAGTTTGACAGTTAGTCTAATGCTTTATTGACCTATAATGTTAATTGTGTCTGTCTTTCTAACTTCAACTCAGCATCGAACAGTATTGCTTCCCACTGTAACTGCAAGCGAGTTTCACAGGCTTTGCCCTGAGGTATTTTCATGTCAATTAAGGGAACAATTGAGTTTAATTATGTCTCCCATGTGTTATGTTTTCACGCAGCATGCTCTATTTTTAAAGTGCTACCTGAAGGGGTTTGCGTAAAAAAATGTTTTTTAAGGATATGGTATAATATTAGCACATGTTCCAACATAATGAAAGAGATACATTCCTTGTGTATTAGTCAATATTTTTATATATTGTATGTATGGGTTAGTGGTTTGATGATGCAATATGCATTCAATGGGTACATTTCAATGCACTATGCGTTTTTATCTATTTTCATTTACAGCAATGTCCACTAACTATACCTAATGTATTGCACGTGAATGTATTTTCGTGTATTTTTATGTAGTTTGATACCTTACAACTTGGGACAAAGAATTTTTTCTATGTCTATGAGTGGGACATGGTATAAATGTCTAATGAACATGGCGCACACCAGATTGAGAAAGGCTGCTGTGTCAGCCGAAACGCGTCTCTCCTGTTTGCTGGGTCGGAGGAGGCCATATGAAATAAAAAAGCCTTAATCCAGCAGCCCTCGTGTGCGTGCTCTCTTCCATTGTTTGCATATATATATATGTATATTTATTCTTATGCACCACTTTAAAATTCAGATAACTCGCACACCTACTTACACAGTTTTCCCACCTCCCTCACCCCACTACATTAACAATAACTCGCCACTGTTCCATGCAGTGTGTTTAGACAAATCATGTAAATTGAGATGTCAAAAGTGTTGTTATTAATGCAGTGATTTCACATGCTCTAACTTCTGTAATGTGCAAGGGTGTAGGTAATGCATGGAGAAGGGGCGAGTTATAGTTAATGTAGTGTGGCGAGTGAGGTGACAAGATTGTGTATGTAGGTGCACAAGTTATCAGAATTTTAAGGTGGTGCGTAAGTATAAATGTGAGTTATAAGTATGACTTATATAACTTAGTAATTGGTGCTTAAATGATACATTAAAGATATAACTACAACTGTAGAATTTCTAATGTTTGTGTAATTAAAGTTGGGTTTGCATTAGTTGTGGCCGGTGCAAGTAAGAGATGTGGGGAGGGGCGGGCGGTAGTCGACAGACGTCGATGAGGGGAAATAAAATTTTAAAAAAAGAAAACCACTTACCATGCGCTCGCCGCATCTCCGAGTCGGCGATGTGGAGAACGCAAGGTAAGTGGTTTTCTTATTTTTTTAAATTTCCCTCATTGTCGTCTGTGGACTTACCCCCCACCGCCGCGCCCCAGCACCCCACCGCTCTTACCTGTACCGGCTGCGACTGGTTTGCATACCAAACATAAAGAAAGTTTTCCTAACTATAACATTAATCTTTGTTTTTTTTCTTGACTTTCAATAGTATTCTAATGTTAGTAACAAATGTGTAACATTGGTACAGTTTAGTGGTGTGGAGTGGAGTGTTATTAAGTGGAGTGTGATAGAATATAGTGGAGGATGTTGTAAAGTGTGCTGTGGTACAGCATATTTTGGTATATTGGAGTGGAATAAAGTGGAATTAGGAATGCTGGTGTGCCATACACTTAAATGGCATACAGCGGAGTGGCATGGAGTGGAGTTGCATACTGTGGAGTGGTGTACACTGAAGTCAGATACAATGGAGTAGCACATATTGCAGTGGCATAGAGTGTAGTGGTGTTCGGTGCAGTGGTATACAGTGGGATAGCATAGAATGCAGTGTGGTAAAGTGGAGTGATGTCCTATAAATATTGAAGAGTATATTCACATAGACTGTAGTGGTGTACTGTGGAGTGCTATGGAGTGGAGTGTTATATAATGCATGGGCATATATTGGAATATCGTACACTAAAATAATGTACACTGGAGTGGAGTAAACTTTAATACCATACACTAGAGTGAGGTACAGTGGAGTGCCATACAGTGGAGTGGCGTACAGTTGAGTGGTGTACAGTGGGCTTATGTAAAGTCTAGTGCCATACACTTTACTTGCTGTAAAGTTCAATTGCATAAATTGGAGTGGCGTATAATAGAGTGCCTTACAGTGCAGTAGTGCAGAGCAGATAGCATGCACTACAGTGATGTACAGTGAATAGGGTACAGTGCAATGGAGTATACTGGACTAGCCTACAGTTTAGTGCCATACAGTGGTGTCACATACAGTGAAGTAGTGTTTACTGTAATAACGCAGGTTTACTGGCGTTAAGCCTTGAGATGTACATTGGAGTAGCATATAGTGGAGTAGCCTACAGTAATGTGTTGTACAATTCAATAGGGTTAATTATAGAAGAGTAGAGACCAGTGACGTGAACTGAAGTATTGTTTAGTTGAGTGGGGCAGAATGTAGTTTTGCAAAGTGAAATAGCATACACTACATTGTAGTACACTGCAGTGATGTATACTACAGTTCAGTAGATTTAAGTACAGTAGAGTGGAGTAGCATACACTGGAATAGCGTACACTCCAGTAGAGCACTATAAAGTGGGGAATGGTAGAGTAGCATAAAGTGTAGTTGCGTACAGTGGAATACCATACAGTTGCGAGCAGTACAGTGTAGGGTTGACCAGTAAACTGGCTTACACAAAAGTGTAATCGAATATAATGGTGAAAAGTATAATAGCGTAGAGTATAGTGGTGTAGACTGGAATGGCATACAGTTGGGTTGGGTGGAGTTAAGTGGAGTTACGTACAGTGGATTAGCGTAAAATTTAATATTGTATACTGAAGTGTCGTAAAGTGGAGTGGAATACTGTAAATAGCGTAGAGTGCAATGGCATAAAGTCAACTTATATATATTAGAGTGGTGTAAAGTGAAGTATCTAATTAAAATGAAAGGTACCGTAAAATTATGTGAAAACGTGAATGGTATATCTGAAAAATATGAATTTTATTAACTAAATGTTAATTTTCTTGCTGTATATATCAATTGTGTAAGTAATTGTAAACGTTTACATTGTATGAAATGTGGTTATATATTGTCCTATGGTATACTGTGTAAAATTCACAGTATACCACAATACATGGGGCTTAGAACTGGTGATGCGGTTGATTGACAGCTGTGTTTTTCAAAGGTAGAAATCAGCCAGATAATTTTTATGACAAATTTGCATTACTGTACTTGTGGGTTAAGGTGTTACATATAGTTAATTATTACGTTTTATTATTGTTAACAACCTATTACCACTTTCATGAAGTAGTAATAGGCTGACATTTTTGTCTTGAGAATTGTATATATTATTGAGCTATGGATTTTAAAAAATGCTATACCTTAATAACTTTGTACCCATTTGAGGACTATCTGCCCATTTTAGCAGACATCTACCACTGGTTTAATTCTGGAAGGAGCACAGGTTTTGCAGGGTTGGCTGAAGGAGGTGTGAAGAAAAAATGAGGGTCCCAAAATGTGTTTAAATCAAATATATTTAGCATTCACTTTTAAATGTTGTGTTCTATGAAAGCCAGGAGTAGTATTTTTAAAAAATTTGGCAGGATTACATATATGGGCGCATGTTTATTTAGTGTAGCGGAGGTAAGTAATATAATTATTTTATACGTTTTAATGTACTTAAAGTTAGTAATATTTGTTATTGCTGTATTTTTGCAAAATGTGGGGGTATTTCACAGAAGTACCATGGTACATAGTTATCACAAGTCATTAGTTCATTAGGTAATCATTGACTTCAAAAAGGTGAAAGGCAGACATATAGTTTTTTGGTACACTTTCCCTATGTTGTGCATTATGCTTTCGGATGTAAATAAGTATTAGGTTTTGTATTTTTGCCCTAACTATTACCACTTTACTAAAGTTTATAGATATTTGTCTTAAAAAACTACAGAGTAGTGCGAGAGTACTGTGGTACCCCAAATAAATTTTCAAAGGTCAACATTCTTGTTTATGAATTTCTCTATATTTGTATACCAGTGTACGTTGAACTGCATTTTTTTTTGTCAAAATCTGTTTATTGAAATATTTGTCACAAATAACAGACAATGCCTTATGAATACATCTCACAATGCGTTTCAAGTAATTTGATGGGCACAAATACCATTCTTTAGGCAGCTAGAGTAAAAAGCACAGTTTCTAATTATCTTGGTAGATTTGTCCCTCTTTAGTCTCCCCGGAGGTTGGCGCACTATAACAGAAACCAAGGGTAAACCCCTTATCTCCCCGGAGCTACCGGGCACGATCCTTCATGTAGCGCCAATAGAGGCGAACGCCCCTGAGAGGCATGTCATGGGCATCCAATAAAAACATGGTGGACGCCTGCTGCAGACATCGTCTGAAATGTATCAGAACTAACAACAAAGGGCGAAGACAAAAGGAAAGATAAAAGCCACAAGGAAAAAGGAGAAAAGGGGACAGAAAGGGGAAAAAAAACCTTACTAACTACAGTGATACCCAGGGAAATTTGTGAGGCAGTAGTACTGGCTGTAGAGGGGGGAGGGGGTCGGGTCTTGACGGGAACATCCCGCGACCAGCGCGAGATGTTATCCTCATCAGGATTGCTTCATCAGTGGTGTTGTCCTGTAGAGGGGCCAGGTGTACTTAGATCAGGAAGAGGTGAAGCGCTCTCAGCCGGGGGCTGCAGGCAAATAGGGGTAGGCCTTCTGAAAGGTAGCTAACCAGGGGGGTCCAGATATAATCAAATCCCTTCCGTGAGTCTTCTGCTATGTCAGTTAGTCGTTCCATTGCTAACGCCTTCCACAATCGGGCATGCCATTGAGAGAGCGAGGGGGCTTCGGGTCTCTTCCATGCCCCAGCTATAGCCATCTTCGCGGCACCCAGGCAAACCCACAAAATCGATCTATCAGCATGTGTTTGGTATTTGAGCATTGGGTCGCGGAGACCCAACAAAACCTGTTCCATAGAGTCCCCAATTGGATAGCCCAATATGAGCTTAATTTGGGAGAGAATCTTCTTCCAAAAAGGTTTTATGGTCGGACAGTCCCACCATATATGCTTAAAATCTCCCAGCAAACCACATCCCCGCCAGCAATGATCGGAAGTGCCCGGGAAGATGGTGTGTAGTTTGTGAGGGTGCAGATACCAGTCATAGAGCGTTTTGTAGTGGTCTTCCCTGAGGTGCATGGATCTATTGAATTTTGCTATGTCCTTATATAGGGATTCCCATTGTTTGTCCGAGGGCGGTGTCTGTAGCATATCTCCCCAAAATACTCTATGGCGGTGAGTGCGTTGCGGCGAGAGCGTGAGTAGTAGGGTATATAGAAAGGAGATACAACCTTTGCCCGTATTGCCCGTCTGGACAAATTTCACTATTGGGAGGTAGTCCCTAGTGGCAGCTTGGCGGATCTGTGGCTGCTGGACCCAATGGCTCAATTGAGTATAGTGGAAGCACTCAGTGGGTGGGAGGTGGAAGGGGTTCATGCAATCGTGGAAGGAGCGTAGCTTAGTACCCTGGAAGAGGTCCGAAATCATGAGGCATCCCCCTTCATACCATAAGTCAAAGGGCCCTTTTGAAGAGCCGGGGGGGAATTCTTGGAGAAGTGTATGGGGGTGTAGGGAGATGGGAATGTGGTCAGTGATAATGTTTTGGTTACTGCATCCCACACCTGGAGGGTGGTGGAAGTGGGAACACTTAGATAAGCATTGAGAGGCCTATCAGATTTGTGCCACCAAGGTAGGTCCCAGATCATTCTACCTGTCACCTGCCTATCTATATGGAGCCACAGTTTGTCAGATTCTCTTAGTGACCATTCGCTCAGTACTCTTAATTGTGCCGCCCTATAGTAGGTTAGGAAGTCTGGCAGGACCAGGCCTCCTTGCATGCATGGCCTCGTCAGTAAATGGTAAGAATGCCGTGCACGGCTTCCTTGCCAAATAAATTTGAGCAGCATGGTTTTTAGCTCAGGGAAGAGTGTCCTGTCTGGTTGTATGGGGAGGCCCTGGAAAAGATAAAGGCGACGTGGTAGTACGCTCATTTTAATTGCATTGATCCTACCGATCCATGAGATGTAAGCTGTGCTCCAGTTTTTGCAGTCTGCTCTTAGGCGATTAAGAAGGGGTGGAAAATTAGCCTTGTATAGGTCTGCGAGGTTGGGGGTGATTTGGACTCCGAGATACGTGAAGGCTTTACGAGCCCATTGAAAGGGGGAAGTCCCCTCCAGACTCCGTTGAGTGCCCGAGGGCAGGGTGAGATTTAGGATGAATGATTTAGAGAGATTAACTTTAAAGCCAGATACGTCCTCGAGTTGTTCGAGTTCCCGACTAATGGCAGGGAGGGAAGTGGTTGGGTCGGTGACTGGCAGAAGGATGTCGTCTGCAAATAAGGAGATCTTATGATCATCCATCCCAAGTGGATCCCAAGGATCTTTGGATTGGCGCGGACCCGTGCTGCAAAGGGTTCAATACTAAGGGCGAAAAGCAGTGGGGATAAGGGGCAGCCTTGCCTGGTCCCTCTCGCTAAGTTAAAGAAGTTCGAAGCCACCCCATTCACCACCACTCGGGACCTAGGCACGCTAAAGTTGGCTTGAATCATCCCGATAAAGGCATCACAGAAGCCAAATCGGCGCAGAGAGAGCTTCAGGAAAGACCAATCAACTCGATCAAAAGCTTTCTCTGCATCGAGCGACAAAAGTGCGGCTGGGATCTTCTTTTTTTGGGACTTATCTATGAGGTGGAAGATGCGCCTAAGATTGTCGTGGGTTTGCCGCCCCTTGATGAACCCTGATTGATCAGGATGAATGAGATCAGGGAGGAATTTCTCGAGCCGGGTAGCTAAAATTTTGGAATATAATTTGGCATCTAAGTTAAGAAGGGCAATGGGACGATACGATGAGCATTTCTGTGGATCTTTCCCGGGTTTCGGAATAACCGAGATCAGCGCTTCGCCCATAGATGGTGTCACCGCTTGTCGGGTTGCAATATCGTTAAATAACGTGGTTAGGTGCGGGCCCAAATCAGCCGCAAAGGTGCGATAAAATTGAGCGGTGAAGCCGTCAGGCCCTGGCGCTTTGTGGCGTTTTAAGGAGTCAATTGCAGCCTGGTCCTCTTCCAGGGTAATACTCCCACCAAAAGCATCATTGGCGGCGGCCGAGAGCTGGGGCAAGTCGAGGGCAGTTAAGTATTGTGTTTGCTCGGGCTCCCTGAGGGAGTCAGCTCGGTACAGGTTCTGATAGAAGTCATGAAACACCTGAGCTTTCTCATCTTCACTGACGTGGGTCGTGCCATAGTCGTCTAGAATTTGCTTTACATATTCTTCCTCTTGCTTGACCCACAATTGTTTAGCTAAGAGGGTGCCCACTTTATCCTTCCCTTCGTAGCCTCTGGCTTGGAGTCTCAGGATTGTTTTCTCTGCCCTATTCGTGTATAGTGCATTAAGCTTACCTTTAAGGGCCGTAACTTTCCTCAATGACGGGGCCGAGGGAGTGGATTTATGTTGTCCCTCTGCTGCTAGTAATTCACGTTCTAGGTCTAGGCGTTGTTTGGTTTGGAGTCTCCTGAGAGAGGAGGCAAGGGAGATACAGTGGCCCCTGATATGTGGCTTGAATGCGTCCCAGTTGGTCGCTAGAGATGTGTCGGTAGGGTCATTGAGTAGGAAGAAGTCTCTGATCGCTTTGCGAAGCTCATCTCGATGTAGCCGGTCTCTACATAAGAACTCCGGGAAATACCATCTCAGGAGCTTAGAGCGGGAGGGCCGGCCAGTCTAAAAGGCAAGTTAGGGGGGCATGGTCTGAAATGGCAATGGGAAGTATGAGGGAAGTCGTGACTGCATGGATGAGGGATTGGCTAAGAAAAATATGGTCAATGCGGGAGTATGATTTGTGGACATGAGAGAAGAAGGAAAAGTCCTTCATGGTCGGATTAAGGTGGCGCCAGATGTCCACTAGTCCTAGCTGTTGTATTGTTTGCTGGAGCGGTGTGGTAAATATGCCCCTCCCGGATCTATGGGTATGCGATGAATCTAGTTGAGGATCCCAAATGATTTTAAAGTCCCCTGTAATAATCAGGCGCCCCACTGCAAAGCCCATTAAGGAATCCAAAAAGGAGGAAAGGAAATCAGTTTGTCCAGTTTTGGGCGCATATACAGACGCAATTGTGCACAGTCTGCCCATCAGTGACCCCCCTAACCAGGATGAATCTGCCCTCCTTGTCCTTCTGTGTAGCTTCATGGACAAAGTGAGCGGAGGAGTGAAATATCAGGGCGACCCCGTTCTGTTTTTTAATACTGGAAGCCTGGTAGATCTGGGGATAACTTCTATGCTTGAGCGTGCTTTCTTCCTCTCGTTTTATGTGGGATTCCTGAATTGCCACAATCAGCGGACCCTGATCTCCATTGTACTTCCAGAACCTTTGTCGTTTGTTAGGGAAGTTGAGGCCCATAACATTCCAAGATAGGATTTTAACCCCCATCCCCCCTGTAAAAGTCAAACCAGCTGACGGAAGCACCTCCCTCCATCCACGTCGTTCCCCTCCCTCCCTCTATGTTCCCATCCCCGGGTAGAGCACCTAAAGAAGAAAAAACGAACTCAATATAGAACAAATTACGAATGTAAGTCATTGCAAACCTCAGGGTCTGTGCTGTCGGGTGTCCTTAGGGGCAGGACCATTCCCGCACCGAGTGGTCCGATGAGTGCGTCAGATGACCCCTGTTGTATCATCTCATACGGTGAAGTAAGTGCAAAGGGTCGCCAGTATGCCATCGAGTGGGCTAGTGGGAGCCCAGAGTAAAAGTTCCTATTGTTGAGGTGTGGGTGTCCAATCTCCTCTTGAAACCGAGGTATCTTTGGTGGTCGGGTTAGCTCGTATGACGTTAGGTGGTCAGGGAGTCTTTTTGTTGGGAGCCGGTACTGTCTGCCATTCGCCGACGGCCCCTTCGCCTCTTGCTCATCCCCTGGCGTTTCCTGAGGTAGTTGGGCGTTCCCTCGGCGGTGTGTTAGCGAGGCCAAGTAGGGTCGCGGCCCCTTCGACCTCGGTGTAGTGGTGGTGCTTATTGTTGAGAGCAAAGGCGAGACCAAAGGGATATGTTCATCGATATTTAATTTGTTTTTCGCGGAGTGCGGTGGTGATGAGGCGGAACTGTTGGCGCCTCATCAGTGTGGCCTGGGCGACATCCTGGAACAGTGCACATGATCCTCCTTGGTATTCAATAGTTTCTTGCCCCCTGGCCCTCCGGAGTACTAGTTCCTTTGTTTTGAAGGAGGCAAATTTAGCGAGAATGTCTCGAGGACGTTGGCGTTTCCCTTGTTGGTCTGGCCCCACTCGATGCACGCGTTCCAACTGGATTGGCGGGCCATCGTTTCCCAGTATGCTGGTGAAGAAACCCGCAATGTACCGCTCTAGGTCAGTTCCTTCTCGTCCTTCCTCCAGGCCACGGACTCTGATGTTCTCCCGCCTAGAGCGGTTCTCCAGGTCTTCGCATTTGAGCAACGCGGAGTTTAGTTGTGCTGCGAGTGCTTCGGCGCCCTCCTCAAGTGGCTGGATTCGGTCCTCAAGGGTCTGACATTTCGCTTCCAGATCGAGGGTGCGGGTCCCCACTGAGTCCACGTCAGTGCGTAAGTCACAAATTTTAGAGGCCATGTCGGATTTGAAGGCATCCAGAGATGCATTGATGTCTGCTTTAATGTCGTCACGCAGCTCTCTTTTAAAGTCCCTGAGTGTGGCCAGGAGGTTGTCGTGAGTCAGCGCCATAGCCCCCTCCGTCCGGTGCTGTTCCGGTTCTTGCCCGCTCCCCGTGTTGGAGTTCTCGAAGTAGCTCGAGACCTTGTTGGGCTGCGTTTTTTGGGAGGCATATGGGCCGATCACGGGTGCAGGCCACACGTTGGTGTGCCCGTATGTCCCCCTTTCACGTGGCCTTGGAGTCTGGACTTGTAGCTCTCCAGTTGCGTTGTAGGTCAGGGTGGTTTTCCTTCCATGGGCCACGCCCTCTAGAACCTCTTGGTAGTGTTCTGCGAAGGACCGCGGCTTGCTATAGAACCCCAGGCCACCACGAATGCTCAGAATAGGGAGAATCCGGCCTCCATCTTAGGGTCAGGCAGGGAGGTCAGGCAGGTCTGTGTTGATTCTCCTCACCCCTCTGCAGAATCCCAGTCACCAGCCCTACTGCCTTCGGGCCCTCTCAGGTCATCGCGCTTTGAGTCAAGAGGTGAAAGTCCCTGATAAACGGAGCAGAGAGGGGACCCCCCGGGCCTCTAAGGGAGCAGCGCTTGCTCTCACCTCATTGCAAAGTGGCAGCAGTCTCCAAAGTTAGGGCTGCCACAGTATGACTTGTTGCATTGGTGGTAGGACACAGCCCGGTCTCCGCTCCCGACAGCCTCAGCGCGTTTCCCGCGGCGGCGGGCCCCACCGCCCGAGGCCTCGCTGCTGCTCACCCGGGGCCTTCACTCCCAGTCATCCGCCATTTTGCGATCGCCTTTATGTGCCCTCCATGAAATCTCCACCGCAAGTTCTTCACCCCCTGTGCGGCGGCCCGCCGCCTCAGCGCTTCAATAATAGGGGGAGGCCAAGGCCCGCCGCAGCCGAGAGGGCCACAGTCCGGCTCCGGGGGTTCAGCTGCATCGGAGCCCGGCCGCCATGTTAGACGTACGGCCGCTTTCTGTCGCGGGTGCAAAAGTCAGGGCTAAAGCACCTCCCAGACTCTGCAACGGCATCAAAATGTGCCACACATTTTCTACATTTATTTTCCTCGCCGGCTCTCCGTTTTCCCCGGGCTAGAAGTCCCGATGGCGGCAGGAATTCGGACTCCAGTGCGGGAGCCGAGCAGGCTCACGTCTGCGCGGCCATGATGCTTGGCCACGCCCCCAACTGCATTTTTTTTAAAAGTAGCATGGCAATGATTACTAATTAACACGCCACTCTGTACACTTTTTTTGTGCATATTTAAATATGTAAAAATAGAAAAAACACTTTAGCACAATATCTTAAATAAAATACGTCTTATAATGCATTTCCAATTTTTTCACAGGGTTCCTGATTTAAGAAAAATATATACATAAACCTATAAATATTTTTTCCTACCTATTACCACTTTGCTTAAGTGGCTATAGGCATGGGAAAAATAGCAAACCAAATACTTATATACATTGAATAGCATAACGCAAAACACAGGGAAGCTGAAGGTGAAAACTAAATTGCTGTATTTAACTTTTCTAAAGGCATTCAATATCCAATCAGCTAATGGCTTACCATCACTATATACCCATGGAGTACCACTGTACTATAGCGTTCACAGATATACGAAATAGTACCCCCACAGAACCATCTGAGCACCCTTACAATCCTTCCAAATGTCATCAAAATCTGACTGAAGTCTATGTAAAATGCATTGGATTTTATGCCCATTTTGGGGTCCCCCTTTTTCCTTTCCACTGCCCTGATGAAACACTGCAAATCTTTCTACACTCCGAGAATGAAACAAGGGCACCATGTCTGCAAAGTTTTGTGGACATTCGTCAAATGGTTGCAAAGTTATTAAGGGACAAAAATCAAAAAGATCTCTATCTCTGGTCACCCTAACTATAACTTTTCTAGTAGGTAAGTATATACATTTAACACCCATAAACTCTTAAAACCACTTACACTACCTTGATGATATTATTAGCAATCATGCTGTGAGGGACCTACTGGAGGTAACAGAAGGGGTTCTTGGCCCCTCAGCATCCAAGAGGACTTCATCCCCCAACTAGTAGTGAGCCAGGAGGCACATTTGCAGAGTGGTGGAGAAAGGGGGAGGGCCCCCAAACGGCTCTCAGCAATCCCACTGTGCGGGACTTACTGGAGGTAACAGGAGGGTTTCTTGGCCCCCAAGGACCCTTAGCATCGAACAAGACTTTATCCCAGAACCAGTAGTGTGCCAGGAGGTGCATTTGCACAGTGGTAGAGAAATGGGGCATGGCCTCCAAAGACCTCTCAGCAATCCCACTGTGTGGGACTTACTAGAAGTAATAGGTGGAGTGTGGAAGGTGGGTAGAGAGAAAGAAGGGAAGGGGGAAGAGAGGGGATAGAAGGGAAATCACAGGTAGAGAAATTGATGAGGGAGAGGGTAGGAGGGGCTCCCGGATCAAGTCATAGAATGAGTGTGGACGCCATTTAAAACGGAGGAGAGGAAAGAAGGAGGACCAATAGAGCAGTTAAAGAAAAAAGATAGGAGAGAAAGGAGGTAAGAAGGAGTGGATGTAGGCAAGCAGAATGTAGACGCGTGTGCCGGTCTTAAGGGTGGGCATGGGGGGCGTAGTGGGCAGGGAGGCGGGAGGGGAGAGAGGGGACATTGTGGGCTGGTAGCGCAAAAAGAGTGCTACGGTGAGGGAAGTGGGGTAGGAGGGAGGGGCATTCGCGATAACCAGGGGGAGTGGGAATGCTGTGTTTCATGAGTCAACTGTGGAAGGGATGGAATCTGGGTCCCCCACTGTGTGGCCGAGCAGGGCTCCTCCCTCCGTTCGTAAGAAGGGCACCCATACCTGTAAAAACAGGTCAGACTGGTCCTGTAGGTTGTAAATAATTTGTTCATGGGAGGCGGCATTTATTATGGCAACCAGCCAGGCCTCCTGTGAAGGTGGTGTTGGTGACCTCCATTGTTGTAGGATGCATATTTTAGCTGCGGTGACCGCTGTGTGGAAGAGTCGGCATTCTGCCCGTGAGAGCTCTGGCGAGTGTCGCAGGGCATGAAGTATAATGGTAGCAGGGGTGAGTGGCAAATGGAGGGTCATGGAGACGCTCAGTGTCTGGCCCACTTCTGACCAGAAGGGCTGCACCGATGGGCATGCGCAGATTATATGCGTTGTATCACAACGTGTATCTGCGCACCTCCAACAGTTCGCATGCGGGAGTAAGCTGGCTCTATACAGTTTCATCGGCATCCAGTGCCAGTTATGCAGAGTCTTAAAAAGACAGAATTTCAGTTGTGCCTCCCCGGTGCCCCTATCCAAGGTCTTGAGAGTGTCTGTCCACTCATCTTCTTCATATGAGACTGACAGCCGTGCTTGCCATTTGGCACTAAGAGCCCGCAATAGGGGTTGCGAGGAGAGGTGGGAGGAGAGGACTCCATAGAGTCCGGACACAACCCCTTTGTGTTTCCCCCATGTGTGGAGGTACGTTACCAGTGGTGAGGTCGACAAGGACCAGGGACGCGGGCCTAGAAACTTGCTCATGCAGTGCCTCAATTGGACATACCTCCAAGATTGCGATGCGGGGAGGCCAAACTCCTCCCTTATCTGCCTAAACCTTTTAAATTCCCCAGCAAGGAGGAACTGGTCAATGGTGTGAATACCCGCTTCTTTCCACAGGGGCCAGGACTGACTCTGTCCGGCGATACGTATGCCTGCATTCACCCATATGGGGGCTTTCTCATGGAGTCTCGGGTTTGAACCCAGCAGGCGGTGTGCTCGTTGACATGCCCTGTGCATGGAGGATAATACTGGGTGGGCGGGGTGTTGCCACTTATCCCTGTCCCATATAGAGCGGAAAGGCCTGCCTCAGCCGTTAGCAAGTGACTTTTGACATGTACGCAGTATGGCGTATCTAGAGTACCCGGCAGCATGTACGCCAGTTGAGAAACTTGGAGGGCTAGGGCATAGTGCTCTATTGAAGGAAGGCCCAGCACCCCGCTGGTGCGCCAGGCCTTAAGTTTTGGGGTTTCAAAGAGCCCCATGCAAAGGCCTTGATCTTGGAATCTATGAGGCACAGTGTAGTAAGAGGCACCTGATTGGGGAACTTACCAAGGGTATAGAGAAAGCACATAAGCGTGACCATTCTCACTGCTTGCACTCTGCCCCACATGGAAAGCCCTAGCACTTTCCATTTCTCAAAATCGTGTTGCATCTGGGTAATCAGTGGGTTCAAATTGTCCGAGGCCATACCAGCAATGCCTTTGTTCACCAGGATGCCAAGATATTTGAGAAGCGAGGGTTGCCAATGGAAGGGGAATCCATGTATGGACACCTTCGTGGTGCCCTCAGAGATGGGGAGTGCTTCACTCTTATCCCAGTTTATTTTGTAACCAGAAAAGGAGGAGAAAGTATCTATGATTTGGAGCAGGGATGGTAAGGAACGGTGGAGATCCGAAAGGGTGAGCAGTATGTATGCTGTCTGCATAGAGGTAGAGTTTGGATTCCCCAATGGGGAGGTTTATGCCTGTGACACTAGCCGAGTTACGTATGGTGGCGGCCAGGGGTTCCATGGCCAGGAGAAAGAGAAGCGGGGATAGGGGATAGGGGCCAGGGTGCGTAAGTGGTTTCTAGAGGAACGGCATGGGACGAACCCCACTTGTGTGTGATGTACCAGCGAGGGGAGTACCTTACGGAGGCGGGAGGCTAAGATGCTCGCCAATATTTTAATATCGCAATTCAGCAAAGAGATGGGGCGGTAGCTCCTGCACAGCAGGGGATCTTTCCCAGGTTTGGGCAGAACGGCGATGGAGAGAGAGCCTAAAGAGGAAGATTGCTCTGCCTCGTGGTATGCAGCTTGGAGAGTGTTGACTACCTCTTCTCCCGTCCATTGGTAAAACTCTGTTGGGAAGCCATCTTCTCCAGGGGCCTTGTGGTAAGGTAGCTTGGCAATCACCAATGCGATCTCATCTCTGCTGATCTCTCCTTCTAGGAGTTCTCTGCCTTTATCCAAGAGACTGGGGATATTGGCCTCCTTGAGGAAATCAGCCATCTTGTCCTGTGGGGCCAGCTCCCCCGGGGTGTATAGAGACTTGTAGAACAGAGCTAACTCATTCACGATGTCCTGGGGGTGGGTTAGGGTTTTTCCCCCCGTCGAACGTATGGCCGGTATGGCCATGGCAGCCTCACACTGGTGGAGCTGAGCCTCTAGGCGCCTCCCCGCTTTTTCCCCCTGCTCACAGTACCTCCCAGTCATCCCCCGTAGAGCATATTCTGCTTTGGAGGTGAAGAGGCTGTTAAGTGCCATTCGGGCTTGCTCCAATGCTTTGCGGTGTTGTAGAGTGGGTGCTGCAGAGCAGAGGTGGGTATAGGTCTTGAAATCGTGCTCCAACTCCTTCTGTCTGGTAACGGTTTGTCTGTTACCCTATACTGCGTCCCTCATGAGTTGGCCCCTGATGGTGGCTTTTGCTGCGGCCCAAAGGGTTCTGCCTGAGGATACGGATCCATGGTTCTCAGATAGGTACACTTTGAGATGTGCTTGTAGTTGAGCTTTGCCTGTAGGGGTCCGATGCAGCTGAATGTTCATCCACCAGGGTTTGCGTCCCGGCCGGGCCAACTCTACTTCCAGAAGTATGAGGACAGGGGAGCGGTCCAAGAGTGCCGCCTCCAGTATATGTGACTCTCGGGTTAGTTGCACCACCCCGTGGGAGATAAGAAAATAATCTATCCAGGAGAGTGTGCCGTGAGTCGGGGAGGTGAAGGTGAGTTCCATATCCGCGGGGTGGCTAAGCTGCCAGTGGTCCACCAGTCCGTTATCCTCTAGCACGTCGTCCATCAGGGCCCTGTCTGCTACATTGCACCTCTCAAGGGGTCCCGTTCTATCCAGGACTGGGTCCCTCACTATATACCAGTCTCCGCCGAAGAGGTACTGTGAGGCGCCTATTTTCACTAGGAGGCGGGTAAACTGAAGGAGGAACGACTTTTTTGCTCCTGTCGGAGCATAGACCGAGCCTACGCAGATATGATGGTACCCTAGTCTCAGTTTGGCAAACGCATAGCGCCCTTCTGTTTCTGACCATGTCTTAATCACCAGGAGAGATTTGCCTAGGAGGATCACCACGTTGCACTTACGTGGCGGTCCCATGTCTGGGGTGTCCTCGCTATGCACACTACTGTGTATCACCGTACCCACCCAACCCTGATGAAGTTTCTCGGATTCTAAGGCATCGAGGTGGGTTTCCTGCAGTAGTGCCACATCAACCCATTTGGATTGGAGGTAGGAAAGTATTTTTTTTATCTTGCTGTAGTGGGTGCGGCCATGGACGTTCCAGGTGATGGCTCATAAGGGATGGGTAGTACACATGGTGTGCGTCAGAAGTGAGTGGAGGAGGAGAGGGGTGCGCTAGAGTATGGTGAGGACTATCTGTGTAGAGTTAGCAGAGCGTGGTACAACGCTCTATGCGAGGGAGGGGGATTGATGCAGGGGGGTATGCCCGAAGATCTGCCGAGATGAAAGGGAGCGGGGGGATGCAAGGGGTAGTTGGAGGATAGAAAAGAGAAAGGACAGGTGGGACAAAGGGAATATATGGAAGGGTGGGGGAAGTGCGTGGGTGTCACGGGGCCCCCTGGCACACGACAGAGATGGTATGGTCCTGTGACGCTAGCAGAGTATGTGACAAAGGAGGTGCCGCCCTGTTGGTGGGGTAAACAAAAGGAGCACGGATCAATGGGGTGGAGGGCGGATTGGGAGCTGGGGGTGAGGGAGGACGTATCTAGATAGCAAAAGGCATGACGTGGCCGAACCAGGAAGAGTGAGGGGGGAGGAAGGGGAAGTGACAGGGAGAGGGTGCCTGCAAGTTGCTGAGCTTAGGATTTAATTTTGAACATTCGGCAGCCAAAACAACACAGAATATTTTTTCTTCATAGCTTAAATACAACATGGACAAATGTTTTACTGTTTATTACTGTTTTCAACTTTGATACTTCTTCACTTGCAACAGTGGTCTGTATGAAGCATCATCATGAAACAGTGGGGAAAAACAATCAATGGATTGTAAAAAAATAAAATAATGTGCACAGTAGATCATTACAAATATGTCATACTGTGCATTCCACCCACTACACGTTTGTTAATACTGGCTTTCTGACAGGCTACTACCTTAATGAAAGCAACTATATTTTAAAACTGTTTCTGATATTTTTATATCTGGTACAAAATGTCCAACAATTATGAAGCAGTCTTCATTTTTGGATATCCTTTTGTAAACATCATCCCTGTTAGGCCAAATGATGTCTAAAATGTTATTTGTCCATGTACAAAAAAACATAACACACAGAGCTACATAGAAGTTGCTGTAGCAGAAACTAAAGGGGGCATTTATTTAGCGGTGAAGAGACTTCTTAGATGCAACTTAAGGCTGCTGGTATTATAGTACCTCCATTTAGTTTTTATCTGCAGTAGCAGAATGTAGTCCCGTAATGTTTTATAAATTCCTTTCCTGCAGTTAAAAAGAGTCTTTCATTTCTAACAGCTTGCTGTAGACAATACCCCTAATAGGCCGAATAATATTGCTGTGTCACGATATGTAAAACTCAATATTGGTGTAAATCAACATTTCCAACTCAATATTTTGACTGAATACCACGTCAGAAACCAAGTAGGTGCGCCGAAGTTCCCCAACATGCACTTGAGTTCCCCATGACACTGATACCAATATTTATTAGTCCCACATTGACATGCCATTAGGTTTATTAAATTGTATTCTAAGTGATCATATCTTGCTTGAACTTTCTCTTGCTGGTATATTCTGCAAATGAACTCCTGTTTGGTGCCTTGAGGTGCCCGCCACAGGGTGCAAGGTTTTCCCCCACCACCCTATTTTTCAATGGGAGCCTGGGTTCACGTTCGGAACACAGGCTCCCATTGAAGTCAATGCGAGTCCGATCGAACGATGTTTGGAAGCATCGTAATCGGTCGGACTTGCAGAATCTGATTCGGTCGGAAACCATTTCGAAACCGATTCGGTCGGAAGAGTTTCCGAACGACATCATAATCGGCCCCATAATGGAGTTCCTTTTGCCTCCTTCATTTGAAACAGATCAATGGCATCACCAATAACCTTTTTAGAATTCAAAGGGTGGATACTGTTCATAAATTTCTTCTGTTCTGGACTGATCCACCTTTTCAATCTGACCTGCTGATGGAAATGTCTGATCCTCCATATGTGTGATATCTAGCATGCTTTCTACATTTCTATAGTAAACATTATTTTGTACCAGATATAAAGTCACTTTTTTAACTTTGGTAACATCTACTAACTTCTGCCATATCTTATTGTTCTTAGTAGGCACACCTTTTACAAGAACTACAAGTCCTTCTTCTAAATCTCTATCTACCCCTACAGTTTCAATATTTTTCTTGAAATCTAATAGCAAATACGCTACTCTACCTTTTAGACATTTCTGCAGCTCTGTTGGCGGTAACTTGCCTGTCTTTGGCTCCATACGGACTATAGCCTGAAATGGATGTGTACTTTGGATAAGAATGGTATCATAAATATTTAAACCTTGAAGTGCCTCTGGAAGGGAAACCATTTCTAACTTGTTATGCACAGCTCTAGCAGGTATTTTATTATTGTCTAATTTATTGAAACTGTACTTACATATAACTTGCCGTGTGGACAAGTCAAAACGTTCTTCTACATATAAGTACACAGCTAACTTTTGCCAGTTATCGTTATTTTCTTTTTCACTTTTTAAATACAAGTCAACAATTCATGTTTAAATCTTGTAGTGAGTCCGTCGACAACATATACAAACATACTCTGGTTTTGCAGAGCACATTGTGTTAAAATTTGTAATCTCTTCTCTCAACTGTAATAACTGTATCCTGTTTTGCAATTCCTCCTGTTAACAACTGTTAATTTTCCCTAGAGTCCTGCTCAGGACCAAAGAAACAAAACTGCACATCATCACAAACCTTCTTTACGTCTGCCACAGAGTGGGTGCATAAGTATCAGAGTAGGTCTGTGACTGGGTATATAAGTCTGTGAGTGGATATGTGAGTAGACTCATGAGTCTTTGAGTAAGTCTGTGAGTGGGTGCATAAGTGTCTGAGTGTGTCTGTCGATCAGTGGGTGTGTGAGTAGAAGCATAAGTCTCTCAGTGGCTCTGTGAGTCGGTGTGTGACTGTCTGAGTGGGTGTGTGAGTGGAACCATTAGTCTCTTAGTGGGTCTGTGAGTCGATGTATAAGTGTCTGAGTGGGTCTGTGAGTCGATGCGTAAGTGTCTGAGTGGGTCTGTCACTGGGTGCTTGAGTGTCTGAGTGAGTCTGTGAGTGGGTGCATGACTGTGTGAGTAGGTCTATGAGTGGGTGTATGAGTCTCTGAGTAGGTATATGAATGGGTACATGAGACTGTGACTGGATCTATGAGTGGGTGCATAAGTGTCTGAGTGGGTCTCTCTATCAGTGGGTGTGTCAGTGGAAGCAAAGGTCTCACAGTTGGTCTGTGAGTGGGTGCACGAGTGAATGAATGGGTCTGTGAGTGGGTGCGAGTCTCTGAGTTCATCTGTGAGTGGGTGCATAAGCTTCTGAATGCTTATGTGAGTACACACATGAGTCTCTGAGTCAGTCTGTGAGTGGGTGTATTAGTGTCTGAGTGGGTATGTGAGTGGGTGTATGAGTGTCTTAGTAGAAATGTGAGTAGATGAGTAGATACATGAGTCTGTGACAGTGACCGGCAAGTGTGTACAAATATATATATATTTTTATATTTCCACCAATATTCATAGTGTCACTGCGATAATTGCGACATCTCTGCACTGGTACACGGGGGTGGGTATGCCCAGACGTGGGTCCCGGGCACTCCATGCCACCGGAGTCAAGCTATCCTGGCTGATGAGAGGTGAAACCCCAAAAACTGTCGTAGGATGCTTGTTTCCAGTCCATGGAGGACCTGGCCTGGCAGTTTGGGCTGGACTGTTCCCTTTGGGTGCAGGGTCAAGACTAATTTGCACATGGCTGGGTTCAAACTGGAATGGCATGGGGAGCAAAAAAACAATGGATTTAGGCCCAGATCTCTGTACTGGGATGAATGTATGACATTGTTCTGCATTCTGTCCATCAATTGTTCTTTTTACGCTAGGAGTAGCGGCATCATCACGAATATCGCGCACAATTAAAAAAATCAATTTTGGATACATAACTTCTGTCACTATCACCCCCATTTCTTAAACATGGGGTCAGAGTACCTCAACCCTGACCTCTTATGTTAGGTTTCGCAGAAATCTTTAGCCCCAGGAACCGTTCATGATAGATAAAATGGCAGCCGTAACTTTCTGTTCAGGTTGCATCCAGCCAATCAGAGCATTCCTGGTGGCGCTTGCATTCGCGATTAATCATGAAATTGTAACAAAATATCCGTGGCCAGAGATATCACTATAATTTTCAACTTACATTTCTCAAAAACTACTGAATGGTTTTACACCAAATGACCAAAAGGCACTTCCTTAAAACAACATCTACCTCCCTGCCAAATTTGGTATAAGCACGTTCAACCTTTCGGGCTGTAGGTGTGACTAAAGGTTCCTATGGGAATTAACATTACAAATGCACCCTTATTTTGCACCCCTATTTCTTGGTCCCCACTTTATACATCACCCCCAAACTTTTCATGACACACAGAATCTATTTTTGGAAAATCTCATGAAGATTGGTCAAATGATGGCAAAGTTATAGGCAAGTCAAAATATGCTTTTCCTATGGAAACTAGGTCCAAACTAAAACTACCTGCTGGCCTGTATGTGTTCTCTCTGTTGTTCATGCCCTCTTGCTTGTTGTTTGAATATGTGGCCGGAAGACATTTACTGTAGTCAGTGTGCTTTTGCCATCGGCCTGAATGTTTCTTTGTTGTCCATGCCTTTGCCCTTGGTGGCCATGTGGCTGGAAGCCATTTTGTAGTCAGTGTGTTTTTGTAATAGCCCTGCTTGTGTTCTTTGTTGTCCATGCCTTTGTGTTTGGTGGCCATGTGCCAGGGCGGTCATTTTGTGTAGCCAGTGTGCTATGATTTTGCAATATGCCTACATGTGTTCTTTGTTGTCCATGCCTTCAACCTTGGTGGCCATGTGCCAGGGCAGCCATTTATTTCGTGGAGCCAGTGTGCTTTGATTTTGCCATAGACCTGAATGTGTTCTTTGTTGTCCAAGCCTTAGGCTTGGTGGCCATGTGCCAGGGCGGCCATAATATGTAGCTAGTGTGCTTTGCTTTTTGCCATAGGCCTGCATGTGTTCTTTGTCGTCCATGTCTTTGCCCTTAGTGGCAATGCGCTAGAGTAGCCATTTTGTGTAGGCAGTGTGTTCCTTTTCTTCCAATTTTCAAAGGCCTTTTTTTGGGGGGGGGGTTTTCAAATTTTTATTTCATCACAAAAGACAAAGTTTTTCTATATCCATACATTGCAAAAACACTACAAAAAAGAAGTTTCCGCCCCACCCTTCTCGTCCCACCCCCACCCTTGAGTTGGATCCAAAAGAGGATTATATTTATAGAGACAGGGGAAATAATACATCAAAAATAAAGAGCAAATAAATCAGGAGAACAATAAATCTGCGATTATTATTCTGCTAACCCCTTCAATCCAATGTTTGACTGGAGCCCATATTTCCCTTCCCCTTTTCCAAGCGTTGCCTCCCCTGCGTTCGTAAACTGCTATTTCAGATCAATATATTGCAAGAAGTCTCCCCAACCAATGCTGCCCAGATGGTGGTTCGGGATCTAGCCAAGCAGTCACCAAACACCAAACACAGTCTAAGGATAGTCGCCAAGGGATTCCCATATCACTCACTCCTAAAACCAATAAGCCCGGTGAAAGAGAAATAGGAAAGCCTAGCTGCACTTCAAGTATTTTACCTACATCTTTTTTCAAGTTCTCAAGCTTGGGGCACTTTGCAAATAAATGAGTGAGATCGGCGGCAAAACAGCCACACCGTGGACAGTGAGTGCCCGTAGATCCCCCCCATTTAACAATCTTCGCCGGAGTGATGTATGGGTTGAACCATGTTTTATAACATTGTATCTGTAAATTGGCAGCGATAAATGAAATCTGAGCAAGGTACAGGGATTCTTCACATTCTCCCGTCCCAATATGCAGGAGCTCTGACCAACGAGCTGTGTGTTTCGCAAGGTCATCCACCATTTCTTTATTTAATAGTTTATATATGATGGTAAGGGAGAGTGGAGATTTTAACATTAGATCAACAAGTTCCACCCGAGTGAAGCCAACACTTCCCCCTCTTTTTTTAGCCAGAAAATCCCTAACTTGTAGATACTTGAAGAAGTGAATATTACTAATGCCATATTTATCCTTTATTGTATCAAAGGGGAGAATCCCTCCTTCATCTACCAGATCGGCGATCACCCTGACACCCCTCTGAACCCACTGTGTCATATATCCATCTTTGAAAATATCAGGGAGAAGAGGATTATCGTATAAAGGGGTGTATCTGTTTATCCTACCGATACCGAACTTCTTCCGGACAGCTGTCCATACCTTGAATGCTCCCATCATAACCTTGAATCTGACCCTTTTATAGTATCCATATTCAATCTGACGAAGAAGACAGCCTCGAGCCTCAATGCACATTATCAATTCATAAATATATACCAAGTCTCCCTCTTCTGAGCTAATTCCTGCAGAAATTAAAAGTGTTGTCATTTGTTGAAGTGTTGCCGCCCAATAATACAATTGGAAGTTAGGGACAGCCCACCCCCCTGGATCTCTTGAAAGAGTCAGAAGTTTTAAGGCTCTTCGGGGGCGTTGCCCGGCCCAAAAGAACCAAGACGCCATCTGATTTAGGGATTTAAACCAATGGCTTTCTACCTCCAGTGGGATGGCCCTGAAAAAATACAAAATTCTGGGAAGAAACAGCATTTTAATCACATTACTTCTCCCTATTAATTTGAGCTTAAGGTTATTCATTCGAGAAAAGTCAGTTTTGGACTTCCGTAATAATGGACCTAAATTTAGATCGACAATGTTCCCCACATCTGCTGTTATCTCCACCCCTAGGTATTTCGCCTTGGGAACCACCCGAAAATCGTATAACTGGACAAAACCATTTATCACCACCAAGGTTTTGCTTTGATTAAGCAGATATCCGGAGAGCCGTCCAAAACTGGCAGCTTCCCTTTCGATTTCCCCCAAGGCATCCAAAGGATTGGGAGTGGTAATGGCCAAGTCATCTGCGTAAGCAAGAATCTTAGTATCTACCCCCTTATTGTGCATAGCAGCAATACTAGTATTATGCTCGATCTTTCTAATAAGGGGGTCGATATACAACCAAATAGTAGAGGCGAACATGGAAACCCTTGTCGGGTTTCCATGTTACACGGCAGATCGAAACCGGCTCAGACATATCTCCCATTACGACCACCCGGGCAACTCGGTTTCGATACATTGTCTGGATAGCCTTGATAAAGCCGCTGCCTAGACCATTTATATCTAATATAGCCCATAAAAAAGGCCAGGAGACGCTATTAAAGGCTTTCTCTGCATCTAGCAGGATAAAAGCCATAGGGTCTCCAGCGATCTTTGAGGCATCAAACAGGGCGATTGTCCGCCGAATATGATCAGTAGTGCTACGGCCGGGAACAAAACCGTGCTGGACAGGAGAAACCAGCCTCTTGATCACTCTAGCTAAGCGATTAGCCAGTATTTTGGCATATATTTTTATATCGCTATTGATCAGCGTGATAGGTCGGTAAGAACCTAGCTCATTGGTGGGCTTATCCTTTTTTGGAAAGACCGCTATATTGGCATACCTCCAGGAATCCGGAGCCTCCCCACCCTGTTGGGCATTCGTAACAATCTCTCTCAGAATCTCATTTAAGCACAGATAAAAGATTTTATAAAATTGCCTCGGTATTGAATCAGTTGCAGCCGCTTTCCCAGTTGGTAAGGAATTGACCGCCCCCTTACTTCTTCCTCTGAAATTGGGGCCTGAAGAAGCTCGACCTCCTCCGAGGTTGGTTCTCCAAAAGGTAAATCCATAATATAATCCGCCAATTCTATATCATCAAAGCAAGAATCTTCCTTGTATAAGTGCTGATAAAACCTCTGAAATGCCGAGCAAATTGCTAAAGGATCGGAAATTGTGCCCAGGATAGGGTCCATTATTTCTGAGATATCGCCTTGGACAATTCTCTCCTTTGTGCGTCTAGCTAGTAGCTATCCCACCCTTTCGTTATTCTCGTAAAGTTTACTACGCCAATCCATATACTTGCCAGCTGCCTCAAAGGCATTTTCTAAGGACATTGAGAGCTATGCCTTTTTGTTTTTTGTTCATTTTTTCTTTTTTTCCCCGATATGAGTTTAATATGCTTGAGGATGATTGCAGTATGTATGTACAGTGTTTTTTTTTGCATTTTGTTTTCTATTTTCCCCTGTGCCTCCTCGCCTTCCATAGGATTTCTCATAGCCCTTTGGGAGAGACCAGCAATCATTTTTTTTTCCAATTATTTCCCTGAGCCCCGTGCCTGCCATAGGCGCAAACCAGCAATAATTTTTAAAGAACGATTTCATTTTCCACTGCACTCCCAGCCTGCTGAAGGTTTCTCATAGGCGCACACCAGGAATACATTTTTTTAATGAATATTCAATTTTCCCCTGTGGCCCTTACCTGGCTTAGGTATCACATAGGCATCAGCCAGCAATAATTTTTGTAAAGTTTATTCAATTTTCCCATGCACCTTCTGCCTGTTACAGGCATCTCAAAGGCGCACAGCAGCAACAATTTTTTAAGGATCATTCTATTTTCCCCTGCACCCCCGGCCTACCACAGGTATCTCATTCATAGGCCTTAGAGCTTAGAGGCACAGAAAGTAAACTTTTCAATCTGTGTGTTATTGAAATATTATGTTATTGTAATTATTTCTGATATGACCTCTCCAAATTATATTGTCTATAGATTCACACTGCAAATGCCACGTTTAACTGGTTTTATTTCTTGTTTGTTTCCTTTTAGGTGGAAAACAAGAGGCATCACACACAGTTCTGCCAGACATAAGGCCAGAAGTGTCAGCACCTGTGTCCTCCTCTGCTTCTGAAGCTAGGTGGCAACTGCCAGAGCTAAGAAAAAACTTGAAGATGGCCCAAAGACAGTGGCCAGTGAGGAGAAAAAGAAGAAGGATATTGCTAACATTGACATGCCGCCCTACACCTTTTTCAGGAAACATTGTGTATCTTCTGCACATTCCTCTGGGCAGCAAAAGGCCGGGAGCAGCACTCCTGCATCATCAACAGCACCACCCCAACCTAAGGCTAAGCCCAAGCCCATGTCTCTCAGCAATGCAGCCACTGCAGTCATGGCAACAAGCAACGAGTCTGAACTGGATTTGTCCCAGCCACAAAGTACCCAATCTTTGCAGGAACGTGGACAACAGGAGCCGCTGCCAGCAACAGTTCTTCCTGAGGTTGAGCTTACTGCTGAGCAAGATGTCACTCTTGAACCATTGGCTTCTTGATCTTCAGCAAGAAAAAGAAAGGGTACTCCACCATCTTCTTCAAGCCTTCCCTTTTGATGATCTGGACTTGTACCCAAGTCGAAGACTCACTCTAAAAGACAAGGGAAAAGGAAAGTTCCTGAAAGCCTTAGAATTATGGATAGTGACAGTGATGACATCAAGCCAGTGATTGTCAGTATGGATGGAGGTTCAGAGGACACTGAGATGACCCATCCCATTCAACCTGCCAAGAGGGATGTGGTGTTTCCCCCACCACCACGACTTCCATATTTGTAAGACCCCCGTCAAGACCTGCATCCACCACTACTACAGTCAAAGTACGCCCTACAGAGAGGCAGACAACACATCCACCTAACTCCAGTTCTTCAGACATTGGCAATGGCACACTAAAAAGTCATCCTCCCTGTTTGCTACTTCTTTATGATTAGCAAACAGAAGGATAACATTGCAAGATGCTCCATTTGCCATGCATGCGAGTGTTCATTGAGGTAAGACAGGTTCGCACTATGGTACTGGAGACCAAGCGTTCCATCTGAAAAAACACACAATCTGGTGGGAGCAGCACATTAAGCTGGTGGTGATGAGAGAGGGGAAGCAGCTCATTTTCCCAGTAATAGAAGAAGAAGGTGTTCATGAGGAAGAAGATGATGATGATGGTATTACACAAATCAGTCCTGTCCCCTGTACAGTGCCAACATCATGTGCATCAGCAACCTACAAAAGGCCCAAGACTCAGATGCAGAAACCTCCGCCACATACAGTGACTCCACCAAGATGCACATTGAGTCTACCACCTTCTGGTTCTCTCTGGAAGTCACCTGTGTCAGTGGCTCTACAAAAAAATGTGAAACTACTATTACAGGCATGTTTAGGCAGGAGGGGCCCTATGAAAGCAGCCACCTAACGGCATGTTTGTGCAACGGCAAGCTGATTAAAATGTTAGCCCTCGACCTCCCTTTTTTCCTGTAAGGACTCGGATTTTTAGAATTTGTGGTGGCCATCTGCTCAAAATACAACTACAAAATGGAAGGTTCCCACCTGGATTTATTTTGGCAGAGTTGCTGTTCCAGCACTCCATCATGACTTGCTGCTATTGGTCGATCAAGCTATGCAGAAGAGTGCTGTTCAAACTCTCCACCTGATTACGGACATGTGGCCAAATTGTCAAGCAACTGATTGCATGTGAATCACTGCACACTGGATCTCTTTTGTGAGGGTTAGGCAACAGCTATCTGCAGGTCTCAGAACTGAAAACAGTTTAAAGGGCATTCAGTGGAATGCATCAGTAGCGATGTTCTCCACATTCTTCATGGCTTCTGCCATGATGATAATTGATTCAGGATGGGAGGGGATTGGAAGGAAACAGGAGAACAAAGGGGACAGGAAAGAAAAACAAAAACCTCACAAAAACGTCACAAAAAAACACACACAGAAATGTAAATACACATAAGGAAAGTCAGACAGTAATATAAATAAGTAAAGAAAAGGTGGGATTGAGAAGTGGGTGATCAGATGGGGTGAATTGGGTTGGATTGGAGCTGGGAAACAAAAGCAGCAAGGAGAAAAGTTCTGCGGCTTCTGCCCAGGCCTACTGAGTACAACCCACTAATATGTTGTCAAAACACTTAAAAGTGGTATTGTAACAATCTTCATTAACAAAATTTGTTCTTTAGAAGTTAAATATAATTCTGGTGAGACCTCTTGTTCTATAATTTTTATATTTTCTCATATTTTAGGTCAGTCCTGCTACTAAAAAGCCAGCTGGATAGCCACAGCATCAAAAGTGCAGTCCTTGAGGATCGATAGGTGCTGTATCCTGCATTGCTACAAGTGGTGGGAGGACCTGCATTGGTGGACCAAAAAAGAAGCAGAGGTCCAGTTGGGGAAGTTGTCAGGGCAGTGGAAGCGGGTGTGGCGCACACATACCCCCCTAATTGTCTGCATTTGCCTGGTGGCCTAAACCATGATTGATGGGGAGCTGAAGGCCAGAAAGCAGGAACAAGGGGGTAAGTATGATGTTCTATGTGTGGTCTGTTGTGCGAAATAACCTTTTCACTTTGAAAAGCAACCAGATAATTTGGCTTTCCTTGTTGTAAGTATATGATATAGAAGTTAGAGACAAGCAGGATTTAACAGTGTGGTATCAACAGGATACACACAGCCCCCATCATGCCTAATGCTTTTAACTAAGTCATGGCAAAGGGAATTCCATAGAATGATGATATTTTGTGACATAAAAATAACAGATATGTACATATGAAGGTGTGTCTGCAAGAAACCCAGATTTTTTAGTATAAAAGTAGCCATGTTTCCTGACAGCATATTACATGAGTAGGGTTAAAACACATTATAGCCACTGATACTTTCTGAATGTGTAAGATTAATAGATGTAAATGTTATTGTCACCTGTCCAACTATCACACAAACACAGCCAGGTTTGTCATTTTTGAAATGCTTATAACCCATTATCTCAACCTGTATGGAGATTGGAAAGCAATCTCAGCTGTCCAAATGTTGTAATTCAGCTGCTAGAGAACAAACACTGCAAGGACCAAATGACTATGTGTATGCTCTGTTTATTTTAGTTATACACATGCGCATATATTTAATGTGACATCCAGCTGTACCTTAAAAAGGTTGTTTGATGTTCATAAATGTTCACATGCATCAGCCTGGACTATGGCCTGCCTATTACATTCCTCAGGGGGGACTTAGAGAGGAAATTATATAAAAGAAAATGTAGGATTGGACATGGAATACAGATTCTTCTAAATTTGCATGGGGGAAAAAATCCACAAAGTCAGGGCCATGTCAGCCTTTAATATTGAAACCCATTATAATGAGGTGTGTCTCATATGAAGTGGTGAATGAGCAGTACTAAAAGTAAATCAGAGATTGAGTACATGCATGTGCACTGACATAACGTTGACTGATAAAGTATATAAGAGCAGCTCAGGCCCTGAGTAACTCAATAGAGGTGAGTGATGTACTCCTTGCAATAGAGAATAGCCGCCCAGAGAAAGCCCCGGGTCCAGATAGAAATCCAGTTAACCTGTATAGGTACTTACTAGATTTTTGGGCCACGCTAATAACTAATGTTTTAAAAGCTGCTATAGTGGGACCTCTAGTTAAGACATCGCAGGAAGCCATTATAGTCCTGATCTTTAAAAAGGGGGATAAAAGCCATCCTCATTGTTACCTGCCAATTTCCCTGCTCAATAGTTCAGTTAAAATCCTGGTCAGGGTTATTCTGTCTAAATTAAAACTCTGGGCGCTTGAGTCTCAAGGGCTCTCGATCTATCAGTTTGGATTCCAGCCAGGACTCAGAACCGTGGAACAGACTCTAAATCTGGCACTAACTGTTAAAAAATATACAAGGCACAAAAGGACTGTGCACATTTAGCCTTTATGGACCTAACATGTGCCTTCGATACAGTGAATCGCTCTAAATTATGGTCCATAATGGCACAGATGGGGATTGAGGGAGCAATTATTACTCTGCTTAGTAGGCTCCACGAACACACATCAGCCTCAGTACGCTATAACAGCAAAAGGGACCTAACAGAAGAATTCCCCTCTGATATGGGGGTAAGGCAGGGTTGTGTCCTGGCCCCATTCCTTTTCCTATTATATATTAATGGGCTAGGAGAACATCTATGTAAGGTGGGGAAGGACATCCCGAGGACTAACTCATGCCGAATCCCCGTACTAGTATATGCTGACGATGCAGTTCTGATAGCCAGGACAGCTAACGGCCTACAAATATTGGTTGATTCTTTTAATGCTTTTATGAATGATTTGGGACTAAAGCTCAACCGCACTAAATCACATACTGAAATGTGGGCCAAAAAGTCTAAAACAAGGACATTTTTATTAGGAGGTGAAGAAATTAAGAACGTCCCTCATTTTACTTATCTGGGGGTACCATTTGATGTGGGTTTTAACTGGAAATCCCCATTAAATGTTAGAGCCATGCAATTTCAAAAGTATAGAGAAGGTATTTTTAGATTTGCAAAGAGACTAGGCCATAAGCCAATTAAAGAAAGTTTATGTATTTATAAAAGTAAAAGCCTTTCAGTGGAAACCTTTGGGGCCGGTGTCTGGGGATATGTAAACTGCAACTCACTTCAAATAGCAGAAAACAAGTTTATAAAAGATTTCTTGCAGTGCCACAAAATTCCTCTGTCTCTTTTTGTCACGAGGAAGTTGGTTTGAGTTTCTTAGAAGATCATATCACATTACAGTCATTGTTGCTCTGGGTAAAAATTTGGAATAATCCAGAGGCTGATTTCTGTAGCACAATATTAGCAGACTGTATGAAACTGGATAACAGCTTAGGCTTACCCTAGTCAAGGGTCATTAAAACAAGCTTTGCTAAGTTGGGGGTTTCAGAATACTACACAAACCCTGATACCTTGAGAAATTTGTCACCTGAAGCCTTAAGCAGCCAAGTGCAGTGTGTAATTCTTCTGGACATTTAGAGCTTTTCCCTCAGCCACAAATACAACTTTCCCTCTATCTGCAAATAGACTTGTATGAAAGGCACAAATCTTTTTTGCTGACCAGGTTCCGTCTAAAAACTATACATTTATTGGCTGCTTTTCCTATTCAGGGCTCGTGGTTTTCCTCACTTCCTGCCTGCCCCTGTGACAGTTTTTCATGTCAAAGCACTAAGCACTTTTCTCTGTTTTGTAAATTTTATATCCCTCAGAGGAGGCAGTTTATTTGTCCATTATTATTAGCAGCAGGGATTAGACCTCATGAATTAGCAATGGATTATTTATTTTCGCTAGGAACTATAGAGATCATATATGGTATCCTAAACTAATTTTTTACTGTTTTTAAGATTTGTAGCAAATACTAGGTATGTCTATTAATCTGTATTGTATTGCCTTTTATGCTTATTTGCTTTTTAAATGAAAATGTATGCATCCAATCTTTTTGGCTCTTTTGAGTCGAATAAAGTATTTTGATCTGATCTGATGAAGTAAAATTACAATTTAAAGTAGCATGTTTTGCTATATTTTCAGGTGTCACAGACATTACTCTAACACTGTAGCACTGGTTAGTGGCCATGCTGTCCACACATTCATGATACACTATATTTATGGTATATGAGCACTTAAGATATGATGCCAAGTGGATTAGTCATTATCAAGCAGAGTGGCATTAGGTGAGGCACCATGTAATCAAATACTTATGAAGGGAGGGTCATTGTATGGTTGGTAGGGGTGTGCATAATTATGTTTTCACATATGAAGGTAACTAATCGCTGGGGAAATGATAGTAAACATGATAACATGTCAGACTCCTATCAAGCAGTTACCCATATCTTATAATGGAATTCCATTTTGTAATGTTTGAGGCTTACCAGCTGTTGCCTACACAATAACCAAAACTTTAAATGATAAAATGTAGACATTGAATGTTGTATGACATGTTCATCGTATGGTGAAGCCAATAATGATTTTCTAGGATCATTTAAACAGACCTTCAATTTTTAAAACAACTGGAACAATATGGTGGTGATAACATCACGTTACATTTTCAAGTACATAAATGGTAGTACTTTATGATGTAAGGAGTAGAAGTATGGTACATTATCATCTGAGGACTGATAGCCTGTGGTCTGTGTACCTAATAGTAAATGAGAGGTTGTTAAGCATCTACATAACATAAAAAGTTGCCATAAATTGAAGCTATCTCTACATGCCCAAATTTTCATTTTTTAATAGTTACATATGTGATGTCCACACATACAACACATAAACGAGTGCACAAAAGTTATTTGTAGAATTATCTCTAATGTTATTATATATTTACTATTGGTGAATGTAAAAATTACACATAAATGGATGTGTTGATGTTGATAATGCATTTATTTTATCTGAATGGTTTTAAATATGTCTACCTTAATTTATGTTAGTCCTATAGGGTAGCTGTTCATATGGTGTGTAGTCACAAGTTGGGAAGTGTTAGGAGAGCCGGGGAGGCATATTGTTAATAGGAAGTGGTACCCTCACACACACATGAGGGTGTCATGCTTCATCATCGGGCTTTGCTCCTCATGTGGTTGGCGCTGCAATACCCTACGGGCCTCACGAGGGGACTCTTTGGTGGAGATCTTTTTATAATAAGCCATGATGGTGAGTGCAGATGTGTGGGGAGGGTGGGTAGTCAGTTAAAACTACCTGTTGGATCCCTCAATGTAATATTTTTAACCCAAGGTCCCCATGCTAGGAATAAAAAGTGATGTGTGTAGATTGTGAATTTCTCGTGAACAATCTACTTCTGTGTGCGGGTTCTGGGTCGACATGTTTCATGTCTCAGTGGTCCAGGAGGGATCTGAGGCATTTCATCAGGACCATAAACGGAGAGACCTCAACCACCACTACACCCTCAACCACCACCACCACACCCATAACCATCACCACACCCATAACCACCCACAACCACCACCACAACCTCTACCACCACTACAACCTCATCCAAACACAGAAAAACAATCCACACCATAGAAACACAAACCCTAAGACAGCCACACACCTTTACCCAAACAAACTACACCACATAAACACACACCTTCAGACAAACGCACATCAACCAACCAAACGACAACCATAGAAACACATACCCTTGAGAAAAGCACACATATCAACCAAACAACCCACACCACTGAAACACCTACCCTCTGAAAAGCACACACCCATCAACCAAAAAAAACAAACATACACCCAAAGCCACTACATCCACAAAACAAACATTCATCCAAATCAAAAATTTCATCCACAATAGATCACACACCCAGACATACCCAAACGTACAATACATCATCCTGAAACTTCACACACACACTCAGCCATTCAACACACGCAGACACCCACCACCTCTGAAACAGCTCCTACACCCTCAGCCTCCCAGACATCTCCTATACCCACCATATGCTTCCCTCTTCTTCCCTCCCAAGCCCCCTCTACTCCACCCAAACCCCTTAAGAAAAGACCCAGCCCTCCTCCCAAATGGTGAATTAAGGTACCTGGCTTCCATCTGTTCATGGAATAGCATTTGCCTCTTTACGAGGAGGTCATTTAGATACCATTAACTTTGGAGGCAAGATGATAATATATCAAATTGGACAGCAGAGCTATTTTTTGTGTTATTGTTTTTTTCATTATTTTTGTTCTATAATCATTTTGATTGATGAGTATTCTTTTGAGAGAAGTATCTCAAAATATATTATGCTTTTTTCTTCCTTACAAACATGTTTAATTTTCTAGTGTACATAGACACATTGCTCATGATGTACTTGTTTTTCAACCATTTCAATTTTTACTACACACTTCATATATTTGGAAATATACGTTGACCTTTGGTCTTATGCTTTTACTACTAGATTGCTATGTTGTATACACTACATTATTTCATAACACCTCTATTCTTCCTTCCCTTTTTAGTCATATTTGTTTATATAGAACTTGTTTAGTAGTTGAGGACATTGTTAAACTAGTGTAACAACATGAATTATGGTTGGCTGTCAGGCTAAGAATATATATTACTCTTTAACTACTGTATTCTTAAACAACTAGGAATTATGTACATTACATATTTTTTCATTTGACTGGACGTAGCCTGTAATGGCATGCAAAAGACCTTTTAATTACCACTATTTCTGTAGATCACACAACAAGTGCTAAAAGGATGCAAGTAACAAAGATGCACAGACCCTCCCTAAATTAATATACAGTATCCTGTACATAGAGGTGTCAAGGTGATCTTGCAAATTGGTGGAAGACAAATGAGTGTTGCAAATTATATTATAATTGGATTGCAGAGGTAAAGGAACCATATGACTAAAATCCGACAGGCATTTTGATATGACAGGAATGGTGAGGTCCAAAAGTTTATGTGCTCACCCTTCAGAGAGGGCAAAGTACAACTAATGATATATTGCACTATAAATAGTACTCTGGCAACCCATTACATATTTCTTTACATATTTAAAAAAATTCTGATAAGGCAGTGGATTATTATAATGTAAGATTAGGTCTATGTGTCACACACTTAAAAGTGTAAGTGTCTCACAGATGTTGGAGAAACTGCTTTAAAATATTTATTTACTAGTAATAAAACATTGTCATGTGCATTTGTTATTTTGTATGCGCTTACGTCATGATGATGAACAATGACACCACATACACAATTGGGCTAAACATTTATATGTTCAAATGTATATGATCATATGTACACTTTATTTACTTCATGTTAAACTTCAACATGCAGGCAACGGTGATGGTGGGGTCCTGATGGACCGCCAACACATAAATTAGCAGCAGGATAGTTCCAACAATGGATGGACGGAAAGTCGATTTTCAACAGTCCAGACGCATCTGCCAAAGATATAAATGTGGCCCTTTGTCGGGGAATAAAATAAATTATAACAAAATCACAGCAAATCATTAAAGGCTTACTAAAGGTTTATAGGGAAGTTATCAATATTTGTTCAGAAAAAACAAAATAAAGTGTGTTTTAAAACACATACACATGTTACTAAAAACTGTATTGCTTGGATCAGTGATGTCATTGATGATGTGATATGCGATATTACCAGGGATGTCATTGATAATGCTATTTATGCTACAATCTGAGACACCATTTGTGTATTGGGGGAGTTAAGGATGCAAACGTCTTACCCTCACATCCAATCCATAACATTCCTTTAAATGAAGTTTTAAAATAATTAATCACCCAAAAAAGGATGTCTTGTTCGAATACCTGTCAACTAAGAGCAGTCTACTAACATATTAAAATATTAAAAAGTTATGCACACAATCTAATATATACGCTTTCCCCGGTTACAATTAGTTACACAACCATATCAAAAACATCACTGCTCATGATTTTACACATATACTTCATCAATTATTTCTCAAATGGCATCATATGTGACAAAACCAGTGTCACTACTAAATTTGTTGAAAGAGGTAATGCGTAGACTGGGAAGCATGTTGCAGGTACACTTAGATTAATAAATGGTCACACACATAAGATCAAATTGTTATACTGCTGTTCCCCTTACAGCAATTAGCCGGTTATTTTTGTAAATGAATGTAATATGTTTTGCCTGCATTCTTATATGAGTTTGATTGGCCCTGGAAAGTCACCAAATAGTATTGTTCATTTTTCCTAAACTGTGGGGCAATTTATGATTTTGAGAGGGACGAGTGCCCTGTGGCTGTCTGTGTGCAGCAATGTTTTTCATTTTGTAAGCACAGAATATATCATCACTTTCTCTTTACCATAGGCCTCTGATGATGTGATGGGGTGTGTTGTCAGACTCATTGTATAAAGGCAATTTTTAGTATTGGAAAACAATTGTTTATATTTCTGTACTATCTTGAAGGATTTTTTTTATCTAACTTAGGATCATATCTTACAACTAGTTTACACATGGTATTGATGTTATCTTGCGATGAAGTATATTGCACTCACTAGAATGGCCTGGCCTGACAGTCTTCCTGCCTATTTTTATTGACTGAAAGTAGATGAGACTAAGGGCCTTATTATGAGTTTGGCGGTGCAGGAACGGGGCCGCCCCGCTCTAGCACCACCAAACCCATGCACACACCGCACGCCAGATCAGGAGTTTTCTCCTGTCTGGTGGGCAGTTCTTTGGCGTTCCCAGGGTGATGCCTATGAAATAGGCACCGCAACAGGAACATCAAAGGCAGTCCATGCCGTGCAGGTACTGGTGTGCATTCTCATGGTGTGAGCCACCAGTAGCCCTGTAGGGCCCCCTTTGATTCCTCACCACCACACTTTTCATGGCTTCACAGCTCCCACCAAGCCATAGGAAACTCTGCTCCCCTTTCAGCAAGTGAGAGCATTAATAATGCTCTCGCTTGTGAAAGTGGAGCAGAATTGCTTTTGGACAGAGGGAGCTGCATGTTCAGCAGCTCCCTCTGTCCAAAAGCAATGCTGGCTCCCGTAGGATGCGGGAAGACGTCAGGGACCATGGGGGCCTTCAGGGTCCCCCTGCGGTCCCCAATTAGAGAAACTGGGTGCCCTGGGTGGGACCAGTGCAAAAGAAACAATTGATGGACGGAATGCTGGACAATGCAAACATTCACCCCCAGTCACCAGGATCTGGGTTAAATCCATCATTCTTTTGCTCACCACACCACCCCAGTTTGGACCCAGCCATATGCAAATCAGTCTTGACCCTGTTCCTTGTGGGAACAGTCCAGCCCGAACTGCAAAGCCAGGTCCTCCCTGGACCGGAAACAAGCATCCTGAGACTGGTTTCAGGGCATCACCCTTCATCAGCCAGGCTAGCTTGAATCCAGTGGTGTAGTGAGCACTGGACCCACATCTGGGCATACCCTTCCCACTTAGGGCGACATATGCAAAAGAAACAATTGATGGACGGATTGCTGGACAATGCAAACATTCACCCCCAGTCACCAGGATCTGGGTTAAATCCATAATTCTTTTGCTCACCACACCACCCCAGTTTGGACCCAGCCATATGCAAATCAGTCTTGACCCTGTTCCTTGTGGGAACAGTCCAGCCCGAACTGCCAAGCCAGGTCCTCCCTGTACCGGAAACAAGCATCCTGGGACCGGTTTCAGGGCATCACCCTTCATCAGCCAGGCTAGCTTGAATCCAGTGGTGTAGTGAGCACAGGACCCACATCTGGGCATACCCTTCCCACTTAGGGCGACATATGCAAAAGAAACAATTGATGGGCAAGACCAGGGCACCCAGTATTGTGGCCAGGTCCCAGGGGATGAAATCCCCGGAGTCAAAATCAGCCCGGGAGGGGAGGTGCTCCCATTTAAAAAAGAACAAAGGGCAGGCCCCGAGAGATGGGGTCCCTGGGACAAAATCGACACAGGGAAGGGGGCCAAATGACCACCCTTAACTTATCATTTAAAAAAAATAAAAAGCTACTGGCAAGGTGCCTGAGGCCCGCCCCCTTTCTGTGCACTCTGCAATCATGCCTCCTGGCTGCTGAAGGGCCTTGGGGTCCAATAAGACCTCCTGTGACCTTCAGTACGTCCCACACAGTAGGATTGCTGAGAGGTGTTCAGAGACCATGCCCACTTTCTCCACCACTCTGCAAATGCGCTTCTTGGTCCACTACTGGTCAAGGATGAAGTCCCCTTGGCTGCTGAGGGCCCTTGGGGGCCAACAAGACCTCCTGCTGCCTCCAGTAAGTCCCACACAGAGGGATTGCTGAAAGGTGTTCAGGGGCCACATCCCCTTTCTCCACCTCTCTGCAAATGCGCCTCTCAGCGTACTGCTAGTGGGAGGAAGGAGTCCCCTTGGCTGCTAAGGGTCCTTGGGGTGCCAACAAGCCCTCCTGTTACCCCCAGTAAGTCCCACAGAGCACGATTGCTGAGAGGCCTTCGGAGGCCATGCCCCTCTTCTCCACCACTCTGCAAACGTGCCTTTTGTTGCATTGCTGGTTGGGGGATGAAGTCCTCTTGGATGCTGAGGGTTCTTGGGGGCCAATAAGCGCTACTGTTGCCTTCAGTAAGTCCAACACAGCAGGATTTCTGAGAAGTGGTAGGAGGCCTGACCCCCTTTGTCCACCACTCTGCAAACATGACTACTACTTAAAAAAACAGAAATATACTTAAAAAAACAACAGTTACAGGAACGTTATAATTAGGAAATAGATTTTGAAAAACAAAGGATACAGGGTCGTTATAGTTGGCAAATAGAATTTTTTTTAAACCTTAGAAATTCACTGAAAAAAACAAAGATTACAGAGGCGTTATGGTTAGGCTCAGATTTCACTGGTGCAAAACCAGTAAAATTCGGCAAGCATAGTTACCTGAGCTAACTATAACTTAAACCCCCACAATGCACTGCTTATGACTTCACATATTACATCACTTATGATATGGTCAGTGACATCACTTATGATATCACTGATGACATCACAAATGACATCACTGATGACAATACCCACAGAACCACTCACACACCTACTCACACCCCCATACAACCTCTTGTATAACCACACACACACCCACATAACCACTGACATATCCATTCACAGACCTATACCAGTACTCACACACCCACTCACTCTTCCATAGAGCTACTCACACACCCACTCACTCACTTGTACAGCCACTTACACAACCATTCACTCACCCATACAGCCACCCATACAACCAGTTACTCATCCATGCAGTCAGTCACATAACCACACACTCACCCATACAGCTACTCACACACCCACTCATTTACCTACAAAGTCACTCAAATACCCAATCAGCTTCTCAACGCAGCCACTCACTCGCCCATACAGGCACTCACACACTCATTCAAACAGCCATTTACATATCCATTCACACATCCACACAAGCACTCACATATCCCTGTACTCACCACTACAGCCATTCACACAGACACTTACTCTCTAATACAGCCACTCACACACGAACTCACTTAATGAAACACCCACTCAAACAGTCACCCATACAGCCACTTACACACCAGTCACTCACTCACACAGCCATTCAGACACCCACTCACTCACCCATATAGGCACTACAAACCCACTTATCCACCCATAGCTCCATTTACACTGCCACTCACCCAGCCATACAGCCACTGACACACCCACTCAATCAGCAATACAGCCACTCTCAAAGCATCTCACTCACCCACACACTACTCACACATCCACTTAAACACCCATAAAACCATTCACACAACATACATTCGTTCACACAAAAAACAATACTATACAATATATTTAGCCAATATTAGGAAACGTAGTTTAGTCTGGGAGTATTCAATTTAGTATTCCCATTCCAGTTTATGCAACAGTAGAGAAAGTGTTGGACTTTGAAGGGGTTAGATTTACTATTCCTACTCCAGTCTGCGCCAACAGAAGGAAAAGTGTTGGACTTCAGAGCGGTTAAATTTACCCTTCCCACTCCAATGTAAGCAACTGTAGGGAAAATTTTGGGCTTCGGAGGGGTTAGATTTACTTTTCCTATTCCAGTCAGCACAACAGTAGGGAAAGTGTTGGACTTTGGAAAGGCTAGATTTACTATTCCTACTCCAGTCTGTGCAACACTAGGGAAATTGTTGGACTTTGGAGGGTTTAGATTTACTATTCCTTCTGCAGTCTAAGCAACATTAGGGAAAGTACTTCACTTCAAACGCATGACATATACGAATAACCCTACTAATGTAGAATACATATGAAACTATTAATATAAACATTATTAATTTCCATGAAAAAATACATATAGATATATATGTATTAAAATAAATAAAAACATTAAATATATAAATACAATTGAAAGAAAGGAAAATATCAAATTACATATAGCAAATTCAACTTTCCTAACTATCAAAAGAAGATAAAATCATTAGTAATAGATTTAACTTCAATTAATACATAGAAAAGAATTCAAATTGCAATATCCTAGCACAAATAACCTTTCATAAACACCATAAAATAAATACAAAATGGTAAAACAAATATTAATTGTTAGAAACTAGAAATAAGTCATTACCAATTAAAACATTGAATAGAAATATCAATTATTTTAAAAATATATATTTACTTTCTTACCAACCAACTCATCCAAAATGGTAATGTGTAATACACAAATAAATACAAAAATCCATTAAAAAAAAAACAGTAAAACAATTACACAATTATTAATAACTTAGGGGGCCGATTAGGATGGGGGGCGGACTTTAGTCCGCCCGCCATCCCAGTGGCAACGGGACCGGCCGCCAGGCATCCGGCGGTCCCGCAGCCCTGATTAGGAAGCAACCACCACCCTGGCGGTCGCATTCCGCAATTTAACATTGCGGCAGATGCTGCTTACAGCAGCACCCGCCGCAATGTCAAAATGACATGTTGTGCATTTCCATGCACAACGTGGCAGGCACCGCGCGGTGCCTGCCACCTTGTGCATGGGAATGGAGGGGGGTACCATGGGTACCCCCCAAGTGCACCGCCCACTCCAACACCCTCCCCGGGGGCCCACAATGGGCCCCCAAAGCAAATCCCCGCCAGCCTTTCCATGGCGGCATCACCCCCATGGAAAGGCCTTTCACCGCAAGCATCCTAATATGGATGGCGGTGCCTGCTAGGCACCGCCACCATATCAGGGGCCAAGTCCGCCCGGCTGGCAATCGGAACGATTGCCGACCGGCAGAAAAGCGGCGGACACACTTTGCGTCCGCCACGATACCCCCCGGCATTATAATATGGCGGGGGTATTACTCGTTACGATGCCGTAACGGTCGCCACCGCCGGCTCGGCGGTGGCGAACGTTATGACATCGTAATGACCCCCTTAATTCTTTTACATAGTTAGCAATCAAATAACAAATAATGTAAACAAACCAATATTAAACTACATTTATTTTTATGCAACTTCCCAGCTTATACCGCTACTAACCCAGCAGTCCACACCTAAAATATAACTAAAATAAATCAGTATTAAACAATTTACATAATTAAAAATCAATTAAATACTTGTCAATTGATAATAATTGTTAATTAAATATTACTTAATTACCTACCCACCCTCTACCCCAACAAATCTAGCAGCCCAGACATAAAATATAACCAAAATAAATCAGTATTACACAACTTACATAATTAATAATCAATTAAATAATTAATTAACAACAGTAGTTCATTGTTAAACAGTTACTAACTAACGTCCCACCCTATATCCCTACAAACCAAGTAGCCCACACCTAAAATATAACTAAAATAAATCAGTATTATACAAATTAGCAAAGTTAAAAATCAATTAAAGAATTTATTAAAAATTAATAATTTATTGTAATTAATCATTATTTAATTAACTTCACAACCTATACCTCTACAAACCCAGCAGCCTGCACCTAAAATGTAACTAAAATAAATCAACATTAAACAATTTACATAATTATAAATCAATTACATAATTAACAATTAATAATTAATTGTTAATCATTATTTAACTTCCCACCCTATCGCCCTAAAGACCCAACAACCTGCTACAACTTTATAAATTACTATTTACAATTAAATAAAAAAGTCTAAATGAATTAAAATTTTAAACTATATTTTAAAACAATAATAACAATTATTTAAACAATAGTGTCACATAAAATGAATATATCACCTAGAACAATTAAAAACAACAATTTTACAATTGTATTACTGAAAGCGATATTAAAAATATTACTTACCCAAATAAATTATTTGTTTATTTGTTTTAGAAACTTCATTTATGGAATTTTTGGCACAAAACATAGCACCACTTTAATAACAATCATCTGTAACCAGGTGACCAAGGCATACTGCATAAAATACAGTGATATCACATTGCTCACATTTGTAGCTTCCACATGTTGGCATCCCACTGGTTTTCCAGCCCTTGTTCCACATTCATCAACTTCCTGACTCCCCCAGCGTGACCTCTTTCACCTTTCAACAGGTGTTCCCCTTGCCCCAATTCCAGGCTCAGGTGTTGTTGTCCTCTGTGGACCTCCAGGGGCCCCATACCTTTCAAATGTCCCTGGGTAATGTCTTGCCTGGTATACCAATTTTTCGGCCCTCATGTCCAAATTTGCTTCCCAGGCCCTCAGGGATAGGATCCTATCCCACACCCAGAATCTGATCACGTCACGCAAGGCAACCATTAGAGGAACATTACGATCCAGTGTTTGTTCCCCCCAAATGCCCAGGGTCCCTAGCTGTGGCATAAATTCTATGGTAAAGTCCAAGGCCTCTGATATCCAGCAGCCCACTTCCCCCCAAAAACCCTGGACCTTGGTATATCTCCATAGCATATGGATCAGGGTTCCCTGTTACTGGCAGATCATTGTCGGATCTTCCCATATAGTACAGCTGGGTCCTCATGATGTATGCCCTATGGAGCAGCTTCAGTGGCATTAGCTGGAACTTTTCCCGCATGGCCACCTCGTTCGGGTAACAACATGCCACACCCCAGTCATCGTACTCCAGTCTACCTAGATCTCATTCCCATTTGTCTCTTAAGCTATCCAGCAGGGGAAGACTACTGTGGAGTAAATTTGGGACACAGCATGTTGAGTCAATGGGGATCCCAGCACCCTGTGTTCCTTTGGAGACTCCTCTGGAACCTCACTCACGAGGTCCGTGTGTCTGTGCAGCAAATGTGTTAGTTGTTGGTATCAGAGATACTGACTTCCTGTCAGTTTGTACTGGTCTTGCATCTCTGTGAATGGTATCATCCTGCCATCCCCCACCCTGGAGATGCCCAGCAGGTACCAATTTTTGTAACCCTCTATATGTTGCAGCCTTTGCACGATGTCTGACTCTCATAAGGGGGTTTTCAAAGTCAACTTCCCTGTTCAGCCCGTAGATCAGTTCGGCCGATGCCATGCAGCAATCACTATTGTTGTTGGTGTGGGCAGTGGCTTTATCACACATATAGAAATCTGATATAGCACTCTGAGTCTATCGCTCACATGCCCACCAGCAGGAAGAGCTCCTGCTGCAGTGATAAGGCTCACTTATTAATCACTTGTAGTTGTGCAGCCCAATATTTGAGCCTCTGGTCCGGGAGCCCTCTAAAGGCTTCTGGGACAGAGTGGTCATAGCTATCCTCTGCGCTCCTCCCTGCTACAGCAGCTCCCTTGTCACCTCATCTACAGAGTGAAAGAAACACTCTGTGGTCTGGAAGGGAGTGTTTTGCTATGCATGTAGAAATTTCAGTAGGTAAATCATTTTGTAGAGGGCTGCTCTATCCATCAGGGAGAGCGGAAGTCTTCTCCAATGCACTGTGTCCATCGGTACGCCTCAATGAGTCTAGTCAAGTTTTCCCTCAAGAAAACAACAGGGTCTTTTGTAGGCACGGGCGGACAACTCCGCTCTGCCCGCGGAGTGTGCGGAGATTTGCCTACTCCGCGTTCTCCACGGAACGCGGAGTAGGCAAATCTCCGCACAGTCCGCAGCGGAGCTGAGTTGGCCAGTCCCCGCCTCCACCCCCCCTATTAAAAATTAATTAGAAATTAATGAAAACAAAAACAAAAAACACTTACCTGTACTGCGGCATCCCCAGGCTGCCCTCCTCCTCTTCCTCGCTGTCGGAGTGTGCGGAGATTTGCCTACTCTGCGTTTTCCGCGGAACGCGGAGTAGGCAAATCTCTGCACACTTCGTAGCGGAGCGGAGTTGGCCAGCCCCCGCCTCCACCCCCCCTATTAAAAATTAATTCGAAATTAATTAAAACAAAAACAAAAAACACTTACCTGTACTGCGGCGTCCCCGGGCTGCCCTCCTCCTCTTCCTCGCCGTCTCTGGTGATCATTACGAAAACTGCACATGCGTGTGCGTCCGCGCATGCACATTTCTCGCAAGAACTTTAATGCCTCTGCTGAGGGCAGGAGTCAGCTGGACTTAAATAGCGAGGGACAGGACAGCTCTGCCTTCAGGGAATTTAGGCCAGTCTCAGTGGAACAGATAATCGATCTGGTAAACACGGTCAAATCAGGTTCACCGTTTGACCCTTGCCCCCCCTCAGTCCTGAAACTGATCCCAGATCTAATAGGTACAAACCTGACCAACATTTTCAACTCTTTGTTCAGCTCAGGTACCTATCCTTCCCAATGGAAAAAGGCCTCTATTCTCCCGTTGTTAAAAAAAACCTAATCTGGATCCAGGGGAGACCAACAATTATCGACCAATTGCGCGTCTCCCTTTGCTGGCCAAACTTGTTGAAAAAATTATGAACGTTCAATTGGCTCAATTTATTGAGGAGAATAAGCTGTTGGATGAAACACAGTTTGGCTTTAGGAAAGGCCATAGCACAGAAACTGCACTCATCAAAGCTACTGACGAAATCAGGTTTGTGTTAGACAAAGGAGGTGCTGCGGTACTTGTGCTATTTGATCTATCAGCAGCTTTTGACACGGTTGATCATACCACGCTGATCAATCGAGTCTCTGCCCTAGGCATTGGGAACAAGGCAAAAGCCCTTCTGTCATCATTTCTATCTAATCGTACCCAGCTAGTTAGTCTGGGTGATTTCAATTCCCCAGTTTTTTCACTTCCATGTGGTGTCCTGCAAGGATCCTCGTTAAGTTCGACACTGTTCAATATTTACGTCACCGACTTAGCACGAGTAATCAAATCGTTTGGACTAGGTCTCACGTCATATACAGATGACACCCAATTGGTGCTCGCCTTTCATAAAAACAGGGCCGCAGTATCGGCTAGCTTTCACAATGGCATGTTGGCCATCAGCACCTGGATGTCACGGCATTGCCTTAAATTAAACTCATCCAAGACAGAAGTAATGGTCTTTGGAAATTTATCCCCAGGCTGGTCTGCGGGCTGGTGGCCGGATAAATTGGGATCACCCCCAATTTCAGTCACTACAGCCAGGAACTGAGGTGTCATTCTTGACGATAAATTGTCTTTTAAACATCATGCTAACGCAGTGGTCTCCTGATTCTTTTATGTCTTAAGAATGGTAAAGAAATTGCTGTTGTTTATCCCGGCTGGGGCCAGGAGAAAGCTAATCTCCGCTCTGGTTATGTCCAAAGTTGATTACTGCAATAGACTTCTAATTCCTGCACAGGAAATAGTTCTTAGTAAGCTGCAGTTGGTGCAGAATGCGGCTGCTAGAATACTGTCGGGTACTCCAAAATTCAAGTCCATCTCTATTGTGGTGCGACAGCTTCACTGGCTGCCCATAAGAAGCAGAACAAAATTTAAAGCTCTCTGTATTGCCTATAAGGCCATTCACAATATAGGGCCGGAATTTTTGAAGAAGTCATTTCAGGTATACACTCCCATCAGATCCCTTCGCTCAGCAGGTGTCAATCTTCTTGTCGTCCCTAGAACCAAAAGAACCAATTGGGGCGTCAGAAGTTTCGTAGTTGCCACTGCTAAACTGTGGAACTCTCTTCCCTCGCAGATTAAGGCTAGCCCTACTCTGCTGTCATTCAGGAAACAAATAAAAACATGGCTTTTCAAGTAATAGGTTTTTTTCCATTCTAAGCCATACCTTCTGCAGCACATAGCGCCGAGACACCTATGGGTATGTGCATGCTTTACAAGTTGTTTAAATAAAATAAATAACATAAACAATGCATCTTTACACACCCATGCTGCAAGGGGTTCAACTGCCAGTGCAAAAAGTAAAGGGGATAATGGGCATCCTTGTTGCATGCATCTACCCAGCCTGAACTCGCCCGAGAACACGCTGTTCACCTTGACTCTTGCTACAGGGTCGGTGTAAAGCAATCTCAACCATGATAAAAAAAAGTCAGGCTGAACCCTAACTTACCCAGTATGGACATCAAGTGAGGCCATTCTAAGGAGCTAAATGCCTTTTCGGCATTTAGCAACAGCAGGATTCCTGGTTCCCTTATCTGTTAGCTGCTTGCAAGGCATCCAGCCAGCCTCCATAGGTTGCTCCTTTTTGCCGTATATGGCATAAAGCCCAATGGATCAGGTGCTACAAGAGTGTCTAGAATTTGCAGCATACAGTTGGCAAGCATTTTTGCTAAGACCTTCATCTCCATGTTGAGCAATGAGATTGGTTAGTATGAGGCACAGGCCTCTGCCGGCTTACCCTTCTTGTGGATCATCACTATGGTTGCCCGCCATACATCCTGTGGGAGCCGCTTTCCCTTCTTGCCCTGTGGGACAGTTCATGGAGTGGGCCAATCAACTGTGATTTGATGCACTTAAAAAATTTGTGAGACAGGCTGTTCGGGCCTGGAAATCTAATCCCTTTCATCTGTGTCAGTGCCTCAGTTATTTTCATCTCTGTAATCTCCACCTCCAGAGCCCGACTCACCTCTGGTGCCAGTCGAGGGGCTGGAACATTGGTGACAAATTACTCCAGCTCCATCTCCCCAACACCAAACTGATGTCTATAAAGCCCCATGCAATGTGAGGAGGAGGTGGGTCTTTTATGGCATTTCCTTAACTGATTATAGATGGTGCCCCATAGGCTGCGGGGTAAGAGCCAGAATGCCTGTGCTCCTTGTAGCGCTGCTTTTCCGTATGCGACTGGCCCCACCCGCCTGCAGCATGGGGCTTTGTCTTCTCCATATATAAGGGGACGACATTGCACTCTCTAGCCTCATTCAAGTGTATACACTTACTGCACAGTTGTCCAGGGGAAAGTGTCCATACTGGCGAACAACAGGGATCCGATACATCACGGACCTGACGAAAGCCATCGACCTCTATTGGCACAATTAGGCTGAAACATGTTGACAATATAATCATTTAGATGGGAGGGATATTTAACTCTTTCCTAACATATCTTTTAACTTGACCCTGCGCCCCATTTTTAATAAAATCATCACCTCTGGGGTTGGAGGTAATTTTACATCGCTACACGTTCTTTCACGGATCCCACACCATTTCTGCACTTTGAAACTCTCCCTCCTGGTGGAGGCAAGATCCCAGGATTACGCTGTTGGCTACTAGTACATCAGTGGGGATAACATGCCACTGACCGAAACTAGCTGTTGAGGGTCCTAATAATTTTTTAAGACACTCCTTTTTCTGACACGGTGTGGCCTCACTATCTTTGATGTTTTTGATACATTCTGGGAAGCAGAGTGCTTGACCCATTATTCTTCGATTCTTTCTCCTCCCAACAACAATTTTTTTTGTGACAACTGCACAACTTCTGGCAAATGGCACCACCATCAAACGTTCCCACAATGATCGTGATTGAAAAAAGCACATCCCTTGTGAGAGTGGGCCTACTGCATTGGACAGGAATAAGCAAACACTAAGGGCCTCATTACGAGTCTGGCGGTCCACAGACTGCCAGACTCGCGGTTGCACGGCGGTGGCGATCTTTCGACCACCCTATCATGACCAGGGTGGTCCGGATGCCCTAGGACCACCACATCCGCCTGGTGGCGCGGCAGTGTTGAAGTTGCGATAGTCTTGGTGAGCCGCTGAGGCCCTGTCAAGCATATTGCGAGTTTCCTCACTGACACATTTTTTATGGTGGTGTGACCACCAAGAAAAGTGTGATGGTGAGAAAACAAAGGCACTACAGGGCCCCCTTGTGCTTCTGCACCATGGGGTGAATGCAGGGGGGCACATGTTGTGCACATCTGTGTGCATGCACCCCAGTACCTGCACGGCATGGACTGCAGCAGTCCATGCCTTGCAGGTACTGATTTTGACATTCCCATTGTGGTGGCTATTTCATAGACACCACCGTGGGATCGCCAAATAATCACCCGGCAGACAGGAGAAAACTCCGAATCTGGTGGGTGGAGCAACCACAGGTTTGGCCTTGCTGGAATGTGCGGCCCCACTCCCGCACCAGCAAACTCATAATGAGGCCCTTAGACTGTATAAAACCCACATTGACAGTACACTCAATTCACATATTTATAGTTTTGGCACATTCCTGATCATTACAATAAACCCACGCCTGTGAGGTACTGTTTTTAGTCAGTAAACATGGGGGACACTAGGGGCCATATGTAGGTAATTTCTATTTACCGATTCCTAAATACCGAATTTTACCGATTCGGTATTTAAGAATCGGTAAATAGAATGTAGGTAAACATTCGGTAAATTTTACCGATTCGGTAATATTCGTTATTACCTATTCGGTATTTACCGAATAGGTAATAAGGAATACCTTCCCATTCATTCCTATGGGCCTGGAGGCCCATAGGAATGAATGGGAAGCCATTCACTATTACCGATTCGGTAAATACCGAATCGGTAATAGGGGGAGCATATTCAAGGGTGGCAGGGTGTCAAATTGACACCCTGTTGCACCCCTGAATCGTGCATGTGTGCACATGTGGCGCACATACATGTCTGCCACATGGCACTTTTAAAAGAGCACAAAATTGCTTTTTAAAAGGTATTCGGTATTTACCACCAACTTGTAGTTGGTGGTAAATAACGAATCCTTAAACCAAAAATGCACTCACTTGAGTGCTCCCTACATAGGATTTAAGGAATCGGTAATTTACTGATTCCTTAAAATAACGAATCGGTAAATTACCGACTCCTTAAATCCGGCCTCCTACATCGCAAAGGGCTAAATACCGGTCGGTAACGGGAAATTTACCGATTTTCGGCCGTTACCGACCGGTATTAGCCCACCTACATATGGCCCTAGGTGATGGGACATTTACTGTTCACCACTAATTTCAGAAATATGTCGGAATTCCATCTTTTCACCAAAGTATGACATTAGCAGGGTTATCTAGGTAGAAATGTTGGTGGCACCCACACAGGCCACACCACCCAGGTGTAGTTTTCAGAAATGTCTGGGACTGATAGATTGATGCCTGCCAATCCTCTTGCCAAATACTGCAGCTGTCATCTTCCCAAAAGCTACTTTTTTGTGCTTTCAATATTTGTGCTCTTTCCCCCTTTTTGAACCCTGTGATATGCTCACACACAATTGAAGGGTTTCTTTTTAATCAGAAATAGGGCGAGAACACAGGATACTATGACATTTGCTATTATCTATTGAATATCCATATGTTTTTGTCTTCCAATTGTAACTGGGTGCCTGCAAAAACATATTTTCAAAAAAGGAATTATGGATTCTGAATGTGCAATGAATCAAATGACACCCTATCACTAAACAAAGATTCATGGGGACATTTAAAAAAATACATACTTTTTAGGTTTTTAGATACTCCCAATTTGTAACCCATTTCACTTTTCATTATCAAGTGATGCCTGGTCAGTACACAGTGCAAAACATTGTAAACCACATCTTGATTGTTAACGTTTGAACAAGCTGCAAACACTATACATGTCTGTGAATAAAAGAGTCTAATGGTTATTATTTTTGTTGTGAAAACAGTTTCTCTTTTTTCCACTTTTACTTACTATTTTTCAGTCTCAATAATGAAATTCTTTGAGAAATCCTTACACAATCTACAGAAATGACTCATTCTGGATCATAACTTTGGCCTACTTCTCAGGAATCTATGGTTTTCAGGGATTTTCCATGGGCTTCACACTTGTTTTTCCCACAAATTTCAAGTAGGGTTCAAGCATAAAAGTAGAAAATGTTATCTATTTTCTTTGGCTCACAAACAAAAACTGAAACCACGTCTTGCTCCTTGCTGGGGCACAGAAATACAGCTCCAGTCTATTACTTAACACTATGGGGCATATGTACAAGGAAAGTGGAGAAGCATGTCTTTAAGCCAAGAAGGCTAACGACACGCTCTATCACTTAAGAAACGCAGGGCTGCACCCTATATTTAAAGTTAGCTGCCTAGTGCTAACGCAGGCATCCTTGTACCGTAGTGCAAGGGTGCCTGCGTTTAGGGGATTGATTGTTAATGTTTTCCCTGGTCTTAATTTTGACGCTGCCCCATACTTATGCCACCCTTGTAAAGATGGGGTAGTGTCAAAATCAATGGATGTTGCAGTGGAATGCCCTCAGCAACATCCATTGCCCTCCCCTTTCATGCTAAGTATAGCGTGAAAGGGGGCCTTATTTACAAGACAGTGTTAAGCCACATTAAGTGGCTTAACGCTGCCTTGTAAATAAGCTGAAGCTCCTATTGCCTCCACAGCATCCTGAAAAGTGATATTGTGGTGGCGATAGGGGCTTGTAAATATGCCCCTATGAGAGGGAGGAGCTGTTTTGCTGTGCCCGAGCAAAGAGCCATGCACACTACGGATTCTTTTTTTCGTGTCGCTGCCACTTGCTGGAGCAGAGACATTTGTGTATGTGTCAGGAAGGATTCAAACACTTCCTGGATTTTTTTTTAGGCTAAGAAAAATGTAAACAGTGCCTTCTTCTTGCTGAGTCACAAATGTTTGTGAAAGGAAAAGGAACCATATGCTGTTTGTATTTCTTCTTAGCCTAAAAAAATCCATTTAGCCTGTGTCTCTTGGTTTGGACGCAGACCCATCGCTCCACCACGTCTGTTTTAGCTTCCCATGAATGTCTATTTTTCATGCTGAATCTGAGTCTCCGCCTCATCAGTATAAATTTAATATGAACTAGCTGGCAGATTTACTTTGACCAAGTTGAAAAAATGCTGAAAAGGATATCCACAGAGTTGACTGCTGTGCTTGCTTGGCCGAGGAGAGGATTGGGTTTGGGGAACGGCAGGTTAAGGAAATGTCTGTGGTACTATGGGCATTTAGTGGTGACATCAGATGGGGATAATTACTGGGGTTGTGTTACACCACTGCTTGAATGTACGTTAAGAGGTTGCAAGTGTTTATAATTCATCATGATGGGACAGGGACATGGTTGATTGATGGATCTCTCATCTTGGTTACATGGATGACTCTCTCATTTGGGCTAGTCTGCAATGGAATGGCTGAATGACAGATATTTATTTGTGAAGGACCTTTGCCACTTTGAGTTGCTACCTTTTTGTATACCCTGGATGTATAACAATATCTTTCAATGGGTTGGACAGCAGGCCAATATCGCTTCTGGATGGATCTGCATTGTATATATGAAATTGCTTAGGTTGGTGGATGAAGGGCACGAAGCACCATATAAATGCTACAATAAATACAATACAAAACAAGAAGCTAAGACCTACTATCACATCTGCCCACAAGGCATTTTAACCCTGCAGTGTATAAAAGATGATAAAAATATGTCTCATAAGTTTAACTGAAAATTTAGGGTGTTGGATTTCTCTGTTGGTTGACGGTGGCTGAAATTGGCCACAAGGATGGCTGCTTGTCTGTCCAACCTCACATATATCCTGGATATTAGCTTTTGAGGCTGCAGTGGTGGCAGATTGGATCAGTCCCTTAACTAAGTGGTCCAGCTTCATGGAGTCTCCTTCTGGTGCAGCTTCACAGCTGGGAGGCTCTAGTGAGTTTTTCTTGAGATGTTTATTACCACTGCTGGCGATTACTCCAATTCTCCCACTTCCAGCAGATAGAAGACCACAGCTGTAGTCCCAAGACATTCCCACCTCAGCTGCCAAGTGCCTTGCCCTGTGGAAATACACACCAGAGTAATCAAATATTTGTAACACCACAAAAGCCAGCTGATAAAGTAGTACCTGTCCTATGTCATACCACCTATTTGCCATCCTATCAATATATTCTGAATTATGCCAACACTTTTGTGTGATTTAATATTATATCTGAGTTAGAGTGGGTTCATTTTAGGTTACTTTATAGGGTGGGTTAGATTTACAGTACAAGATGACGGAATGTAAGCTGTTATAGGTCATGGGTAGGTGTGGAGTAAGGTTTAAGAGCAGACCTAAATCAAAAATGGTGTTAATGAAGATTAGATTAGGATTAGCAATAGCACAGGTTGGATTACAGTTAGAGTAATAGAAGAATTATTATTCACATGGTGTGAGGGATGATGGTGTGCGAGAAGGTTAGCACAGGACAAGAGATAGTTATGCATCATTTTTAATCATCCTGACACCTTAAAATACCAGGAAGATAAACCCAGCACACAGTCTAATACAACAAAATAAGGTTCAGGACTTTGGGTCATAGAGAGAATGACAGCAGTTAGGTAATGAGTGACATATAGATGAACAATTCAGAAATGCCCGACCAAAATCGCAACAACTGACAAAAATGTATTAGACAACGATCTATTGAGATCGAGTTTTGCTTTCTTTGACATACTGTTTCTTTTGTCTTCTATAATAAACCCAAGTGGTGAGTACAATATATCTTTATAGCCCGCCGGAGTGGGCTATACTGGCCATTAAATGCCTGCTCGAGTGTTAAAGGCCTGAGCCGAAGGTGAAGGACCTTAACAAGGGAGCGGGCCTTTAATGGCCATTATAGCCCAACTACAGCAGGCTCTAAAGCTATTAGAACGTTCCCCCCAATGAGGGCAGAATGTTCTGTTTAAAAAACACAAAGGCCTCTGGGAGCCCGATGGGGATGAAATTCCCTTCGGGCTCTGAAGCCTTTGTCTCACAGTTTTCGCTGTGAATGTTCTACATCTAACAGCACAGGGCCACAGCTGTTAACTTTTGAACATTCACAGCAAGAGCTGTGAAAGGGGGCTGAAGTCAGCCCTTGGTTCTGCCCTGCCTGGCTGAACTGCTTTTTGTAGTTCAGCCAAGCCAGGGAGACCCAGGAGCTGAGCAGCATTTACCCCTCCCTCCCTCTGAAGCCCTAGTGACAGTGAGATACAGGAGGAGGGAAGGGTAAAGGCTGCGTGTGTCCTCCTGAACGGCCTCTGCTTTTCGCTTTCCTCCGTCTAAACAATATCTTTTCTAGAGGCAGGTGAAAGAGAAAGGCAGAGGCTGTGTATTAGGACATTGAAATGTTGACAGCATAAGGCCTATACCAGTTCACATAGGCTGCTACTGCTCAATGGAACTCTCAACATTCCAATGTTCTAATAATTAATAGTGATTGGGACCAATGTCTTTGAATTTATAGAAATTCTGCACTTCTGGACCATTTGTTTTTCAATCGCTGACTTGGAACAAAATCACTGCATGGATTCAAAAAATGGTGCTCAAGTATGTAATTTCTCAATTAGGTATCATTTTAGCAAACCTTGAATTCATTCTAATAGTTTCTGTGTGACATAGTAGAGCAGTACATAATCCTGGGCGTAGTTTAAGCAGTAGGGTTGGGGGGGTGAGATTAAGAATTTCCAACAATCACGCTGCTTAAAATACATTATATAAGAAGCAAGGCATGAGGGGGGCTTAAGGAGCAGTAGAAAGAGGGTGAAGTGTGGATTATTAGGGGTACTTAAACCTCAGTATTTTGTCAAATAAGCCATTTTTAAGACCTTTAAATCAGAGACGTGTGTGTGTGTGTTTTTGTCTGTGTGCGAATGCAAAAATCCCAAGTGAAATCCGGCAAACACCCTACAATACCTGGCTTAAGGTACCTGTACCCAGCTATTTGCTATAGAATACTGTTATTATGGGGATGTAACACCCCAAACATCCCCCACCCCCAAGCTACGCCGCTGTACATAGTCATTCAAACCACAGGTACATCTCTTGCAGACATGATGGTGTGGAATCATTCTTTGTTCCAAAAAGCGATACAGTGGGGTCAGAATCGGTCACTGGGAAGGATATCCTGAGCCTCCTTATCGTGCTTATTTACAAGCCAATTGCGCCATGGGTGCATCACTTTTTTGGATGAACCAGCAGCGCAGTTTGCCTGCCCATATTTTCAAGGCCACGTAAAGCCACCCTGCGTGGCTTTTCATTGCCTTGTAAATATGGCCCCCTTTCACCCATTACTCTGTGTGAAAGAGGAGTTCCATGGGTGTTGCTGTGGGTCGCAACATCCATGGAACCTGACGCTTTATCAGATTTACAAGGTTTTGTAAACCTGGGAATGTGTCAGATTCCTACGCCTCCCGAGAGGAGGGGTAAGGGAGGTGCAATGAGGAGAAATACCTTTATTTCTCCTCTTTTTCCTTTTTCTATGTGTGCTGCATTCTGCAGCACACATAGAAAGAGGAAAAAACCTCTTGTGATTGTTTTTGTGCAGGAAGGTGTCCATTCCTGCACAAAAACAATCACCCCTACAACAAAAACACTCTTGCACAATGGCACAAGGGTGCCTGAGTTGGCGCATGGCAACCTATTGTGTGCCAGCGCAGGGGAAAAGGACAGGAATGCGCTGTATCTTGTAGATACAGCACATTTCTGTCCTTTTCTTTTGACGCACGGCAGCGCAGCAGGAAGGCTTGCTGCGCTGCATCAAAATATTGTACATGAGGCCCTTTGTATAAGTCTACATTGCAGTACTATTAAATTGCATGATGAAAATAAACATAAAAAATACCCTGGGGCTTATTTACAAGCCCCTTGCACCGTTGGTACGCCACTTTTAGCCATATTAAAAGTGAAGCACCGGGGGCACAAGGGGCTTGAAAATAAGCCCACCATTTTTTGTATAATGCATATACAATCTGGGGCATATTTGCAAGGGGATTGCACTACTGGAGAGTCACTTTTTAAGATGCTCCGGTGGCGCAATGCCCTGGTCCACATTTACAAAGCAGCGTTAAGCCACTTTCCATGGCTTAACCCCTTCGCTGCTAGGCCTTTTCCCCCCCTGTGCTAAGCCTTTTTTTGGCTATTTGGGTTAGTGTGCGCTTAGGCCCCTGTAACTTTTTGACCACATAAGGTATCCAGGCCAAATTTGCGTCCTTTTCTTCCAACATCATGGGGATTCTAAAGGTACCCAGGGTTTGTGGATTCCCCTGGAGGGGTCCCAGAAATTAGCCAAAATACAGCTAAAGTTTGGTTTTTTGGGGAAAAATGGGAAAAAAGGGCTGCAAATGAAAGCGTCTGGGTATTTCCCTGCAAATGGTATCCAAAAAGCGTTTGTGGGGCTGAAATCACCATTTTCCCAGCTTTTAGGGAATGACAGACTTTTGTCAGAAAACCAACATTTTTTACACAGTTTTGGCATTTTTCTGGGACATAGCCTATTTTTGCTATTTTTTGTGCTTTCAACCTCCTTCCAGTTAATGGTAGAAATGGGTATGAAAGCAATAATGAATCCTGGAAAGCTATACATTTTTTAAAAGTAGACAAAATTCTGAATTCAGCAAGGGGTCATTTGTGTAGCTCCATCAAGGTTTCTTTATAGAAACGTACAGTTAAATATAGGAAAAATTGAAAATTAGTTGAAAAAAACAGCCTTTTGTGTCAACGTTTTCACCTGTAACTTCTTCTAATTATGACAGCTCTTTGAAAGTAATATACCGTTACATCCGCTGGACCTTACTGGTTGTGGGGATATATAGGACTTGTAGGTTCACCAAGAACCCGACGAACCCAGAGTAAAAAACTGAGCAGCAATTTGCAATGGCTTTTTATTATGTACCGGGTATATAGCAATTATTGTGGGAAAATGTATACATGGAAAAATCGGTATGAACGACACCTATGTATTTCTGAAATGGGAACAAGTTATAGAGTTTAGAAACAGTAGATATTTGCACATTTTTGAAATTGGGAATACTCATACTAGCATGAGAATTATCGGTCATTTTTCAAAATGACTTCTTTTTACACAATGTCTTTCATTTGGAAGGCAGAAATGCATCAAAAGTCAATAGGTAATAACAGTTTCTTTACAAATCTGAATTACCCTAAGTCTCCCGATAAAAATGGTACCTCACTTGTGTGGGTAGGCATAGTGCCCACGACAGGAAATGGCTCAAAACCCAACGTGAACACACCACATTTTCTCAATGAAAAATTACCCTTTTTTGCAAAGTGCCTAGCTGTAGTTTTTAACCCTAGCTCTCCCGGCACCTAGAGAAACCTAGCAAACCTATACATTTTTGAAAACTAGACACCCAGGGGAATCCAGGATGGGGTGACTTGACTGCCTCCCACCAGGTTCTGTTACCCAGAATCCCTTGCAAACCTAAAAATTGTCCAAAAAACACATTTTCCCCACATTTCCGTGGTGGAAAGTTCTGGAATCTGCGTGGATACACAAATTTCCACCCACCCCGCGTTCCCCCAGGTCTCCCGATAATAATGGTACCTCACTTGCGTGGGTGGGTCAAAGACCGGCGACAGGCAAGGGCTCAAAAGCTATTGAGGTGACATCAAAATTACATATCACAAACCAGCCTGGTTTCATTTTACTCAGGAGAACAAGGAGAATGCTGGGTGGTAGGACATTTGTGCCGGCACGGTGATTCCACACAAAAATATGTGGAAAATGTGTTTTTTTCAACAAAATTTGAGGTTTGCATGGCATTCTGGGTAGGAAAACGTTGGGGGATCCACGCAAGCCATACCTCATTGGACTCCCCCGGGTGTCTAGTTTTCAGAAATGTTTGGGTTTGGTACTTTCCCAAGATGGCCGCCGAGCCCGGGGCCAAAATCTCAGGTGCCCCCCCCCCAAAACCAGGTAGTTTTGCTATAGGTAATGTTTTAAGTCTCCACAGTACGATTTGGGCCATTTCCTGTTGCAGCCACTATGCCTACCCACACAAGTGAGGTACCATTTTTATCGGGAGACCTGGGGGAACGCTGGGTGGGAGGAAATGTGTGGATCCACGCAGATTCCAGAACTTTCCCACACAGAAATTTGACAAAAAAGTGAATTTTTCAGCAAAATTTGAGGTTTGCAGGGGATTCTGGGTAGGAGAATGATGGGGGACCCACGCAAGCCATACCTCGCTGGACTCCCGGGTGTCTAGTTTCCAGAAATGTATGGGTTAGGTAGGTTTCCCTACATGGATGCCGAGCCCCGGGCCAAAAACTCATGGGACCCCCATGCAAAACCAGGTTGGTTTGTGATATGTAATTTTGATGTCACCTCAATAGCTTTTGGGGCCTTGCCTGTCGCGGGTCCTTCACCCACCCACGCAAGTGAGGTACCATTTTTATCGGGAGACCTGGGGGAATGCTTGCTTTAAGGCACTACACAATGAAGGTCCAAAACGCCTACAAAACAAACTAAAAAAATATACTCCTGGCAGAAACCTCCGATCAACCACAGGCAACTATGTCCAAGAACTCAGATTTCAAAAAGTACCTTTACCGTCAATGCAGCTGGGATATGGAATAAATTACCAGCTCCCCTATGATCTCATTCTGACCTACTAAAATTCAGGAAATCACTGAAAACCTGGCTATTCCCTCACTAGCGACCCGCTCTTCAGTTTCTTCATCAGCTGTTTTCTAACGTAGTGGTTATAGCACCAGGATATCATTTTTGGTCACAGTGCGCTTTATAAATAACCTTTACAATACTTTACAATACAATAGTTAACAAGGTGAATGCCCAAGCACCTTGCTTGCGCACAATGGAAGATATCAGGACCAGGTACTACGATGTGTGAAGGAGGGTCAAGAAGCTGATGGTCAGGGAGCATTTCCAAAGCCAGCAGACTGGCAGCGGCCCTCCTGCACAACCTGTCCACTTCACCTCCTGGGAGGAGAAGGTGCGTGACATCCTTCCGCCGGAGGGTGTCTACGGAATCCCAGGATCACAAGAGTCTGGTGAGTACACAATCCACATTCAAATAAAGTTATTAATCACACCTCTAGAGACAGCACTTCAAAAGATACTGTTAAACTAAGGCCAGTTGAAAATGAAAAATTTACTAGAATCTAATAGCATGTGATGTGTATGTCATATTTCATACCAATTGATAATGCTACAAAACAAAACCATGTACATACTTCTCAAAAACTCACAGATAGTCCATCTGCTCCACACAACTAGCACCAGTGTCAGACATCTTGGCCCAGGACTATTCCACCCACTCACAGGAAAGCACAATCACAGGTAGTCTGTTTGGAATGTCTGGGAAGGTGGGCCTGGCCACAGGCCCCGTGGGACCTGTAGTCACTGCAAACACCCTTCCACACACACAGCCCACACAGACATACTGGGACTATGCAAGCCTCACAGTCAGTGGAAAAGTACCAGCAACATGGCTGACCCTGCTGCATGCTGTCTGGAGAACAAGGCCTGATGGGAGTTGTAGTCCAGTCAAACTACACGCACCAGGGTCAGACATCTTGGCCCAGGACTATTCCACCCACTCACAGGAAAGCACAATCACAGGTAGTCTGTTTGGGATGTCTGGGAAGGTGGGCCTGGCCACAGGCCCCATGGGACCTGTAGTCACTGCAAACACTCTTCCACACACACAGCCCACACAGACATACTGGGACTATGCAAGCCTCACAGTCAGTGGAAAAGTACCAGCAACATGGCTGACCCTGCTGCATGCTGTCTGGAGAACAAGGCCTGATGGGAGTTGTAGTCAAGTCAAACTACAGGCACCAGGGTCAGACAACTCTACATTAGAGAAGGAGTGTTTTTACTGACCACATCACCTATCAGGCTCTATCCCACACACACACCTTCACACACAGAACAACAAGGCCACCAGCAAGAGTGGTGTCCTGACAATGAGTGGAAGTGTACTTCCAGGATGTCTGACACTTGTACATGGTGTTAGAGCTGTCCACAACTACTATCATGGCCTTGTGCTCCTTACACCACTACTCAGTGTCAGACATCTTGATAGTACAGTTTCCATTCAGCATCAGGGATAGCATAGATCCTGGTCTTCAGTTTGTGCTGGCTGTGAAGGTGTGTGTAGGACAGGGCATGATGGGTGGGGAAGTCAGTGCAAACACTCATCCTCACACACACACCAAGACAACATTCAAATGAGCTTACATTACAGTCAATTAAAATGTACTAGCAAGCTGTCTGGCCCTGCACACTGATGTTTTGAGTCCAAGGCACTGTTGGTGAGTAGTGGACAAATCAGACACCTGTCACCAGTGTCAGACAACTTGCAAGTACATTCACACTCACTGTCAGGGAAGCAGAGTAACAGTTAGCCTTTTGCTGATGTTTGGGAAGGTGTGTGTGGGCCAAGGCATCATGTGACTTGTGGACAGTGAAAATACTCATCCACACACCCAGCCATACAAACACCCCTGGGCATATGCTTACATCACAGTGAGGAGAAGTGTACTGGCAAGGTGGCTGACACTGCTGCATAGTGTTGATCTTGAAACCAACGTCCAGCAAGGCCCTGTGCCCAAAACATCATGCAACTGTGTCACCCATCTTGTGAGTACATTACATTCACTGTCAGGTAGCCATGGCCACAGATGAGCTGGTTGTGCTGGTTGTGAGGAGGAGTATCTGCCATGACCATATCTACCATCATGCTCTGGCCTCCACACACCTTCACACATAGCCAAAATAGCATATATGGGACTCTGCTTACCTGACAGTGAGTGGCAATGTGCTGCCAAGATGTCTGACACTGCTGCATGGTGTTTTCAGCACAAGGTCTTTTCTGTGATTGTGATTCACATTTACCACCATGCACCAGTGTCTGCAGCCTGGTTCGAACACTTACCATCACTGCCAGTTAGTCAAAGTCACAGAGGACTGTTCTGTTTGCTCAGAGGAGGAGCATTTTGAAATCCTACTAATCACATCAGGCAGTGGACAACATACACCTTCATCAACATCACAAACAGACCAACATGAACTAAGCGTACACATAGTGATTTTGACTTTACTAGCAAGATGCATGACACAGGGTACTGGTGTCTGACTTATCAACAAATATCAACATTGACTTGTGCTCAAAACACCGGACACCAGTGTCAGCAAGACTTGTCAGTACACATTCACACACTTGCAGGAAAGCATAGTTCCATGGGTTCGGCATTTGCATGCAAGAATGAGTGTGCGTATTACATGGCCTGATGGAATGTCTGTCCATTGTGAACACTCATCTGCAGAAACAGCCCTATAAGACCACTAAAAACCGTGATTACCTGACAGTGAGTGGACATACTAATATAAAATGGCAGAGACTGTGGCATGCTGTGTGGTGCACAAGGCCATGAGGCAAGTTGTCTACAAGTCAGAAACAAGTTCCCAGTGCCAGACAGCCAACCATTCTATTTGGACACACTGTGAGCTAAGCTCATGTTCTGGTTGCCTGTTAGCACTGGGCATGAAGGTGTATGTAGGAGTGTCACTGATGGGACTTGGAACAACAGCAAACACTCCTACACACCCAGCACTACCACTGTATTGTGGGCAATGTCTATCTCTCAGTGAGTTCACGTGTACTTGCAAAATGGCAGACACTGGGGACTGTTGTCTGAACCTATCACAACTGCCACATTTGCCTATGTACCACAAAGACCAGCCAACATAGACACATATCTTTCACAGATACCCACAAACATTGGCTGCACAACACTCTTCCGTGTGGCATGGTGGGGCTGGGTGGGAGGAGGGGTTTAAGTATCCCAGATATACAACAATCACTCAAAGAACAGTTAATCATAGTTCTTTTCAACAAAATGGCACAAAGGTAAGATTGTGAAATAATTTGACCATGGAGTCAATGTACAAAGTACATGATCTGTGTAGACACAAAGTTAAACTGTCTCACAATTCTCCTACTCCCAGCCATTCACATGTGTAGAATGAGATGAAATCTAGAAGCATCCCAATCACTCCATTCCCACACCTATCACGCAAAGTCAACAGAATGTGAGTGTGATGGCAGACACACCAATGTGACTGCTGAAGACATGTACTAAGAACAGTACACAGGCACAAGAAGAGTACACACAAAGGGCAAGAAAGTGTATGTATCTCAGTGTGCAAGAAAATATGTGAAGAACCAAAAAACACCTGTGTCATTCAATGTGTGTCAATAACCAGTTAATGTCTTCCAACATGCTGTGTGATTAAAACACAACAGGCCCATTGATGCACATACCTGGATATGTCCATCAATCCCCCTCTTGTCTCAAAAATAGAGTTATCACAAAAGATATGTCTGCATCATGGATCAAGGAGTCAAATCTATTTTCACTTACTTCTCATGAGCTTAGTTAGCCTATGTAATGTGTTTGATTTGAGTTGCAGTGGACATTCACATCAGTCATTGTGTTATGTTTGTACCTATAGTGCCAGCTGAGGACAACACTGGAACTATCCAGGACAGCCAGGCACAGACTTCGATTGACCAAGAGCCCTCCGGCGTTGATGACTCTCATCGTTTTTCTGATGACAACAACAGACATGGCCCTTCTGGTATGGCTCAACCCACAGCACCCGTGGCAGAAAGACCCTGATCCTCTGCAACCACTCCTGCCTCAGCTGCCAACACCCAGCTGACCCCTACCCGCACGGACACAGCATCCCAGGAGACCAACAACACCACAGCAACACAGGGCACTCTGGAGTTGCCCAACAACACCAATGTCAACAATGAAGGAGGTACTGTGTCTACTGTGCCAGCACCAACTGGTCCTGCTCGGGTGGGTAGGGGTGGTGTGAGGTGTCGTGGGGATCGGCAACATCATGCAGCTGTTGCCGATGATGTGGAGATCCAAAACCTCTCCAGAATCCTCAATGCATATGAGGATTCACAAGGAGAGATGGGCCAGGTCATAGGGATCCTCAGGACTATGCAACAGCAGCAGACAGCCCAAAATGAAAAACTGGACAGGTTTATGTCAAAAATGGAGGAACAGACTGAGGTGTACAGGGACATTGTCACCTCCCCCCGCAAGATTGCCACCCACATCTCCACACCTCCCTGTGTGCCTACCACATCCACTGCAACAACTTCTGCAACAGCCACAGGGAGGAATGTGGATTCTGGCGGAGAGACACCTGCCCCGCAGCTGCCTGCACCTGAGGGTCCCCCTGAAAAACGTGCAGTCAGTCGCCCAAAGAAGAAACGGTGAGATACAGATGGCTACGCATCACACCCAGGAAGTGACTATTTGCTACTGATATCCTCCATTGTGTGCCAACCATTCACTTTGTTGACTATCCCAGAACTCTCCCACATTGGCTGGAGGGTCTAAATTGGACTATGGACTCACATAACTGTGCATCTACTTCAGAATACCTCATCTACAAACACTACCAACTACTATCTTCACTTATATACTTATGTTTGTTTGTTGATGATACCCCCATGATGTGCACTGATGTCTTCACCTTATGCACTCAAATAAATCACTCTGCACCCCAAAAAGTGGTAATGTCGTTATTTTGAATGACTAAGGTAATAACTGTAATGATGTTGAAAAAGGCAAAGAAGCAAGTGTGCACAACATTGGTAACACATCACTTTGAAGGAGTGCATTACTGTCTTGTGAGTATATGTACATTGTCGCAACATGATAGAGGGACACAACCAGGTCATGGCCCAAACCATTGGACATGTCACAGATGCAAAGCAAGTATATTGGTCAAAATACTAGCGCCATTTTAAGACACGATAAACACACTTTTGTGAGCATAGCAGTGCATCATGGAGCATGTTTAATTGTGAAAAAATTACTTTTGATGTGTGAAAACACACAAGGCATGAATCCTTGTGTACCATGGGATTATTTCCCTGACACAACCTTGCGCATTAACACTATTTAAATGGACATCACACAGTTAGAAAAAAGCTGTAACGTGAAGAAAAATGTCCATCTGTCCCAAAGGAATAGCGTGTCCTGGAATTCCAAAAAAGTCCAATGTTTGAGTAGGTGCAAGCATCAGGTGTCTGATGGGCTCACAAAATGCATGGTAGACACAGCCTTGTACCCTTTTTAGGCACAAAGGACTGAGCCTCTTCAATTTTGACAAGTTTGTCAGCTGAAGCACAAGATTGTCAGTGTGTAAACTATCTTTGATTCACCGTACCACTGTACATCTCAACTTTCCCATCTCACAAATACTTATCATACAACTAACATCATGGCAATTTGTATACACTCACAAACATACATACACATTGTGCACCAGCAACACAACAACAGACACCTGGGGGTACTCCCCTACTTTCATTGCATACCTACACTCATGTGAAGAAGTTGTTGATAAGCTGTCGCCTCAAATCCTCGCCATCATCATCATCCCCACTGTCGTCATGTCCCAAGTCCAGATCTTCCCTCGCTGGCGGATGCTGGTCTTCATCATCCTGTATAAGTGGAATTTCCCTCTGAATAGCCAGGTTGTGGAGCATGCAGCAAGCATTGATAATTTTGCACACCTTCAATGGTGCATATTGTAGGGCTTCTCCCGTCCGGACGAGACAACGGATTCTTGTCTTCAGGAGGCCAAAACACCGCTCAATGACTCTCCGGCTCCTACCATGTGCCTCATTATACCGCATTTATTCAGGGGTGACTGGGTTACGGAGTGGCGTCAGTAACCAAGGTTGTTTGGGGTACCCAGAGTCTCCTACATTGTAAACATAAAAATATGATCTGTAGTTGGTTAACAGAGCATTATCAGACATGCAATCTACACACAACACAGCACACAAGTCACATCACCTACCAACAAGCCAAGCACGGCCAGGTTGTGCCCGTGACATCAAACGGGGGATGGCACTGTTCCTCATGATGTAAGCGTCATGTGCAAATCCAGGGAAACGTGCACAGACGTGGGAGATGGTCATGTCTGCCAAACAAACCACCTGGGCATTAATTGAGTGGTAATGTTTGCGGTTACGATACACTACCTCAGAAGCCTGCGGTGGCACCAATGCAATGTGGGTGCCATCAATGGAGCCAAGTACATGGGGTAAGTGCCCCAATGCATAAAATGCACCCTTGATGTCTCCAAATTCCCCAGGTGTTGGAAACTTTATGTATTGGCACAGAAAATTCATCAATGCAGCCAAAAAATCTCGCAGAACACGGCTGAACATGGTTTGTGATATCCCACCAGATGTTGCCACTGTGTACTGAAATGTACCGGTGGCAAAGAAGTGTAAAGCAGCCATAACCTTCACTTTGTCCGTCAGCGCAGTTGGATATGGCCGACCAGGCTGTAGATGGTGTGACAACTGCGCAGTCAAGTCTTCAATGATTGGCCTTGTGAAGCGGTACTTCCTGATGGTGTTACGTTCTTCCATGGTTGCCAGGTCTGGAAAGGGCCTGTGGACTGCAGGTCGTCTGCGATACCTATGTGTAGAGTATGGACACAGTTGTTGTCAAGTCTTAATGTACCATGCAACATGCTTTGAGACAAAGGGAACATGAAATGTGAACACAACTGAACCTACAGATCCTTCAAATACATGATTTAATTTACAAAAATGTTCATTATATACATATGCCAGCATCAGTAGCATACACAGACATGTTATCAGGGTATGATGACACTGCAATTGTAGTGGTGTAACGTATAAGTCACTAGTGTCTGACATCATGAATGTCTGCAAACAGCACAGATTCTAAGGATCAATAGTTAAAATATGTCACTTTACAGTGTTAAAAAGTTTACATGTACATCAATAGGAGTGAATAGGAACATGTCATTCAAGAGATGTGCAACACATGGTATACACATCATCTCAAATACACAGTCATGCACAACACTGTCACAGGTTGGACACTGTCATTCATTTATGTCTACTTAACACATAGATTCATATACACTGATTTTTTTTAAATGCAGTGGCTTTAGAAATGGGTAACAATATCATACACTGCAGTCTGGTGCACACAGATAGACTACTAATTCTCAATTCACAAACCAGATGTACATGCATGATGATTTCACTGTCCAATCATCCCATGGTAAACTCCTTAGCCATGACTGACACCACAGACATCTACAGTCTGAATTCTATTTATTTGAAATGTGCAATTGCTCAGACAGGACACTGATGCAGTGCCAAGGCAAGATTGCACATGTACATCCACACAAAAAATGATGTTCACTGTGACCAATACAACACAGAAAACAGCACTGCCAATCCAGACATGCTTTACATGCAAATCATACAGTGTGGCAGGTGTCCCTTAAGGTTAGCTCCTCATGGGAGTATGTTTTATTGATGTACTTCTCATTTTTTTAATGTATATGGTGCATTACACACATGTACTGTACTGAGATACATCATCCACACCAGTATGTGCACTGACGACCGATTCTTCAAAGGATGCATCCTCCGCATCCGAAACGATTCGTTGACAGCCATTGGTTGTCATGGTGAAAGACGCGGGTGAAAATTTAAAGGACGCATCCTCCGCATCCAAAACGATTAGTTGACAGCCATTGATTGTCATGGTGAAAGACGCGGGTGAAAATTCAAAGGACGCGTCCTCCGCATCCAAAACGATTCGTTGACAGCCATTGGTTGTCATGGTGAAAGACGCGGGTGAGAATTCAAAGGACGCGTCCTCCGCATCCGAAACGATACATTGACAGCCATTGGCTGTTTGTTGGCATGGTGAGCGACGCGTGTTTCGACTCATTTCTTCAACGCAAGAAAAACTACTCTGTTCCCTCACATCACCAATGAATCCATTTCAAGAGAAATCACATGAAGAGTGTTTGAACGTCACGGTAGGCATGTCGATTGCTAGTAAAGTAATGCGTTGGCCCGATTCGTGCAATGCTGCAGACGCGAACCTATCACTTTTGATGCATGTATTGAGATCGCCTCTGCTGTTTAGATATAAGTTTGTCTGCTCCCTGGAGACTTTACTTGCCAGCACTACCTGCTTCATTCCTGCACCTCCCCATCTCTCTGCTGCTGTGACAACATCCTCTGGTAGCCACAATGGCAAGGACACACCCCAGGGCCCCAGCTTTCAGTGAGGAGGTAAATCAGGCCCTGCTGGACACACTCCTGCCACTACACAGCCAGATGTATGGCAAACCAGAGGAGCAGGTGAGTGAGATTGACAGTGCATTGCCCTTGGACATGTGTGACAAATGTGCATTACTGGCAGTATGAATCTCCATCAGAGATATTCATATATGTTATTTTAAAACATAACTGGGTGTCTGGAACTGATTTTGACAGGCACACAGCTGTAGAGGTGGGTGTCCTGGGTCAAACATGTCATCACTGACCCAATTGGGAGAGAGATTAGATTGTACACATGACTGATGGACATGATGCCACATGCATTACCATTAGTTTTTTGTTAAAACATGTAATGAGCTAGGTATATTAGTGTATGATAGAGACACATGACGCATGTGGACTAAGGGACTATCATCATGTCATCCTTACAGGTCAGCTCCGATGAGAAGGACCGAATGTGGCTGCCCATCCCCAAGAAGGTGCGTAACGTGGGGGTCGCATATCGTCGTGTTCGTCATTGCCGAAAGAGGTGGCAGGACCTTTGTGGCTGGGCCAAGAAGATTGCAGAGGTCCAGCTGGGCCTGTCACAACTGGGCAAGCGAGGCGGCCGGCGAAGATTGACCCCTCACATGCGACGCATCATAGCGGTGGTCTTCCCTGATCTGGATGGGCAGTTGAAGGCCCAACAGCAGCAAGGAGGGGGTGAGTCACTTACATGTTGCATGTCTATCTTTATCCCGGCAGCTTTTGTGATCTGAGCTTGATGGCACTTTTAGTGGTTGTAAGTCTGCCAAACGTGCAGGCATTTGCACTCGATTAAGAAAAAGCAGATGGAGCAATAGATGACAGGTGCAGATGGAAAATAGATGACCCAATCATCATGGACATGTGAATTAGTCATGTTCAGGGATTTTAACAGTGTTGACATGCACATGTGTGCATAATAATTTACACAAGACGTGTGTATGAGTTTCTGCATGAATTCCATGGCTTTACAAGTGTCTGGACATCCACTGATCTGTGATCCTGTTCTCAGAGTGGTTTGAACAAATCTTTGAAGTATGTTGTGATGGGTAATTCCAATTTTGCAAATCACATGCAAAACATTTTGTGACAAAGGATTTCTCCATGTAGAGACATAGATTTGTTCTTCTTGGTTCGTGTGCAAAGGCTTTTTTTCACTGACATGTTGCCAATTGTGATCACATGTATCCCAGGGGATATTCACAGCTAGGGTGACTCGGACCACATGTTACAATGTCCGTCACCATGATGTCATGTCAAAACGTACAGACTACATTTTGCAAAGTGAGTACTTGTGTAGGAGTATGTGATGGTGAAATCACAAGCCATTCATTGTCAAACATGGGTTGTCACTAATTGCAACATGGCATGATTTCCGAGGTATGATGTGAACTACACAGTCACAACTGTTGACATGTGTGTTTCTGGTCTTTAATACTCAAACATGATGGATTAGTAAACAAGCTTTATTTTGCATTACTGTCAGTTTCTGAGATGTAAAATGTGCACCAATTGAAAATGTGTTAACCACATGGTTCGTAAGACATGAGCAATCTCAGTAGTGGAGGGACAGTCAGACTTTGTCCATATGATGTTGGACTTGGTCAGTGTAGGCAAGATTGTTCAACAGTGTAGACTGTACTCATGCTGGAAATGGGTTCAGTCACAACAATCCATGTAGTCATTGCACCCAGATGTGCCAGTGGAAGGGTGTTCTGCATGAGGCATTGTGAAGTAGAATATTTCAGACATGCCTGTTTGTAGACCATTAATTACATCTATGAAACTTTATTTGTTTTCAGTCTTCAAATATATATGATTATGATACATGACATCGTGCATAGATGACACAGGACAGTGTGCTACATGCCTATCAGACCAGCTATGCGTACTGCCTTTGTGTCTCCATGATGACCCTCATATGTGTCTACTGACATTGGGTATGCAAAACTACTGAACACGTTATCAAACACTGTGAACTGTGTAACATGACCCATGCAATGAGTATGTATTGTGCATGTTTGACAAGGTAGACATGTGAGCCGTGACATATGAGCCAATGGTTCAACTATAGATGACTAATGATTTCAGGATGTGTACCATGTCTCTGTGACATCTGAGATTTATATCAACTTCTTGATGGCTCTACTCACATGCAGAAGAGGAGAAAGTAATACCAGTCCACAAGTCCATCATGGGCACAAGACAAAACATTCCCTGCCACAAACTCCATTAGTCAACATTCTTGTTCTGTACTTTGATGTTGATACTTGGAAAGCTGCTGATCACATCATGTGTCATTGATCAATGTGAAAGTGGCAGGCAAACAAGTACCATTTCTGTAAATGCAGCATGTGCTAATAGCACAACTCAATGTGATGTCTGATATCTAGTCACATCTGTGTCTTAACTATGTGTCAACTAGGTATGTATGACTCATGTAAATCTTTTTCTTACTTGCTCACAGCATCATCAGCTGACATGGGAGCAGAGAGTGCCACGGATGTTGTGGGAGCAGAATGTCAGACTGGGTCCAGTGAAGAGTCATCAGAGGGGGGACCCAGTGACGGAGAGGGTGAGGGGAGTCTCATTGGCAGCGGATCTGCAACAACATCTGCAGCTTCTGAATCCGATCACAGCTCTGGTGAGGACTCCCATGTGGTGGTGGGGGATACAGAGACTGCATCTACAACATCAGAGTCCACCTTCACCACCCCTACCATCTCCACCCTCCCTGCTGCTCCCAGTTCCACTGTCCGTGGCCGGAACTGTGTTAGGGGCAAACTATCCTTTGGGCCAGGCACCTCACCCCCGGCACCTGTCTCCCCTGCTGCCCTCAGTGTAGAGACCAATGACCTCCTGAGGCAGATCTCTGTGGGGCAGACATCAATGCTGAGTGTCCCCCATGCACACACAACTCTTTTGACAGAAATGTCATCGTTCATGGAGGGCATTCACTCAAACATGTCTGCCCTACAGAGATCAAATCAGGCGATGGCCTCAACACTGACGGCAGCACTATCTTTCCTCCAGCAGTACCTCCCCCCTCCTACCTCTTCTTCATCCACCGTCCCAACTACCCTCCCTGACCCAAGCACATGCAAACACACACAGTCACACACTGCAACATCCACACGCAGCACACAAACACACAGACAAAAGTCACACGCCACACCCGCACACACTCATGCTACAGACAGCACACTCACACCAAAGGAAGTGACAGCACCCGACACACCTGCATCCAGTGACACTCCGCATACCTCACAACCCTCTGCCTCCACAACCCCTACCCTTTCTGCTCCTGTACCACCCTCAACCCAGGGTCCCCACCTTGTTCCCATTGAATTTTTCCCTCTACAGACATGCACCCCCCCTCCTAAGAAGAGGAAGTATCTACAGGATGTCCTACCTGTAGCATCTGGTAGCCCCAACACATCCTCCAAGGAACAGCAAGCATTAACTCTCCGTAGAAAATCCCTCCAGTCCCACTCCAAAGCATCCACTCCTACACCCCATAGATCCCCAGACAAGCCCAGTACATCAAAATTGGCTGAAACACCCACCAAAAAGACACCTCCCCATTGCAGACTCACCCCTCACTAAATATGAAATCTCTAAATTAGTTAAGGCCACACCATCCTCAGCTCACAGTGCCCATCCCGCTGCAGCTACACCCCCCTCACAATCAGAGCCAACCACTGCAGTGGACCCTGATACCCCTCCTGCTCCCATCCATCCCAAAACCAAACCCAGTCCCAAATAGTTTGTCCCCTTTGGTGCCTGGCATGCCCCCAAGTTGCCCCTCTCAGGGGAGGTGCCCCCTTGCAAGAATTGTGCTGGCAAGAAAGTTTTGGCTGGATGTTCACAGTCACATGGACACTAACAAGTGTTGGACTGGCCAATGGCCTTATGTTTATGACGAGAGATATATTTATTTTGCTGCTGAATAAAGCAATTTTAAAAAATAAATAAAAGCATTGTTGTTCAACAACTTGTTTCAGAGTTGAATGTGTGACAAGTGGAATTGTTTTTTTATATCTACAATGATATTAGTGGGGCATGTTTTGCATATGTTCCATGTAGTTTGTGCACTTTGACAGAAGGTATTTTAATATGTGGGGTCTGCATTTCATGGTTGTCATTGCCAATTTATGTCTTGGATCTGAGTGTGGAATGCATCACAAGGTCTTACTTTTGTTAGTAAATAAGAGTGGTGTTGTCCTGCAATGTTTCTGTGTGTGTTGTGGTGGACTTATGCATTCACTGTGTGATAACACATATGTGTGTTTCTCATTCTTCCTGGTCTAGCGTCAAATGTGCTATTCCCCTAGCATTTAGCATGCTGACTGTACTTGATAATGAAAATCACTCAACCTGCATACACAACATGCTATTGACCCATGTTCTGATTGTGATCACAATGATGCTCAGGCACTCAAAATATGATTTACACACAATCTGTGATCATCTCTTGACATGGCATGTATGTTTTTACTGGCCAAATGTTTTGTAGTTAAATGAACGATGCTGCAGATCAATGTTGTGGTATGTAGGTCAGACTGTCCAGTTGTGACTTACCTCCCTGCAAGGTCCCTACATTGAGGCAATATCCCTGCACCTGACATACACTGACAGTGAAGTTTGTGTGTTCAACATGATACTACCTCTGTCAATGCATGCAAGGCAGTGCACCATGGTGGTTCTGTCACAAAGGCTGACGAGCAGCCTTTATTCAAAGAACAGATGATATTCCATTGAATTTCTGACATGATGTTGCATTGTCCTGGTTGGGACTGTGTAAGTGCGTGAGTCCATTGTTTTGCTCTATGAAGGTCCACATAACCATGGTCTGCAGGTGACCCTGTGGTGCACCTGCATCTCCACTCTACCCATCCCTCAAAGTTAGCCTTTTTTTTTCGCAACAATGTGTGAATACCTTTCATTGACAATACCGTGTGAGCTAGTTTTTTGAGTAAATACCTGCAGCATGTACTCCACATGTACTGATATGAGATTTTATTTTTGGAAGAGAAGTTTCATTTTTCATATCTATTTTTAATACTTTCTTTTTACCCCCAACCCAGGTATTGCAACTTATTGTATAGGGGTATTTTCACGGACACCAGATATGCATAATCATATATGGGGTTATTTATCCCAAACACAAGTAATACATCTTCATGTATGAGAGTATTTGCCCAAAATCAAGTTAGCATCTTCATGTTTGGGGGGATTTACCCTCAAAACAAGTTAGGCATCTTCATGTATGGGGCTATTTACCCCAAAATCTAATTAGGTATTCTCATGTATGGGTGTATTTACCCCCAACACAAGATGGGCATCTTCATTTGTTGGGGGATTTGCCCCAAAATCAAGTTAGGCATCTTCATGTTTGGGGGGATTTACCCCCAAAACAAGTTAGGCATCTTCATGTATTGGAGTATTTACCCCAAAATCAAATTAGGTATTCTCATGTATGGGTGTATTTACCCCCAACACAAGATAGGCATCTTCATTTGTTGGGGGATAGGCCACAAAATCAGGTTAGGCATCTTCTTGTACAGGGGTATTTCCACACAAAACCACATTTGCATATACACATATGGTGTATCCACCAAAAAAGCACATATTTTCGTCTAATTGCTGTAGGTAGTTGCCACCCCTCCTATTGACTGGACCTTGCTGTGGGTAGTTGCCACCCCTCCTATTGACTGGACATTGCTGTAGGTAGTCACCACCCCTTTTCTTGACTGGACCTTGCTGTAGGTAGTTCCCACCCCCCATATTGACTGGACATTGCTGTTGCCACCCCTCCTATTGACTGGAACTTGCTGTAGGTAGTTGTCACCCCTCCTATTGACTGGACATTGCTGTAGGTAGTTGCAACCCCCTATATTGACTGGACATTGCTGTTGCCACCCCTCCTATTGATTGGACCTTGCTGTGGGTAGTTGTCACCCCTCCTATTGACTGGACATTGCTGTAGGTAGTTGCCACCCCCATATTGACTGGACATTGCTGTTGCCACCCCTCCTATTGACTGGACCATGCTGTGGGTAGTTGCCACCCCTATAATTGACTGGACATTGCTGTAGGTAGTTGCCACCTCTCCTATTGACTGGACCTTGCTGTAGGTAGTTGCCACCCCTCCTATTGACTGGACATTGCTGTAGGTAGTTGCCACCCCCAATATTGACTGGACATTGCTGTTGCCACCCCTCCTTTTGACTGGACATTGCTGTAGGTAGTTGCCACCCCTCCTATTGACTGGACATTGCTGTAGATAGTTGCCACCCCCCATATTGACTGGACATTGCTGTAGATAGTTGCCACCCCCCATATTGACTGGACATTGCAGTTGCCACCCCTCCTATTGACTGGACCTTGCTGTGGGTAGTTGCCACCCCTCCTATTGACTGGACATTGCTGTAGGCAGTTGCCACCCCTCCTATTGACTGGACCTTGCTGTTGGTAGTTGCCACCCCTCCTATTGACTGGACATTGCTGTTGGTAGTTGCCACCCCCCATATTGACTGGACATTGCTGTTGCCACCCCTCCTATTGACTGGACCTTGCTGTGGGTAGTTGCCACCCCTCCCATTGACTGGACATTGCTGTAGGTAGTTGCCACCCCCCATATTGACTGGATATTGCTGTTGCCACCCCTCCTATTGACTGGACCTTGCTGTAGGTAGTTGCCACCCCTCCTATTGACTGGACATTGCTGTAGGTAGTTGCCACCCCTCCTATTGACTGGACATTGCTGTAGGTAGTTGCCACCCTCCATATTGACTGGACATTGTTGTTGCCACCCCTCCTATTGACTGGACCTTGCTGTTGGTAGTTGCCACCCCTCCTATTGACTGGACATTTCTGTAGGTTGTTGCCACCCCTCCTATTGACTGGACTTTGCTGTAGGTAGTTGCCACCCCTCCTATTGACTGGACATTGCTGTAGGTAGTTGCCACCCCCCATATTGACTGGACATTGCTGTTGCCGCCCCTCCTATTGACTGGACCTTGTTGTAGGTAGTTGCCACCCCTCCTATTGACTGGACATTGCTGTAGGTAGTTGCCACCCCCATATTGACTGGACATTGCTGTTGCCACCCCTCCTATTGACTGGACCTTGCTGTGGGTAGTTGCCACCCCTCCTATTGACTGGACATTGCTGTAGGTAGTTGCCACCCTTCCTCATGACTGGACATTGTGCTATATTAGTAGGTGTCGTACTTGCCTTCTGCGACAAACGCGTCGGTTGCAGTAGTGCTCGAAGAGGTAGAGTATCGGGATTACATGCACGATCCTATTCACGGCTGCACGTCTCGTTCAGCAGAAATCGTGTTGTGGTGCAAATCGGTGCTGAAATACTCCCCTTCCGGCTGCTCTGACGTGTTGGTTGTAGCGACGGATTTGGCGCATGGGAAGTACGCATCGTACTTCGGCGTTTGTAATCGGACTTGGAAATGACTCTGGATGGCTCCTTTCTGTGTTTCCGGAGGCTTTTCGTTTGGACTATGAGGACAAATCGGAGTGACTGTCTCGTTCGGTGAGTAAAGGTTTTTGTGCATCGTACTGTGTTGTTTGGTTTCACCGGCTCCCAATACGTGTCGGTTGTACTGTTCACCTCCGGACGCATCTGGGAGGGCCTTCCAAACAGCATCGGAATCGGGCCCTTAATATATATAATTTACTATTCCCACCCCAAACTATATTAACTCAGGGAAGGTGCTGGACACTAAACATATATAATTTACTATTCCCACTCCAATCAAAAATAAATCAGGGAAGGTGCTGGACACTAAACATATATAATTCACTATTCCCACCCCAAACTATATTAACTCAGGGAAGGTGCTGGACACTAAACATATATAATTTACTATTCCCACTCCAATTTAAAATAAATCAGGGAAAGTGCTGGACACTAAACCTATATAACTTACTATTCCCAATCCAACCTATATAAACTCAATTAAATTTCAAAACAACATACACATAAAATTGAAATACCCAAAAATGAAATATCATAAGCACATATAAAACAATACATTTATAATATATATATATTAACCTATTCACAATCCAACAAAAATGTAAACAATTTTGTTTTATACATATTTTGTATTTACATAAATTAAAATTAATTATTAAAATTAATTTGTTTCATTTTTATAATTAATTATAAAATTAGTATAAACATAATAATCAATTTTGTTTTATTAAATTACATTTTTAAAACATTATTAATGACAAACCAAAACATTGAACCTTTTAAAAATTAATGATGTAAAAATTAATCTCTACACTATTTTAAATTAAAATTATTACACATTTTTATTAACTAAAATATATATATACCATATCAACACAAAAACACCTCTACATTAAACACATTTTTAAATTTTTCATATTTGAATATTCACTACTATATTATCAATCAATAACAACAAATCATAATTTAATATTTAAAATTTGTATTTATTTTTTTCAAAATGTTTCTATTTTTTTTAAAATTTTAAATATAATTCCATAAATTATATTCAATACACACAAAGGGCCATATTATCAAGAACGGCGATGACATTATCGCCGCTTTAGCGGCAGGAAACTGCCGCTAAAGCGGCGATAAGGGGCTTGATAATATGCCCTATAGAATTCCAATAGAAGCCCAGGTTTGATGTCCTTCACACCAGAAGGATGTAAATTATGCGTGTTCTAGTTGCCCCCAAACTGTTGATGAATCTGTATGAGTTTCCGAAAGGGAAGTCCAAATATGTTTCAATGTGAAGACCGAATGATACACTCGAAAGTTGGGAAAATTAACCCCACCAGTATCTTTGGGTTGTTGAAGGTGGGCTAAAAAGATTCGAGGTTTGCGTTTGTTCCATAAAAATTGAATCAGAGAACGATTAATAGTTTTGAAAAAGGTATGTGGAAGAGATACTGGAAGCATAGACAAATAAAAATGAACGATTGGTAGCAACATCATTTTAATTGTAGCTACCCTACCCCACCAGGACAGAAATAAAAGGGACCATCCCTCTATCAGCGACGTGATTTTTGTCAAAATCTCGTTAAGGTCAATTTTAATAATTTCTTTAATATTATTGGAGTAGAGGATGCCTAAACATTTAATACATTTTGAATTCCACGTGAACCCAGAGTCTTTGAACATATCTGGAAGGCAAAATCTATTTAGAGGTAGGACCTCTGATTTATCTATATTAAGTTTGTATCCCGAAACAACAGAATATGTATTTAATAGTGAAAAAACTCCGGTATAGATGTATTGGGGTTGGATATATATAGCAAAAGATCATCAGCATATGCTATATATTTTATATTCAAACTTTGAAATTGAAAACCCGGAAAGGCCTGAGATCGGCGAATGCTGTCTAGGAAGGGTTCTAATGACAAAATGAGTAAAAGGGGAGATAAAGGCCAGCCCTGTCTGGTACCTCTATGAAGAGGAAAGTAGTGGGATTGTTTACCATTAACCCAAATAGAGGTAGAGGGTTCGGAATACAATAACTGAATATATTGGAGAAAATGGGGACTAAAACCATGCCATTTCAATGGACCGAACATAAATTCCCAATTCACCCGATCGAAAGCCCTCTCGGCGTCTAGAGTTATGGCAGCTAAAGGAGAATTAAGTTTGGAGGTTAAGTGAATGATGTTAAGGAAAGTTCTAGAATTATCTGAAATAGATCTTCCCTTCACAAATCCTGACTGATGTATATCCACTAAATCAGGAATAACAGAATTAATACAGAATGCCAATAATTTAGCAAAGATCTTACAGTCCGTATTAATCAATGAGATAGGCCTATAATTGATACATTGAGAGAGATCTTTATCTTTCTTAAGGAGTAAGCAGAGCATAGCCTGAGAGAAAGAGCCTTGTGTCCGTCCTGTGGTCAAAAAATGATTAATAAGAAGTAGTAACTTAGGAATTAAAAGATGTCTGAAATGTGAGTAAAACCCTAGCTCAGCCAGCACCTTGGGAAACCTCGCAAAACTATACATTTATTATAACTAGACACCAAGGGGAATCTATAATGGGGAGACTTGTGTGGTTCTCACCGGGTTATGTTACCCACAATCCCTTGCAAACCTCAAAATGTGTCTAAAAATACACATTTGCCTCACATTTCTGTGATGACATGTTCTGGAATTCGAGGGGAACCACAAAACTCCTTCCACCCAGCATTCCCCCAAGTCTTCTGATGAAAATGGTACCTCACTTGTGAGGGTAGGCCTAGTGTCCGCTACAGGAAATGGCCGAAAATGCAACGTGGACACATCACATTTTTCCACTGAAAACTGACCCTTTTTTTGCAATGTGCCTAGCTGTGTATTTTGGGCCCTAGCTCAGCCGGCACCTAGGGAAACCTAGCAAACCTGCATATTTTTTAAATTTAGACACCTAGGGGAATCCAGGATGGGGTGACTTGTGTGGCTCTCCCCAGGTTCTGGTACCCACAATCACTTGCAAACCTCAAATCTTGACTAAAAAAACACATTTTCCTCACATTTCTGTGATGGAAAGTTCTGGATTCTAAAGGGAGCCACAAACTTCCTTCCACCCAGCGTTTCTCGAAGTCATCTTACAAAAATGGTACCTCAGTTTGGAGGGTAGGCCTAGAGCCTGTGATAAGAAATGGCCCAAAACGTAACGTGGACACATCACATTTTTCAACTAAAAACTGACCCTTTTTTTTGCACTGTGCCCAGCTATGGATTTTGGGCCCTAGCTCGGCCGGCACCTAGGGAAACCTAGCAAACCTTTCTGAAAACTAGACACCCAGAGGAATCCAGGATGGTGTGATTTGTGTGGCTCTCACCAGGTTATCTTACCCAGAATCTCTTGCAAACCTCAGAATTTGTCTATAAAAACACATTTTCCTCTCAATTCTGTGATGGAAACTTTTTTGGTCCCGGGCTCGGCAGCCATCTAGGGAACCCTACCAAACCCAGACAAATCTCTGAAAACTAGACTCCTGGCGGAGAACAGGGAGGTGTGGCTTGCATGGATCCCCCAATGTTTTCTTACCCAGAATCCCCTGCAAACCTCAAATTTAGCTAAAGAAAATCACACTTTCCTCACATTTCTGTGTGGGAATGTTGTAGGCTCACTGGGATGGCACAAATTTCCTACCACCCAGCCTTCCCCCAGGGCTCCCGATAAAAATGCTACCTTACTTGTGAGGGTAGGCTAAGTGCCTGCATCAGGTGAGGGTTAAAATGGCATCGTGAAGACATCAAAATTATCTATTTCAAAATGACCTGGTTTTGCAAGGGAGTCCCCTAGGTTTTTGGTCCCGGGCTCGTGGCCATCTAGGGAAACCTACCAAACCCAGACATTTCTGAAAACTAGACACCCAAGGGAGTCCAAGGAGGTGTGGCATGTGTTGATCCCCCGATGCTTTCTTACCCAGAATCCCCTGCAAACCTCAAATTTAGCTAAAAATCAACTTTTCTGTGTGAGATCACCACACTGGCACACATTTCCTACCACCCAGCATTCCCCTTGGTCTCCTGATAAAAATTATAGCTCACTTGTGTGGGTGGGCTAAGTGCTGCAACAGGGAAGGGCCAAAAACATATAGAGACTGAGGAGGAACCAAAGCGGGTCCAAAAGGGCAGATTTTTTTATGCGTTGTTAGGCTAACTGTGCTTTGGGCACCCACATAAGTGAGGTACATTTTTTATCGGGAGACCTAGGGGAACACTGGGTAGTAGGAAATTTGTAAGGTGAGACCCGAGGAAGGCAAATCTTTGTGCCTCCACGAGGCAGGCTCCAAATACAGTGAAAGAGAAGCTGCCCCTGGAATCATTTTTGAGTGACTACAAAGGAGGGGGGGTCACTCATTTTTATGGGCACACCTCTGAGTGGGCAAACAGACTCTGCACAAGAAATATAGGGCCCGAATCCGATCTCGCTCGGAAGGGCTCCTGACGGCATCCATCAGGAGCGAGTCCGATTCGCGAGTGCGATTTCCGACCGACTTGTCCTGCCGTACGAGCGAGCGAGTACGATGTGAATATCGCCTCGTGCTCCAAGTGACTCATACCCGTCAGCGAAGCCCTCCGGACGACTACAACATGGCTGACTCGTGCAGCGCAATGGGTCTGATTTCCGAGCGACTAAGTACGATGTGCGCGTCGAGCAGCCGGATCGACTCAGAGCCTCCGACTCAAAAAAGCTTCGAGAAGCGGACTTTGGGGGGCCTTAGCGGGCCCCCCTTCACCTGTAGCCCTACATCTCGGTCACAGGGGGGACCCAAGGGTCCCCCCTACACATGCATGTATGTGCGGGGGGCACCGACGCGTCCCCACGACAGGGGGCGCCCTTTTCCATGACGTACTTTTTTCTCAATGGAAGCCTATGTACGCAATGTACAACAAGCTCCCATTGACTTCAATGGGGCTCTGAGCGACCCGAGTTCGTCAGCGCGTACTTGCATCGTACTTGGACGTTCGGAGCCCAGGAGCACGAGTTGTTCAGAAAGCTCTATGGGATCGAGTCGGCCGTAGGGCTTTCCGAGCGAGATCGGAATCGGGCCCATAGTGTTTCGTCATTTTGGATTTTAGGAGTAAGCTTTACTGTGGGATTGTTTGCAGTAGGGTAAACAGGAACGTCTGAAAAAAGTGGGCAGGATTGCACCTGAGATGTTTTACCTCATTGGTAGTGAAGAGCCAGAAGTCATTCCACCTACTAGCATGTGGCAAACATAAATATGGCACCTAAAGGCACTCTCCTGAGAACACTTTCTGAACCTATAGAAAATCAGAAGAGGACTGAACCCCGTTTCCTGGAACCTGAGAGGAACTCTTAAGGACTGGACCTGCGCTCTCCAGTACCCACGACAAAGTAGTGGATTCCAAAGGCCAGTGTTGTGTCTCCAGTGTGGCTATAGGAAAGCAATAAGCTGAAGAACCACTTTTTCCTGGATGTCCAGTTGTCTAGTCACAACTGGACCTGCACTGACCCCGGCACAAAACCTTTGCTGAACCAAGTCCTGAAGTCCTAGGAGACCCTGTGAAGCCTGGAAGCCGTAGGTGAAGAGGTGAGGAAAAAGTGGCTTAACACAGATAATTTTGGGTCCTTGAAAAATTCTGACCTCTAGCACTGGATGACCGGCACCAAGCATCAGAGTCGATCCAGTGAAGGGGCGATCCCCTGCAGCAGCAAATTCGTCTCAGTAGGCCCTCTGCAAGAAGGTATCCAACCCCATGAAGCCATCTTCTGATGCAGCCTAGCGCTTTGTCACGGTTGGCCCTAAAGTGTACCTAGATCCTGATCTACCACGATCATAGATTATCATTAGCACTTAGCGCTTTTTGGTGTTATATTTACCTAAAACTTTGCTGTTATTTTGTTTATAAAATTTTACTTTTTGGTGTTTTGAATTTATTACTGTTTTGGTACTGCATAACTGATTTGCACATTGTCCTAAGTTAATCCTGTCTGCTCTATGCCACAGCTATCAAGGAACTGAGTTGAGGCTTATTTAGTGACTGTGAGGTTCATTATGATGGTATAGTATCCCTTGAGGCGGGTGATTGCCCACTCAAAATAATAATCCACTTTCTTACAATGTGTCTTAGTAACTTCACACACACAAGTTAAATAATTAATCAAATGTTCTTAAATTAATAACTATTATAAAAGACTTACCATTTGTCTCCTGAACCAGAAGGCCCATGTGGTTCAGGAGGCCCTCCTCGTGGCAAACAATGTCTATCCAGTGATCCAAGGCTTACCAGAGCGAATGTGGTATTCTAGTTTTGCAGTGCATACAGCAGCACAAACACCCCCACTGGATATGTCACTCTATAAGCAGGCATACCTTCTTGGTCCTGCTGCCTTATGCTAACATACGAGGGACGTGCTTTATGACTAAATAAATCAGTCTGCAACTTCCCACACATCAAAAAGGTTGCATTTCTAGGGATGATGATGGTCCTCCACCTGCCCTGCACCTGATCTGCCCCACTGTAAAAACAAAATACATTAAAACATAGTAATATTTTTTTTTAAACACTGGAAACAAACTACGACAAAAATTAAATAAAAGGGGCAAAAATACTTTTTTAAATCAGCAGACAGAGGGGAAATAAATATTTACAAAGGTGGTTGGGGTAAAATAAAACAAAGGAATATGTCACCAACTGCAATTTTTGTGTTTTTTTTTTAAATAAGGGAAGGTTGCAGAATTTTTGTCCATGATCGAGCGTAAGAACAATTACGCACAATTTAGCGTAATTTTGCTAGGTATTTCAAGTAATTCTTGGGGAACAAATTTGCTAATTATGCAAACCCCTGAAAAAAGTTGTTTCAAGGATTTTTCAGGATTATACAGTAACCTACTTAAATATCGGTCCACAATCTGCATGCAGTTATTGGACACAGTGTGTTGTTCTGTCGAGCAGTCGCGGGACACAATCAGTGGTGGCTGGCATCTACTGAGGGTGGGGGGGGCGGACAAACACAAGAAAAAAAAAGAAAAAATAAATGCACTTACCGATCCTGACGACAGTGATGACGTCCTTCTCACTCTGACCTTGTCTGCTGCTGGGACTGCAGTGCAGACCCCAGCAAACTCCCTAGGCCAATCCAGGACTTCTCACATGTGACCAGCAGGTGAGCAGAGCCCTGATTGGTGGGAGCGACCTATGTCGCTGCTCCCGAGGGTACTGGATGCCTGCACTTGCTCTCAACATAGCTGTCTTAAGACAGCTGGGTTGAGAGGTTTAAAGTGCGCATGTGTGACTGGCATTCTCAAGACGGCCGGCCAAAGACAAATGCACACTTTAAACAAGTACAAAAGGCAGCCCTTGGTTTACCACTCCTCCCTGCTCACTGAGCAGGCCCCACCCCATCATGACGCTCGGTTCAGGACGGGGTGATAAAAAAAAAAATGGTAATGAATTACCATTTTATTTTTTATCCCAAGGGGCTTTGGAGGACTCATAAGTGGGGCGATGCTCCTCCGTTCCAATGGAGGAGCCGCCCCTGGAGCAGTGTGTGCTCTTTGCCACATCTTGTATCCAGTACCCAGGGCCCTGCGTGCACTAGGGACAGCAATCAGCCACCAGACTGGGCACTGGGCACAAGGTGAGGCCATACCCAGTGCACAGTACATTGGTCCTCATCCCTATAGGGCATGTCTGCTTTGTCTATTTGTCTAGAGAACATTGGTTTTAGTACACAGCCACACCCTTTGCCTAGAATGATTATGCTCAATACCCATAGCATGGCATGATACTGTGCGTGGGGCTGTAGGCACAGCATATGACTTTTGGTCACATTTACCTTCTTCAACCGATCCCAGATCCCACTGGGCATGCCCTTTGTCTGTGGCCTGATATGTGCTATTTAAGACCAAGAATTATGCTCTTCCCAGACATAGCCTGTTTCTCCATTATGTGCTCTCAGCACAGCTGTGTCTACTTTCCACGCAGACAGTATATACATAGCATAGTCTTCAATCATTTTTGGGCACACTGGGAAGAGGTCACTCTGGGCCTCATTTACAACAATTTGGCACAGGGCAGCAACGCAAGGCTTCTTGCTGCGCTGCCCTGCGTCAAAAGAAAAGGGCAGGAATGCACCGTATCTATGGAATACGGCACATTCCTGTCCTCTTTTAATGGGCTGACGCACAAATGGCTGACTTGCGCCAATGCAGGCACCCTTGCACCATGGTGCAAGGATGTCCGCGTTGTAGGAATTATTGGTTTTGTGCAGGAAGGTGCACCTTCCTGCACAAAAACAATCATTGAGGCATTTTCCTCTTTCTATGTGTGCTGAAGAAAAAAAGTTATTTCTCCTCATTTCACCACTCCTTGGGAGGCGCACGGTTTTGACGTAAACCCAGATTTACGCTATGTTGTAAATCTGAGAATGTGTCAAACCCATGGGCATTACGTAGGAACACCCATCGCAATGCCCATGGCACGCCTCGCTGATGCAGTGTGAGTCAAGGCAGCGACTTGCGCTGCGTTGCCTTATACCATATCTATGAGACCATGAAAGCCACGCAGGGTGGTTTTGCGTGGCCTCGTAGATATAGGTCTGCTCTCTGTGCTGGAGCTTCACAAAAAGTGACGCTTCGGCTGTGTACCGGGTTTGTAAATAAGCTCATGTCTTGCAGGACCCAGACAGATGATTGACCCTTCAACCAAACTTGTGATGACCGGTAACTGGGTGGTAATATCATTCACAATCATGAACACTGGGTCCAGTATTACCACACCACACTTGTTGCTGGACAATTCAGAATGAGGGCTTAGGTGGAACCAAAACAAACAGCAATACTTCTTCTGGACTTGCTAGATTTGTGAACTCATTTAGGCTGTCCTTGGTGAGTTTTATTCTTGAATTGCAGTATATGGTGTTGTCAGTGCTACAAGCATACTATCAAACAGCGGTGTAAGGGTAGAGGGTATAGCTGCTTATCCCCTTCTTCAGTTTAAATGGATTAGAAGTGTAATAATTTGTCCATGAATAGGCTTTAGGGGCATATTTACAAGGAAAGTGGTGAAACATGTCGTTGAGCCAAGAAGGCTAACAACAAGCTCCATCACTTTAGAAACGCAGGGCTGCGCCGTATTTACAAGGATACGGTGCTGCCCTGCGTTTCTCCCTGCACTGGCGCTAAATGTAGCTGCCTAGCGCCAACCCAAGCACCCTTGCACCATAGTGCAAGGGTGCCTGCGCTGAGGGGAGTGATTGTTTATGTGTAGGAAGGAGTCCCTTCCTGCACATAAACAATCTGAAATGGCGATTTGAAACTTCTATCTGTGTTGCTTAATGCAGCACACATTGAAGTTGCAAAACTTCATATTTTTTTATGATTGTTTATGTGCAGAATAACAATCAAAGGCATTTTGCTGTTTCCATGTGTGCTGCAGAACACAGCACACATGTAAACAGCAAAAACGAGGAGAAATTAAACATTTCTCCTCAATTCACCAGGGTAAGACCAGGTTTTCCCTGGTCATAATTTTGGCGTTGCCCCATTTTTACGCCACCCTTGTAAATATGAGGCAGCGTCAAAATTAATGGGTGTGGCGGTGGAACGCCCTCAGCAACGCCCATTGCCCTCCCCTTTCACGCTAAGTATAGTGTGAAAGGGTGCCTTATTTACAAGGCGGCATTAGGGCATGTTAAGTGGCTTAACACTGCCTTGTAAATAAGGCGAAGCCCATATCGCCACCACAGCGTCTTTAAAAGTGACATTGTGGTGGCGATAGGGGCTTGTAAATATGCCCCCTAGTTCCATGAAAAGGTGCCAATGTGGTGTGAAAGAATATATGACCATAACAGAATAAATAGTAGTAATGACCATTAAATATTATCAGGAGGTAACGAACTGATATTGCTTTCAAATACCTTTAGAAATAACTTAAGTAGCTAATACCATCTTGATCATTCTGAATAAGTTCTTTAATAATCTAAATCAACCTATTTGTCACATCCTTAGAGGTAATAAATCGGTTTTCAGTAAAGCAACTGGTCAAATGATCAAACAGTGTAAAATATATTGATTAGGCTTATGAAATACAATTATGTTGGCAGTTTTTTATTTGTGTAGGAAAAAGTCATTGCAGGCATTTTAATTTATGACTGAAAATGACATATGCCACTGGTGAAAGTTCATTTTTTAACAATTTGAGGACATCTCTAGAAAACATATGGGTGTGTGACTAGCCAGATTTCAAGGAAGCAATGGCCTGAACAACGACTTTGATAGATGTGATTAATTAGATTGTTGGCTGACTGGGGTGTGAGCCCTGGACCCTCAACCCTAAATTAACCTGTGCTCAACTCTCTGGTAGCCTGGCACAGAGCAGTCAGGCTTGATTTAGAGGCAGTCTGTAAAGTATTTGTGCAACACTTCAAACGGTAATAAAGTGAAAACACCACAAAAAAATGATACCATACCAAGTTACATAATAGAACTTTCTTTCATAAATAAAACAAGACCAAAATGACAAAAATCCAATTAGTAGAACCATAGATATTCAAATTTAAAGATTTCAGTGAAAATAGCTCCAAACAGCACAAAGCACCAAAAGTTGATATCTGGTCTCGCCGGACAAGGACAAAGTCACAAGTTCAGGCCGAACGCAATGGAGCTCGGGCTGGCTACAGGAACCCAGTTAGGCCTGCTGAACAAATTACCTTAAATCCTGGCGTGCGGAGTGTTGTGAGGATACGCATCAAAGATGCGCCACGCAGCTGAAGTGATGCGTCGGTTCTGCCATGTGAAGAGGCTGGGATGCAAGGGACTGCATCATCGTTGAGGATTACGTCGATGGAGTTGGCGATGCAAAGCTTGGCACTGAGGATGCGGCACGCAGTAGGGGCGATGCGTCAGTTCCAAAGAGCTGTGAGGCTGCAATGCAGATCTATTGTCGAGGCTGCCGTCGATGAGGGATGAAAGGGCCTGCACAAAAGATGCGTCGCATAGTTGGGGCGCTGCAGGTATTTGCGATGGATCCAATCCATGCAGCCGCGGCAATGCGTTGGTTCTGCTCAGGTTTGGGCCATGCAGCAGAGGAGATGCATCAGTTCTGCTATATCCACAGAGACTGGAAGAGCACCTTAAGCCCACTTCCAAGGTTCCAGGACTGGGGTGCCACCACTTGGCAGAGTAGACTCACAGAAGAGTCTAGGTGAAGAATCAAGGTTGTTAGAAACCTGTGATGTCCCTGGGCTTCAGATCAGGAGGCCAGCCAACTAGCCCTTTGAGTCACTCGGGATACAAGAGGTCCAGTCTGCCTTACACAGGCAAGAGGATAGCAGGCAGCAGGCTAGCACAGCAGAGCAGCAGTTCCTTCAGATCAGCAGTTCAGCAGAGTGGCAGTCCTTTCAAAAGCACAGCAGCCCTTCGTCCTGGCAGAGTATCCACAGGTCCAGGTGAGTGGTGGTGTCGGAGGTCTAGTATTTATAGGTAGTTATGCCTTTGAAGTCAGGGGAAGCGTCTAGAGGCTTCCCTTTAAAGCAAACCAGTGCTCTGCCTTCCTGGCCTTGGCTCCAGACTAACTACAGGGGGTATGCAGCCATTTATTTGCGGAGACAAGACACAGCCTATTTAAGATTGAAGTGGGGATGTGTCCAGATCCTCCCTCCCATCCTGCCAGTGATGGCCCATCCAGTCACATCTAAGGTTAATAAATGTGGGGTTGTCTAGGAGGAATACACAAAGCCAACTGTCACCCACATCTAGTCATGTGACACAGAGATCAGCTGCAGGCAACAAATGACTAAGGCAGGAAAGTCACAACTTTCTAAAAGTGGCATTTTCAGAATTGCAATTTAAAATCTGACTTCACCATAAATTAGGAATTTTAAATTGTGATTCCAGAGACACTAAACATAAACTGGTTATCTATTTCCATTTAGAAATGTAATAAGAAACTCCAACATTATCCAATGGGAGAAATAAGCCTTGCAGTAGTGAAAAACTAATGTAAGAGTTTTTCACTACCAGGACATGTAAAACCTGAAAGTACATGTCCTAATTTTTAAATAAATTGCACCCTGCACTCTGAGCTGTCCCGGGCCTACCCTAGGGGCAAATTATATGTATTAAAAAGGAAGGCTTGGTCCTGGCAAAAGGTTTACATTGCCAGGTCAAAATGGCAGTTCAAAACTGCACACAAAGGCTCTGCAGTGGCAAGCCTGATACATATTTTAAGTGCTACTTAAGAGGTGTCGTACGGCTTGTACCTCATCGGTAAAACTGTGCATTGGTCAGACAACATAAATGTCAGGATTGTGTCAGACGTATTCTATGCACTCCCTCAGGACATGCTGGCCTGTCTCCCTGCTAGCCCACAGTGCCCCAGCTACACTCCTAATCTTACAGGGTAACAAATGAGTGTACAACCTCAGAACATGACAACCCTGATCCCCCAAAGAAAATATGGTAACAGATCTAGAACCCTTTTGTTTGAACTCTCATGCATTCAGAGAGAAATATACAGGAAATACTCAGCAAGGTGTTTCAATATTTATTGAAGCATTGTGATTCTTGTACAAAATAAGTGCACTGCGATAATCAATAGAATGAAATAGATTAGGAGTAATTAGCGTTACAAGAATAGTGAAAAAGATTAATATTTCCACCATTGTGCTAAGACAATAAATATATGCGGGCACATGAGTACTGTGTATTGTGTACTCCTACCTAGCGCTCCCTAACCTAGTCTTGCCTAGGATAGGAGATGTGCCAAATCACTGCCCGGGTGGTCTAACTCCCCATTACCTATGGGTAAGTGTCATCAGGCTGCCCGTCTTGGTGGAGAGCTTGAGATCCCTCGTGTTGGTACGCAGGAATCAGCTGAGTTGGAATTCCGTCATGCAGTGACCTCACAGTGTCAGCTGGGTGCTCCTCTCCCTAAACAAGGAAGTGGTTCTGTATATATAACAATAGAACCCATGTGTCCATGTCGCAACCCCTGTCAGGCCACAATTTTTTACTGTAGTTGGATAGTGTCATCGCCTACCGGACAATTGCATAAATAACATTTGCACAGTGAACTTTATCCCCTGTACTGACTGTTCAAAGTATCGTGATAGTGTGCCTACGAAGTGGAAATGTAAGTAATGCAGATTCAGAGAATGTTATCCTGCATGGTCACACACGAGAATCTATGTCAAAAGTCACCGTGTGTATACGAGAAGAAAGATGAGCATGTAAATTGCAGAGTTTCTTACCCGGCCTATCCTGACCACATGACAGAGAGTGGCACAACAAGTGCTGCAGGCCCACTGATAGCATTTAATTTACAGGCCCTAGGCACATTACTAGGGACATACAAGTAAATGAAAGATGCCAATTGGGCATAAGCTAATGTTACCATGTTTTAGGGAAGGAGCACAAGCACTTTAGCACTGGTTAGGAGTGGTAAAGTGTGCAGAGTCCTAACGCCAGCAAAAACGAAGTCAGCGAAAATAGGTCTGAAGGCGAAAAGTTAGGGAAATCCACGCCAGGGATGCCAGGTCTAACAAGAGACATAAATGTTTCTCCATCAGGCCACTACTTTCATCAGAGAATCTTGGTACTCCCCTCCCTCCAACCCAATGCCTTTTTTACACTGCAAAAATATTTACTTACCTTTCCATTAAACATATTTGGAATCTATCTGCAGCATCTCCTTCTCTATTTCCGATATTCGGAGTCCCTATTCTCTGGAATGAAACATGGATTGAAGAATATGGCAAAAGGAAAGCGAGGTAACAGTGTACCTACATTCTCAACTACTATCAATGAGCAACTCATAAAAAGTATTTACTAATCAGGACGGTCTGAGGGCGTGCCAAGCCGTCAGCCAAAACTTTACCCCCAGCTCCTTCTTGAGATCGTATCTTTATTTTTTTCTGGTTTTGGGCTCTAGGATCATTCAAATGTTCAGATTGAGTAGCTGAGAATCCTGGATGTATAATAGGGCATCCTATTTGTCTTTTACGTCTGGGAAACATGAGCTCTTTCCCAGCAACACTGGGTAATTAAATCTCGTACCTTCACATTGGAGTTCCTTCAGCACCTAGTTGAAAATTTGGACAGGCAGAACCTAAAATTGATAGCGCAGACTTGCTCTATGTTTGTTTTAAAGGCAGCTTCTTAACCCACATTCGCTAGAATGCTCATGAGAACCTCAGGCCACTTAGCTATTAGTGGGCACCAAGTGGGTAAGTAAGAAATCGGTCACTGGCATCAGCAAGAATTTCTTTTACAATATAGCAAGTGCCACAGATACTGTTTGTCCCTAGAAAAGTTTGAATTTACTTCCGTTTTATTGGGAAGAATTTTTTTAGTCTGATGGAACTGAAAATTCATTATAGCATCTCTCCCGCCACCAGATTTGAAACGTCTATTGAAGACCACTTAGAGGACTGTGAGTTTTTGTAGATTTAGCATGAAGGTCTGGATTCAGCTTAGCATGATTTGCAGAACAAGAGATAATTCTGTAGGTTCTTCCTTTCAAGCACATTTTCCAAGTCATCTTATTTATTCAGTGCCATCAGGCATGACCAACTAAGGGCGGGTGCACGGGGTTGACAATTAGGATATTCAACATGAGCCTTCGGGTTCTAGAATTTAAGTGTGAAAGCAAAGGTAATGGGCTTACCCATATATTGAAATCTCAAGTAGTTAGATATGTTATATCTATGACTAGGTTTTGGGTGCAAATGAAAGTAGAACTGGCTAGATGACCATGCTCCTATATTCTTGCCTATGATTTTAACTTGTCAATTAATGTAGGGTATGATCAGTCTCATCTGGCATCAGTTCTGAGCAGATCACTCTTTATTCACATCTTCACTAGGCATACACATGCAGTGATGTGTATTCTGCATCTGCAATTCTGCTCTGGGAGAATCATTCAATTATAATTCCTATATCAAACAGTAATCAAGTCGACATTCAACTCAAAATCTGGATTGACTATCCTACATTATATATTTGGAGATGGACAATTTAACATCATTAGTCACAAACTGCACCAATTCTGATGAAATATGTGAGACTAACACAGCATTGTGGTAGATCAATTATAGATCTGCTCTGTGTCACGTTAGAAGTGATACTCTTAAGGCATATTTCAGGGGACACTTTTTAACTTCCCTGTCTCATTCCCAAGCTTGTGAAAGATAAACCCGAATATGAAGTATTCAAGACCTGGAGGATAATCGTGCCTCCCTCCTCAGCTTAGGTGTAAAAGGTCGGGCAGACTGTGTACTTTAAAATGTCACAGAAACACTAACCTTGATACAATTCTTTGTATTGTTGATACTACCTAAAAATCCAGGTTGATTATCTTGCTCAGTACCTTGAATGTCTTCGATGTTGTGCATTGCTAATTCTTATTGTGGTCTGCTTAAGAAATATGGCTTTCAATCGTTATTGCTGACATGGATTCCGGTGCTGTATTACTGCCCACAGGCCAGTGTGTGTATATCAGTACCCTGTCCCAGGTTTTCTCAGTGAGGTTAGGCGCTAGGGTTGCCACTTTGCCCTTACTAATGTGTATTATATTTAGAACCATTTATTCTGACTTTGAAACATGAAACAAATTGATGAACGTCTTTGTTGTAAATGATTAATCTTATAAAATCACTGCATGTGTTTGGGACCTTGCTCTACTCAGCACTATTGGACTCAAAGCACACCAGAGGTTGAAGCTCTCTTTTAGAAAATGGAAGCTGGAATAAAAGCCTATGATGTTATGTTAGCTGAAGATGGTTGTGGCCTCTATCATTTGAGAGATGCACCTCGTGGGGAGTAAGGGATAAAAAAGGCGTTCTCAGACTAGATCAGATACCACTTCAAAATAAACATAAGGGCATATTCTCAAAGAGCCATCGCCGATTTATCGTCACCTTAGCGCCGCAAAAGTGGCGATAGACTTATCGCCCCATTCACAAGTTCGTGCAAACTGCCGACATCGCCAGTTTTCCCGCGATGGCTGCCGCAAAACACATCGCCACGGATGAGAGCGACAACTAACGCTAATGATATGCAGAGTAGGCGTTCCTGTGCAAAAACACACGAAAACACCACTTTGCGATATTCCCAACGAGCAGCCAGATCAGCGATGCGATCCGAAAACAGGTGATAAGGCGCGTTAGCAGCAGGGATTCAACACCTGCCTCTTACTGGTGTTAAGCAGGACGACAACCTGCAGTATGAAAGGGAGCCCAGCCTAGAGCCACATCTGAAGACCAACAGATGCCATTGAGACAATGATCATGCAGCCTGGAGACCCAAGAGGGCCACAACACCCACCGCAACCACCCCCCGGACCCTCCCCCCCAGGACATGAAGTCCAGTAGTCAACGGTAGTGGAAAAACAGAACTTTATTACAAATACATGAACAACAAGACGAAAAGCTCAGCCAACGCGTTCCATTCCCAACGGGGAACTTCACCAGGGCAACGTGTGGATCCAATAAACTGCAAATGCTGCGGGAACTCCCCAATACCATTTCATATCCCGAAATCAGTAGTCAGAAACCTGTTGGAGAAATGGTGACAATGGTCAAGCGTCCTCATAGTCACAAACATAATCTGGTACAGTGTATTGCACTTGGACAAACCGGAATGCATACAGGTATGATGAATCCAGTCCAAACATACTGTAACAGAAGTCTGTGTGCTCGTAACCTCCGCAGGTCTCATCATGCAGGATTCATCATACCTGTAAACATCACGGTTTGTATCATCTTGATACCCCTGCACCTTCACTTCCCCCACGCTGTGCATGAACAGCTGGAGACCATGCAAGGGAATTACTCCATAGCTGCCTTACCGCACGTGTCGGGGGCAATTGACTGTACACATGTACCACTTGTGCCCCCTGCCGATCCTGCACACAATTACCGCTACAGAAAGCACACGCATTCCATCAATGTGCAGGCGATAGTGGACCACCGGGGACAGTTCACCAATGTCGTCGCCAACTTCACAGGCAGTGTGCATGATACATACATCTTCCGACAGTCCATCATCAACCAGCGCTTCTAGGATGGCACCCATGGCAATGCACTGCTCATTGGTAAGTACTAACTGAACACACCACACACCTCAACTCCACAATCACACAACTGTGGGAGAGCACACGTAACAAAATCACATACAACATGCCAACCAACATGCCTAACTACCGGACACGACAACACAAGTAACCGTGGTAACAGGGGCCAGACATGTAGACAAACCATCCACAAAGGCAGAGCCCCTCTGCCACACAATTGCAGAATGTGGGGAGAGGTGGGAACCAAGAATGTGCGAAGGAGGCAAGTGACCCAGCAATAAGAAAGGACACAATGCCAGGTGTGGCGGAGATGTGCTGGACAGACTGCAGTATGCAGAGCACAGACATGTCCATGTGGACATCTACTGCTGGTGTTTGCAGTGTAGTGGATGCAAACAGGTGACCCCAGGCATTGTGGAAGACCTTGGACATGTCGCCATGTGGTCCCCCCCTGTAAGCCTGAGCGGAGCGGCCTTGGCTGGCGTATGTCGCGAATGAATAGCCCGGGGCCCTGGGCGTGGTTCAGTTCCAGGATGGCCACCACAGTAACTACTGCGTGTGTCTCTGTGTCCGCCATATCGTGACCATAGGCCTACACACACGTGCCCGACCACATTCAATGGCCGTATTCACACTGGAGACGAGGTGACTATGTCCCAAGCCAACCCACGCACATCTCGTCAGCGCATGCAGGGTTGTGTCTGCCAGGGCGGCGCCCCCCACCCAGCCACGAAGCTGCCGCCGTGACCGGTGGTGCCTGCGCGATCCTGTGCGCCTGCTGCACCCCAGCCCTGGTCCCCAGACCGGTCCGACGCCCAGCGATGACTGCCCGCCCCTGCGCACCCAGGCCTCAATACTCACCTGCCGCCACCGGCGTGTCTCCAAGAGGGCCCTCCACGTGCCGGTGCAACCTCCTCAGCCGATCGCTGGATTCCGCGCAACAGGCCCCCACCGCACCCTGCGGCACCGCACCGCGGAGTCATGTGTGTGCTGACTGCTGCCTGTGCGTACACTGCGGTCCAGCAGGGCTCACAATTCAATTTGAGTCTTGATTTGCTGGACGCCGTATCGAGGCCAACGCATCATCGCAGGCTGCACACCCGCTCAGCTCTTCAGGTGGGCCTAACTCAGTGCAGCGCAAGTCATCGCCACGTGGCCGTAGGCCCGTGCCGGACACAGGCCATCGGGTGCCACTAACTCTGCGCAACGCAAGTCACGGACCCCTCATGATTGAGTTCCGTGGATGCGGACGCCATCATGTCACCTCCGGCAGTGGGGGATGTGCTGTGGTGGGCCCCTTTTATTGGCAGGGTCACATGTCCCTTGATGCCTGTGCTGGATGGGTGTGGTGTGGGTGTAAACCAGCCCTCAGGGAGTGGCTGTGGCATGCTGACAACTAGACCAGTGACCAGCAGATCACTACAGGGAAGACCTGGGACATGTAGCTGTGTTGTCACCCCCTGTGAGTGTAAGCGGAGTGGGCTGGGCTGGCGTATGCCAGTCCAGCATAGGGGTGTGAACAATGAGCCCGGGGCTCTGGGCGTGGTTCAGTTCTGGCCTAGACAAGGAAGTAACCAATGCGTGTGTCTCCGTTGTAGTGTCTGCGCCACCAGGACCACAATCGGCAATGTTGCACCCTGTGACCCAAGCCCCACAACATGTGCAAAATGGACGTGAGGGGGAATCAGTGACCCTACATTCATCCATACTGTCATACTTGAAGGATCATAGACATGACACATCTGTGTGAATTTGAATGTTTTATTCACATCCAGTGGAGTGTTGCAGCTGGAGCAGTACAGGGCCATGCACACCCCACTTGACATTGTTGCCCCGTGGAGGGCCAGCCAGAGTCCATTAGGGAAGGACAAGTTCATCGGAAGAGGAAGAGTTCAGTCCGCAGTCTGATTGCTGTGTCATTGGTAACCAAACAGAATATGGCAGTCCATGTCGAGATCCAAGGTGAGTGCCACAGAGTGTATCGGGGGACAGTGGGAGGTGATAATGCAAAGGGCTGAACCAAGCTGAAACAGGCCATATGGCGGAGATGAATGCTACCGCTTCCTCATTACCACAACGGCAGTCTCATCCACATCATCGTCCTCTGATGTGTGATGTGCCTCACCTGTGGGTGTTGGTGTTTCGGCTGCAGCACTGTGTGGCACTGACACATCAGGGGCCGGAGGTGGATTGCCGGCCGCACTGTGTGGCAGTGACACATCAGGTGCCGGAGGTGGAATGTGTGCCGCACTGTGGGGCACTGACACATCAGGGGGCGGAGATGTGGATGGTGTAGGAGCAACAGCATTCATCTGCGCCAGGCCTTGTGGCAGCAATGCCATGATGAGGATCTGCAGGGCAATGAAGATCCCAGCCACATCTCGCTGATGTGCAGCCGTGGCAGCCATCCTTTCCGCCTCCATCCGCACCGAGTCCTCCATGAGCCTCCGCATGTGTCCCAACTCACGGCTGAGATCGCTGGAGCCACTCTGACTAGACAGGTGTTCTTGTCTCCGAGTCATGACTCCAGCGATGTCAGCCATGGCTCGTTGGAGACCATGGAGCGGACTGTGGGTGTCCGTTAGGGACTGTAAGTCGTCCCTGATGGGACGTAGACACCCATCGATGGCATCAAGTTTGGCTGCCATGAGGTCGAGCCCCACCCGCTCAGCCATCTCCTTCTGGCCCTCCAACACACGGCGTTGAAATGCCATGTGTTAGTTGTGGGGATCCTGGGAGACAGCCGGGGTGGTGGGTGCTTCCTGCTGTGTGGTCTGTGCAGGGGGTGGGGTCTCCTCGATGCAGCTGGGCTGCCCTGCTCCTGGAGGTGGGGTGCCGAAGCTGTCCATGAGCTCTTGGAGGGCGTCGGTGTCGAAGGTGGGGAGGTCCTCCTCGTCATCAGTGAGGAGGTGTTCGGTCTGCTCTGCAGGAGGTGATGATTCTCCCTCTGCAATGTAAAGGGGAGATGCAGTTTAACAGTGTGTTCCATGTATGTTCACGCATTGGCCAAGTTTACAAACAGACTGCATGACAATGTACATTGTGACTGTTTAGGAGGAGCTGCCTATTTGAAGCGGGACAGTGGACATTTGTGCACCATCAGGGATGTGGGGTTGTACTTGTCCATTATCATGTCACAGTTTCCTGCTATGCCAAATGTGATTGGCCAGTTTCTACATACAAGCGGCAGCAGTTGTGTCCTCTGTTCTGTTGTGAAAGTGTTGCAGTTTGTACCACATTGTTGTCAATGTTGATGTGCTCTGATTCTTGTGTGTGTGCTGCATTGTGGGAGAGTCCCCCCTGCAGCTCAGACTTTGCTTGGCCTTCTCCCTTTCAGGCGGTGTGCCTTTGACTTCTGTGCTTATGCAGTGCTGAGATGTTGCATACTTTGGTAAATTGGGCTCTTGGTGGGAGTTGGGACTCTTGGGCATGGTTTGTCCGCAGATGTCTTGTTGCCGTCAGGGGTTGTTTGTGGATGTGTCAGTGTGTGACCTGCTCCTTTCCGGATGTGGACCACACTCAGCCACCTCGGTGTCGTGGCATGCAACATGTCATGATGAGTGGCCTGCAGACATGCTCATCGTCATGCAGTGTCACTTGCATTGTCAGTGGGGCTCACGGATCCGCAGCTTTGCTGGGTTCAGCACATGTGCATGTGTTTGTTGTGAGATTGTTGATGTGGGGGGAGGGCCCCCTCTGGGCACATTGTGGACGGGGGACTACTTGCTGTTTCTGTGTGTGCTGCAGTATGTCAAGGAGATCAGGGACATGATCCAGAGTCATTGTGGTTGTGCAGTGTGCCATACTTCATTGTGCATGTGTGCCATTGTGCCCATCTCCCCCCGTCCCCCCAGTCCCTGGTGGTTACTCACCCTGTTGCTGTTGTGTCAGGTCATGTTGAGCAGTGTCCGGTCCTCCGACTCCTACCACCGTCTCCACACTGATGACTGTGGACACCATTTCCTCCATCTCATCCAGCTCCTCCTGTGGCGCAGGGCTCCCACCCCCAGTCTGCATTGCTGCTTTGCGGTTGTTTGCGAGTTTTTGCTTGGTTTTGCGCTTCACATCATTCCAGCGCCTCTTGACCTCATCCATTGTCCTCCTCAGCACTCCGACTGCATTCACCTTGTCCACGATGGACTGCCATGTTCCATTTTTTGTTGCCAATGACACAGTGGAGGTGACGAACAGTTGTTGATGGTGTTCCATCACCTCCGTAATCAGGATCCTGTTTTCCTGCGGACCTAACCGCGTCTTCCTCTTCTTCTTCTCCTTGCCCTTCCCTGACCCCGAGGTCCCAGGCTGGTCCTCCGTGGGGCTTGTGGGGTTCAGGTTGTCCTCTGTACTTGCTCCGGCTGCCTCCATTGTGCTTCGCAGTTGTTATGTTTTTTTTTAAATTATTTTTTTGCTGCTTTTATGGTGATTTTTCCCGCCTGACGTGGGAATTGCAAGCCTGGTGCTGCTTGTCGCCGATTTTTCTATCGCGGGTGGGCCCAACTTTTTTCGCGTTTGGGTTTCCTTTTTTATCGCCGTCGCAGTAGTTGTATTGCGGACATTTGAGGCGTTATCGGGAAACTATCGCATGTTACCACCGTGTTGTGAATACGACGTTGACACGGAGTTATTTTCCCGCGATAGACGGCGATATGAAATATTGCGTTAGCCTATTTTGGCGATGTTTATCGCACGTTCTTGAGAATATCCCCCATAGTGTGTTGTCAAGCAAGTCTCAAATGGGATGGGACTGGGACTTAACTACAAACATAATTCCTCTTAGAAATTAACCTTGACATCTAGCCTAATGCACGCAAAACCAGAAGATAAGCAGGCATTAAAGTCACCCTTACCTCACTCCAGGGGGTAATAGGGGTCAAGAATGCCCCTCTTTTCCCTATGACTCGACCCAACGGGTTGTACAGCTTAATACTGAACTATGGAAAACTCTGCTCTCAAATACGCACTCATGTTGCACAGAACACGTGGTACTGGACTGTGGTCTAAACTGGTACAAAAACAATTCAAAACTATTCTTGACACGGAGAATGTCTTCTTTAGCCAAAATATAGCACCTGAATCACAATTTCATTGTGCTTAAACTCACATTTGACAAAGCTACAGGAACAGCCCTGGACAGGTTTCAGTGAGAAACATTGTGGTCCTTAGGATCACCAACAGAAAGTACTGTAGATTGTTCATTTAAATGATCATAAGTATATTGCATATGAACACCTTGCTACAGCAAACTTCTTAATCTCAACCCTGCCCAAGACTGGTTACAAAATAAAATTACATGAGAATTGAAAGATGTATTCCTGTAATAAAGCAGTCAGGTTTTTTTGCTTGTGGGCCTCTTGTTTTTTGGACCTCTACTGTAAGTCTCATTACTAGCGATTTACTCATTTTAACTTAAGCTCTATGCTAAAATGGATTTGAGTTGTAGCCTGCATGGCCCCTCTTCTAAGATAAGATCCGTTGTTGTGCAGCTGGGCTAAGAGACTGTGCATGTGATGTTTGAACACATGTTCATAGGTGCCCTCCTATGCTACCCGAGAGATCGGCTTGATTCCACTGGTTTTGGCCTGCTATGACCTTATAATTACAATGGAGCTCCAAGGCAGAAACAAAGAAATATTCTCCTCTTTCTTGGCTGGAGTGTACATCTTAAGTGTTTTAATTTGTTTTTACACTTTGAATAAAATGTGCTTAAAATATAACTTTTGACTGTCGCAAGGTAGGACGGTATTTGACAAAAGTCAGGTTTACTCTATACAGGTTTGACAATTCATGTATGAAATTGGTAGTATTTCTCTTAAATCAGCCTTAATGAAATGTATGCTTTGAGCTGCCCTGCTAGACAAGTTAATTACACTGCTGGGCAGCTGACAATTCAAAGCTCTCCATAGAACAATATGCCCATCCTGGCAGAATACCTTCCTATGACAAAAAGGGGGCAGGTGAGACCCACTTTAAACTGATTAGCAGTTCCTCTATGTCAAGAACGTTCAGGGTGTTTCCAAAAGGGACAACGTCTCCCTCTGGCTCCAGCCACCACAGGAGAACAAACAAGATCTGAGTGGGCTGTGTCATCTGGCTTAGAGGAGGGTTATTCTGCAATTTTGGTCAGTTGTCTTCTTTCTTCCAGGAATGCTGTGTCAAGCATTCAGCAGCCTGTAGGCTCACCCCTCAGACAAGTGGAGACTAACGGGCAGCAGATAGGTGACCTGGCATGGAGCACTCTGATCAAAGCACCTAGAATGTATTGCTTTAAGTAGGTGCTGTGCGTGATCCCCCAGACTCTTGAAGAATAAGGGTTAATAAATGTATGAGTGCAGGCAATACTGCCTCTGAATAGAGTTAAGGAGTTTTTCATTACACTAGGTGAAGGCAACCCAGGAAAAGGTAGACAGTGAGGGGCTCATTTACAAGAAACTGAAGCATCGCTGTCCTAAAGCAGTGATGCATAGGTTTACTTGCACCTGCGGCAAAATAGTTTACGGCGCCATGGATGCGCCGTATTTATGATACAGCGCTCCGTGGCACAAGGAAACTGACACAACAACAGCAATGCATCAAAAAAGTGAGACTACGTCAGTTTAATCTGACGCAAGTAGCCTACTATACGGGGGCCAATATGATAGAGTGTGAAAAGGTGTCAAAGTCACCTTGCGCTCTAACATATTAGTTCTGGATGTGACGCATACAAGTGGGCATAGTGCCCACTTGTATGTGTGACATTAGCACGTAATGTCACAAAATTTGACATTACATGCACATACCTACCTTCTGTGGCCAACTTACCTTGTGACTTGATTGCAGATTGCAGTCGTCACTACAGCTGGTGCGGTCCTTTGGCCACAACCAATGCGTCATTCCTACACCTGGGTTTAGCAGGCGTAGTGATTGTGACGCATTGGCAGCGTAGCTGACCGATGCGCCAAAAACAGAAAAAGTGGGAAATACCACTGCAGCAGTTTTACGGGAGGCGTTTCGGATGGATGCCTCCCTTGCATAAATTAAAAACCAACACGGTGCAGCCGATTCCGACGCAGAAAGAACCGACATAACCAGAAACAAATGACGCATCTGAATCCATGTAAATATGGAGCGAATGAAGCTCCGCCGTTGCGCCACAAAAAGTGACAAACAGTGGCGCAAGGGGCTTGTAAATGTGCCCTTGAGGGTCACAGTCCTGACGAAAGCTCTAGGGTGCTTCCGGCATCATTTGATGAACTTCAACCTTATGAAATGAGTGAAGAAGTTAGCCTAATAATACGAACTTTCTCTCTCTCCAATTAGTTTTTAATCTTGAAATAGAAATTATTTTTACAATACTAATAATCGACTAACTATACTTAATGTATTTTTAACAGTTACTGCTTGAGCTCTGTCTACCGGTCACACCCATCTCTAACAAGTAACATTTACCAAAAAGACTCAAAAAGCTCGGGATGTGCCTGTCTAGCACACACAAGGAGCTGACAAAGGATAAACCTTAGGATGTAGCACGCCACATGATGTGGGTGAGGGGTTGCATCGGTTTTAGACTAAGGGGCATATTTACAAGCCTACCAAGGGAGCACTTATCGTCAGGGAAGCCGGTCACATCAGAGCTTTTCCCTTCTCATTACAGGGGTGCTTTTACTGAAAATTACGGATTTACCCACTTCGAAACAAGGATACTAGACTCACCCGCAGTCTAAAGCGTGTGGGATGGAATTATCACCACATGGAAAGTAGGTGGTGATTTGATACATAAGGCTATTTTGGGAATATATTTTATCAAGAGGATCAATTTTGACAGGCTTTTAACTGTACTTTTTTGTTTACTTCCGCATAGGTTGCTACCAATGACATTGAAGGTACCCCCTTTAGAAGAAATATCACAATGGTGATGCATGTATTTGGCTAAATGGGTGAGATAGAAGTCACCCCCCTTTTTGGTCTTTGAAAGCTTTGCTTAAGTACTGACGGCAATGAGAGAAGGGTTTGACATACACGGCCCAGGTATTTCTTTATGGTTTCGGTCTTGTGTATTTGTGGCTTGATCTAGATGCCCTTACACGGTTTCGGGATTTGGGAGCTATCTAATCAATAGGTTTTTCCCCATCACCTTGATTTAGTGTTTTTTTAATATGAAATATGCTTGCACGATAGTTTGTTTTATCTTCACTTAGTGATGCTCACGAAGTCACCATCATTGACTATAGGTCCACCATGTGCATGCTTTTGCACTTGCACATTGTGTCACGTTTATATCTGAATTGAGCTTGTGCACACCAGTTGTATGTATGGTGTCACAATGGCCATTGTTTATTTTTTGTTTACTCAGCCTTGAGAAAGTCGCGGGACAATTTCCCAGTTTGTGCGACGAAACACGTGTTGGCTGATCAGAAAGAAAAGAATAAAAGAAAGAGAAGATTTCTGAAACTGTGTTTATAATTTGTGTATACTTGCATTGATATTTAATATCACTCTACAGACGTGTGCTGAGGATTTTGTGAATTTCTATGTAGGCTTTGGCCACAACTTTGGGGGAGGTTGGTTGTTCTCCTCACCTTACAGCACCGTAACTCAATACTATCCTGAACTGATATATGTGCGATTGTTCCTTAGGCGCTGTATAACCTATAACTATACCACTGTCTACTAAATGAGGAGCAATGAGGAGAAATAACTTTATTTCTCCTTGGTTCAGCAGCACACATAGAAGGAGGAAATCACCTCCATTGATTGTTTTTCTGCAGGAAGCTGTCCCTTCCTCCACAAAAACAATCATTCCCACAATGCAGACACCCTTGCACCATGGTGCAAGGTTGCCTGCATTGGCGTATGCCAAACAATTGTGCGCCAGCACTGGGGGAGAGGACAGGAATGCGCCGGATCTCACTGATACGGCGCATTCGTGCCCTTTTCTTTTGACGTAAGGCAGCTGAGCAAGAAGGCTTGCAGGATTGCCCTACGTAAGAAGATTGTAAATGAGACCCTTATTGTTTAGTCTTTTTCTAGTAGGAGATTGAAGGACCATTGTGTCATATAGGACCTAATCCACACACTAACGATCCCTCAGATTCACGAATAGTGACCTGCTAATCCACATAAATCCTACCAGTCCTGTTTTTAGTACTGAAGTGCTATTTTGGGATGGAATGGTGAATTACTGGATTGTGTAGGGACTCCCAGATTTTCGAATTCTCAACCACCATTCCTAAACCCCTACACAGAGAAGGAATGTTGAGAAAGGGAGGAACAACAGAAGTAGGATGGTTGAATTTGCAAAGCAGAGGAAAACCTTGCTAGAGTGTGGTGAGCCCGCTCTGGACTTGTACTCCTGGAACTGTTGTGGACTGTATCATCTCTGCAAGTAGCATTAACTTCCTGGCTCACTTTTGGGCCATAAAAGGGTGGACCCTGAAAAAAAGTTCTCTTTGGACATCAGTGGCTGGTCCTGTTTGAGAGCTCAGAGGAGTAGGCACTAAAAGGCTTCTGCTGTGCATACAGGCACCCTGCAAGTGGCTGAAGGCCTTGTTGTTTGGGGAGTGTAGGGAAAGATAGTGATCTGCCTTGGGTTGTCATTGCCATGAAACCTAAGGAGAAGAGATTTCCAGAGCTGGTAAGAAGGGAAGATGGAGTGGTCCCAAACTCCCAGAATGTTCTGGGCAGATGGTGGTAAAAGCATCAGTTTTATCCTTTGCACTAGCGAGTGATTAAAGACAATCTACCACTCAATCCCAAATGTCTTCTCACACTCCTCCCACATCCTTCTGCAGCACATCCTGTCTACTTTACTGTAAAAAAAATAGCCAGGATCTCCTGTTTAAAAATAGCAGGACCCAGCTACCACCAATGCAGGCCCATCTTCAGCTTCTTGGCCACCAAACGGCTATCTTCAGCTTCTGAGTCACTCACATACCTGACAGAGTCAAAATTGTGGCTCCTACTGTGGCTGGAGTCTGACTGTCTACGAGGGTCCTGGGAATGAATAGGAGAATATCTCCCTGACTTCTCTATTTCAAAAGAGATATTTCTAAAGGTGCCCTTTGTTCTGCCAACAGTCTCTGTCCATACCAAGAAGCTAATCTTTGCTAAGTGGGCAGCATTTAACATACACTGGCCTTTTCTGGACTCAGAGGCAGGCCATTGTTTTCTGAGCCAAGGTCATTAACTCTCATAGCCAAGGATGTGTATATCAACTCTGGAAGTGTAATGAGTGGCAGAACTGCTTTTTAGCCAATGTCCGTTCCGGCAACCTAAAGTACATTTTTTCACAGTTACGTTTTTGCATCAGTTATCAAAAATTGAACTATTATGTCAGATTTTAAAAACTAAGAAGAAAGTTCTCCACTAATAGTTCTGAATTGCATCACAAGAACTTTGAAATTGGTAGTACACGAAGAAATAGAAGTACTGATTACCCCACCATGAACATAATTTTAGCACCAAAACCTTTAATGGCCCACACATGTTACATATAAGTTGTATATGCAAGCCTATGTGGTCTGCACAAGCCTAAGGATTCCTCAGCAAACTTCCATAGAGTCTCCAGTGTTGACCCGCTCCCAGGAAGATCCTCAATGTGAAACATCAAGAAGTCCACCTGTGTGGTTTAACCCTTTGCGTGCGTCGGATGGCCGGGAGCCGTCCGACGTCACAGTGGCCCCCCCTCCACGTCATCTAATGACATCAGCGCACACCGTGCACCAACATCATTAGGTGAAAGGGGAGCGGCCCCTTAGGCAAGGGTTGCTCCCCTTTAGGGAGCATTTATTTTGGCCATTTCTGCCCCCCTAGGGGGCAGATCAGCCTTATGATTTTAGACCCATCTGCCCCCAAGGGGGGCAGAAGCCATTAGACTCCAGGGATTGTTTTAGTGTTGTTGGGGAGCGGCCCCTTGGACAAGGGTCGCTTCTCTTTATGGGGGTGAATATTTTTGCGGTTTCTGCCCCCCTTAGGGGCAGATCGACCCTATGTTTTTAGGCCCATCTGCCCCCAAGGGGGGCAGAACCCATTATACAAAAGGGATTGTTTTTGTGTTGTTGGGGAGTGGCCCCTTGGGCAAGGGTCGCTCCCCTTTATGGGGTGATTATTGTGGCCGTTTCTGCCCCCTTTGGGGGCAGATCGGCCATATGTTGTCTGGCCCATCTGTCCCCAAGGGGGGCAGAAGCCACTAGACACCAGGGTTTTTTAAATGTTGGTGTTAGGGAGTGGCCCCTTGGGCAAGGGGCGCTCCCCTTTGATGGGGTGAATTTTTGGGCTGTTTCTGCCCCTGTTGGAGGCAGAACGGGCTTATGCTTTTAGGCCCACCTACCCCCCAGCTTGGCTGGTGAATTGTGTGTGGACTAGTGCATTATTTGCATATGTTATTGTACTGTTTTATTTCTCCTTTTTATTGTAGTCCAAAGCTTTTGATTCTTGTTTGCGGTTTCGGCAGTGGTTGATCTGCAGTTTTGTGTAGTTGCATTTATTTGGTAACAAAAACATTTTTTGTTGTGTTTACTCCAAATGAGTATTATTGTCATGCCTTAATGAAATTTTTGTAAGTGGTGTCATAATAACAACATATTTAGTTAGTTTATTTGATTAGATTATTTCAATCAAATAACCTTTATTTCGGCATACATGCCTTAAAAAGTTTTTGCATACAAATAGTTAAAAAGCAGACGAATTTCAGATAAGTATTAAGCAGCGTCATAATAATCATAATTATACCATATAAGCGATCAAAATTTAAAAAAATTATAATTCGATACAAAATGAGAAATTCATGTATACAGAGAGATAAAATGACCTAGATCACAATGGTACTATTTACATAATAAAACCTGTTGTTAAAATACCAGTATTTAAAAGTCAGTTCCTATACAATGTGCAATCGAGTGTTAAAATGACATCCCTGAGATACATTATGTCTAGAACATATGTAATCATAATTCCATAGCAGCAATATACTTAAGAACTGTGGGCATTTCAATACAAGAGGCGAGCCCGCTTCATTCTAAGCTCCTTTCTTGCACCTTTTTCCTGATGCCCCACATGTGACCGAGGAACTTGGCAACTGCACAGGCAAAGAAGGGTCTGGTGTCTGATTTTAGAATTTGCAAGGCATCCTGGTAGTTCTGCATGCCCATTTGCTGGCAAATTGGTTTTATCCATTTTTATCTCGGGCACACATAAGCCGGGCAAGCAAACAACACATGTGCTACGGAATCCAAAGGAGCCTTGCATCCAGGACAGTTACTTGGGCTTAGAACTTTAGTTTGCCACATAGCTCTCAACTCGTTCACAGGGAGGGTGCCAAGTCTGAACTGGATATAGAGTTTTCTATCATGGCCACTTGAATTAAATCAAGATATGGTTCCAGGTATCTAATCTGTTTGTGCAATAGGAATTCTGTGGTGAGTTTTCCCCGATCAGTCCTACTGGAATCTGTTTGTATAACCCATTCCCAGTAGTGCCTCTTTACTGCATCTTTATGGAGCAGAGGGGAATCAGATTTTTCCCAAGCTTCCCGGAGCCCTATGTCAGACACAAGCCTCCTTAGAGTGCTTAGCCACCCAACTTTGTTAGAGGTGTCTAGATGGATTACCTCTGCCAGGGCTTCGGCATAGGGCGCTAGCTCAAGGGGTCCTCTTAATTTGGGTAAACAACCTTGACCCCGCATCCCTCACCCCGCATGTCGTTCCAACGCAGTCGTTACAACAACCGCGTTGTAACAACGCAATACCATTACCCCGCAAGTCGTAACAACGACTTGCGGAAGGGGGGAGAAGGTGTTGGATTTAAAATTCAACACCTTCCCTACTGTCCGCACAGACTGGAGTTGGAATAGTAAATTATACTATTCCAACATCCAGCGCCCCCCTCTGGAGTTGTAACAACGCAATACCATTACCCCGCAAGTCGTAACAACGACTTGCGGGGTAATGGTATTGCGTTGTTACAATGCGGTCGTTGTAACGACCGCGTTGTAACAACATGCGGGGTAACGGGATGCGGGGTAAAGAGGCATATTCCTTAATCTGAGCTCAGAATAGCACAGGGCGAAGCTTTGCTATTTCACTGATGGAGTGATGACCCATATCTAGCATTAAAGGGTAAAGTGGAGTGCTTTGGGGCAGCATCACTAGATTCCTTAAGAAGTTATGCTCCTATCTAGTGAGGTCAGTTATCTTATCAAAGCCCCACAACTCAGACCCATAGAGGGCAGAGCTGATGGCTTTTAAATTGTAGACCTGTAGGGCAGCCGCGACTGGTCTGCTGTAAGAGGAACGGTGTTCTTTACCCAGTGCCCCTGTTATGCGCTTATGGTTCAATACCATTTTCATTACATGGGGCTTCCAGGTCATTTTCTCCGACAGTTTGACCCCTAAGTAATCGATGGTGCTTACCCTTTCCAGGAGGGGTCCCTCCTAGAGTTGGTGTATTTAGTTAGTGTTTTAAGCATGAAATTCTTTGCGATGTGTTTTGCGTTTTCTTATGTGTAATTTTCTTTTCTTTTTCTATTTTAGTGGGATATTGTTGGTCCTTACTGTGTCTGTGCAGAGTAGGTGGCGGTGAGTCTAGCTGCTTCTGGCAAGTGAGTGGTATAGTTTTGGAGTATATAGGTCTTTGTGATAAAGCCACATTTTGTTTATTACGTATTTTACAAAGTGTTTGTTGTTGTTGACTTGTTTGACAAGTTACCTTTATTAGTAAGAATTATGGCTAGCCGCAGAATTACTGCTCAGCAGGTGGTTGGTATGCTTTTTGAATCTTTCTCTGACCTTGATTATGAGACTGACAGTGCGTCTGAGTGAGAGGAGGGAGTGCAAGATTCTGGCAGTGAGTTTTCTGTCCACGAGTAATCATCTGATGATGAAGCTACTCTCAGTGTGGATGAAGTTACTCTCAGTGCGAATGAAGTGCCGGTTTTAGAGAAGGACACTGATGTGTCAATGGTGCAGCAAGAGGCATTTGGATTGCAGCCTGGGGCTGCAAGGCGTCCTACTGGAAGTGCTGGGCTCTGAGTTGATCCAAACATGGTGCAGCCGGTGTTGCCTGCCTTTAGTGGTGATGCAGGGTGTAGAGTGGATTGTGAATTTTTTTTGCCTATACAGTTTTTTCAGTAGTTTATGGATGATGTATTTTTGGCTGAGATTGTTGAGCAGACTAATTTGTATGCTGAATAGTTTTTGAGGGACGAGGGACAACAGTGCCAGACTTAGGCCCCGCCCTAGAGCTACCCGGTGGGCTCCCACAAATCTGGATGAGATGAAGAAGTTTTTGGGTTTGACTTTTTTGATAGGCTTGATAAGGAAGCTGTCCCTGGCTTTATATTGGTCTACCAGTCCATTGATGGCACCGGCCATATTTCCTGCAATTATGAGTCGTGATTGGTATTTACTTTTGCTTCGGATGATGCATTTTGTTGATAATGCTTTGGCGTTGCCACAAGATCACCCTGACTGTGACTGTCTTTTTAAGATTCGGCCTGTTCTTGAACACTTTGTAGATCGATTTCCGGAGATCTCTACTTCAGGGAAAGAAATTGCTGTTGATGAGTCTTTGGTCCTGTTCAAGGGTCGTTTGGTTTTTAGGCAGTGCATGCCTAGCAAGAGGGCATGTTATGGAATTAAGATGTATATGTTGTCTGAGAGTAGGACAGGATATGTCTACAATTTCTGGATGTACACTGGTAGGGATTCCACTATTGACCCCCCTGGTTGTCCGTCCACTTTAGGAGTTTCCGATAAAATTGTGTGGGAACTTGCTAGAGGACTGTTTAACAAAGGCCACCGTTTGTAACTTGATAACTTCTACACTGCTGTGCAATTGTTTAAGGAATTGTTCAAAGTGGACACTCTTGCTTGTGGCACAATCCGCTCTAACCGTAAAGGTTACCCAAAAGAGCTTGTTTGCAAAAAGCTTCAGAGGGGACAGTGCAGTGCCTTGCATAGTGAGGAACTGCTAGTTGTGAAATTTGTGGACAGGAGGGATGTGTACATGCTGACTACCATCCATGATGACAGTACTTCACCTGTGACTGTTTGGGGTCAGGTTGCTGAAGTGCGCAAGCCTGTGTGCATTGTAGACTACAATAAGCACATGGGTGGTGTCGATAGAGTAGATCAGAGGTTGGAACCTTACACTGCTGTTCGTAAGGCTTACATTTGGTATAAGAAGTTGGCCATCCATCTCTTCAATTTCGCAACTTTTAATGCTTTTGTTGTGTTCAAGGAGTGTTCTCCTGCGTCAAAGATGACTTTTGTTCAGTTTCAGGAGTCTGTGATAAGCAGCCTTGTTGTAGTTGAACAGGCAAGTGCTCCTAGAGTTGGAGTGGTGAGGATGTGGCTAGATTGAAAGATCGCCACGTTCCTGATTTAATTCCTCCCACATCCAAAAAAAACAATCCCTGTAAGAGATGTAGAGGCTGTTTGCAAAGAGGTATGCAGAAGGAGAGTTGTATACACTGTGCTGATTGTCCTTCTAATTCCGGGCTGTGTGTGCCCACATGTTTTAGACTGTATCACACTCAAAAGAGTTTTTGGGAGCAACCGTGAGTCTAATAGTGTACTGCCTGGTCTGTATGGTTTTATAGTTGTTCAGTTTCACGGTTGGCATTAGAATGATGTCTTTAGTTACAGCTGTTGTGTTTGTAGTTGTAGTTTTGTATCTAGTTCCAATTGGTTTGTGTTTTCTTGCTTGTTAAAAACAAATTTGATGATGGTGTGCGTGGACTAGTGCTTGGCTGGCAGTGTGCGTGGACTTGTGATTGGCTGGTGGTGTGCGTGGACTGGCGCTTGGCTGGCGGTGTGCATGGACTGGCACTTGGCTGGCAGTGAGTGTGGGCTGGCGCTTGGCTGGCGGTGTGTGTGGGCTGGCACTTGGCTGGCAGTGTGCATGGGCTAGTGCTTGGTTGGCAGTGTGGGTGGGCTGGCGATTGGCTGGTGGTGTGGGTGGATTGGCATTTGGCTGGCGGTGTGTGAGTAGTGACTTGCTGCTGGGCATTACACATTCTGCTAGCCAAACGCCACTGCACACACTATGTCAACCACTAGCTGGTGTGATTGCTGTGTCAGTCATGTGGGCGTATGAAAGTGATGGGCCCTTAAATGGTGCTGTCTGTTGATGTGAATGTTGTAATGTGCTGGGCCCATGGCTGGCGGTGTGAATGGTCTTGTGTGTCACATGTGAAAGGTGTGTGAATGGCCTGTAAAGAGGTTGATACCTTGCAGTGGCTTTACAGCTCATGAGCTGTGAGTCATTGGTTCAGGTTTTTAACCTTTTAATTATTAACAGTGCATTTCCTTTTTGTGAAATCTCTTGTTAATAACATATACATTTTGAACCTTTCACTCACCCTCGTGCCAAATCCAATCAGTATGTGAGTGTGTACTTGAGGAAAAGATGGATAGGCAGTCATATTTGTCTTATCTATCTTTCTGTGCTAAGGTGTAGTTTGCTTCTAGGGAAAATTTACCAACTTTAGATATTTTTGTAAACCAAAAAAAATGGGAAGTACTGGGTGGTGTGCCGCTCATGGATCCCAACAAGTTTTTTTACTCACAATGCCATGCATACCTCAAAATGTGACTAAAGACACACATTTTTCTTGCATTACTGTGTCATAATCTTCTGGTATCAGAAAAAACACAATTTTCCTACCATCCAGCATTCCCCCCAGGTCTCCCGATAAAAATGGTACCTCACTCGTTTGGGTGGCCCAAGTACCCGTGACAGGCAAGTGCCCAAAATGTATTGAGGAGACATCAAAATTGCCTATCACAAAACGACCTGGTTTTGCAAGGGGGTCACCTGAGTTTTTGGCCTGGGGTCGGCAACATCTAAGAAAACCTACCAAACCCACACATTTCTGAAAACTAGACACCCAGGGGGAGTCCAGGGAGGTATGGCTTGCGTGGACCCCCCAACGCTTTCCTACCCAGAATCCCTGCAAACCTCAAATTTAGCTGAAAAAATAACTTTTCTCTCAAAATTCTGTGTGGGAAAGTTGTGGGATCACACAAATTTCCAACCACCCAGCATTCCCTGAGGTCCCCCAATAAAAATGGTACCTCACTCGTTTGGGTGGCCCAAGTACCCGCGACAGGCAAGTGCCTAAAACGTATTGCGGAGACATCAAAATTGCCTATCACAAAACAACATGGTTTTGCAAGGGGGGGGTCATCTGGGTTTTTGGCCCTGGGCTCGGCGGCCGTCTAGGTAAACCTACCAAACCCACACATTTCTGAAAACTAGACACTGGAGTCCAGGGAGGTATGGCTTGCGTGGACCCCCCCCTCCCAACATTTTTCTGCCCAGAATCCCCTGCAAACCTCAGATTTAGCTGAAAAAATAACTTTTTTCTCACATTTCTGTGTGGGTAAGTTGTGGGATCACCGGGCTGACACAAATTTCCTACCAGCCAGCATTCCCCCAGGTCTCCCGAAAAAAATGGTACCTCACTCGTGTGGGTGGCCCAAGTACCCGCGACAAGCAAGGGTCCATAACGTATTGAAGAGACATCAAAGTTACCTATCACAAAACAACCTGGTTTTGCAAGGGGGGCACCTGGGTTTTTGGCCCCGGGCTTGGCGGCTATCTAGGGAAACCTACCAAACCCATAAATTTCTAAAAACTAGACACCCAGGGGAGTCCAGGGAGGTATGGCTTGCGTAGATTCCCCAATGTTTTCCTACCCAAAATCCCTTGCAAACCTCACATTTAACTGAAAAAAATCACATTTTTCACATATTTTTGTGTGGGATCACCGTGCCGGCACAAATGTCCTACCACACAGCGTTCCCCTCAGTCTCCCGAGTACAATTATACCTCACTTGTGTGGGTATCCAATGCAGAATTGGCTAAAAACTTATTTTTTTAAAATAGAACGCTTAGAATTCGCTGTGCTATACCCTTAATCCCTATATTTTTGGCTCTTCCCAGTCACAGGCCCTTGCCCTACCCACACAAGTGAGGTATCATTTTACTCGGGAGACTGAGGGGAACGCTGTGTGCATGGAATTTTGTGGATCCACACAGATTCCAGAACTTTCCATCACAGAAATGTGAGGAAAATTTGTGTTTTTAAAGAATGTTTGAGGTTTGCAAGGGATTCTGGGTAACAGAACCTGGTGAGAGCCACACAAGTCACCCCATACTTGATTCCCCTAGGCGTCTAGTTTTCAAAAATGTATAGGTTTGCTAGGTTTCCCTAGGTGCCAGCAGAGCTAGGGTTCAAAATCCACAGCTAGGCACTTTGCAAAAAAGGGTCAGTTGTTACTGTAAAAATGTGGTGTGTCCACGTTGCATTTTGGCCCGTTTCCTGTCACGGGCACTAGGCGTACCAACACAAGTGAGGTACCATGTTTATTGGGAGACTTTGGGGAATGCGGGGTTGGTGGAAGTTTGTGGATCCATGCAGATTCCAAAACTTTCCATCACAGAAAAGTGAGGAAAATCTGGTTTTTTTTAGAAAGTTTGAGGTTTGCAAGGAATTCCGGGTAACAGAACCTGGTGAGAGCCACAAAAGTCACCCCATCCTGGATTTCTCTGGGTGTCTAGTTTTCAAAAATGTATAGGTTTGCTAGGTTTCCCTAGGTGCCAGCAGAGCTAGGTTTCAAAATCCACAGCTAGGCACTTTGCAAAAAAAGGGCCAGTATTCACTGTAAAAATGTGGTGTGTCCACGTTGCGTTTTGGGCCGTTTCCTGTCGTGGACACTAGGCCTACCCACACAAATGAGATACCATTTTTATTGGGAGATTTTGGGTAATGCGGGGTGGGTGGAAGTTTGTGGATCCACACAGATTCCAGAACTTTCCATCACAGAAATGTGAGGAAAATGTGTTATTTTAGAAAGTTTGAGGTTTGCAAGGGATTCTGGGTAACAGAACCTGGTGAGAGCCACACAAGTTACCTCATCCTGGATTCCCCTGGGTGTCTAGTTTTAAAAAATGTATAGGTTTGCTAGGTTTCCCTAGGTGCCAGCAGAGCTAGGTTTCAAAATCCACAGCTAGGCACTTTGCAAAAAAAAGGGTCAGTTTTCACTGTAAAAATGTGGTGTGTCCACGATGCGTTTTGGGCCGTTTCCTGTCACGGACACTAGGGCTACCCACACAAGTGAGGTAGCGTTTTTATTTGGAGACTTAAGGGAACACAGGATAGTAGAACAAGTCTTATTACCAATTGACTTTCTTTGCATTTCTGCCATCCAAATGTAAGACAATTTGTCAAAAAAGAAGTCATTTTGAAAAATGACCTCTAATTCACATGCTTGTATGGGTACCCACAATTTTGGAAATGTGCAAAAAAACACTGCTTCTAAACTCTATATTTTGTTCCCATTTCAGACATATATTGGTTTCCTTGGTACCTATTTTTCACTCTTTATATTTTACCAAATGAATTGCGATATACCCGGTACACAATGAAAAACCATTGCAAGACGCTGCTCCGTTTTTGGCTCTGGGTTCCTCGGGTTCTTGGTGAACCTACAAGTCCTATATTTCCCCACGACCTGAAGGGTCCTGCGGATGTAATGGTATATTGCTTTCAAAAATCTGTCATACTTAGAAGAAGTTACAGGTGAAAACGTTGGCAAAAAAATGGCTGTTTTTTTTTAACTCAATTTCAATTAACTGTTAATTTCTATAGGAAAACCTTCAAGGATCTACACAAATGATCCCTTGCTGAGTTCAGAATTTTGTCTACTTTTTAGAAATGTATAGCTTTCCGGGATTCATTGTTGGTTGCATACCCATTTCTTCCACTAACTGGAAGGAGGTTGAAAGCACAAAAAGTACCAGTAAAATGCCAAAACTGTGAAGAAAATGTTGGTTTTCTGACAAAAGTCTGCCTGTACGTAAAAAGTGGCCCATAAGGGTCCTGAACTTTCTTCAGGGAAAAAATAATGTCCTCCCTAGTTAATTTATGGTACGGAATGTCCTATGTTTTAAGTTTGTGGAGGGCAGAAAGCTGCACCTATACGAAAAAACGGGAACCTCCAAATTGGGATGGAGTGAAAACAATATACAACAGGAGAAGAGATAAGTGATCTGTTCACGTTTTTTCTTATAGGTGCAGCTTTCTGCCCTCTACAAACTTAAAACATAGGACATTCCGTACCATAAATTAACCAGGGAGGACATTATTTTTGCCCTGAAGAAAGTCCAGGAGCCTTATGGGCCACTTTTTACAGACTGAAACATGTTGGCACTAGGGTCATAGGACCATCACCTCCTGATGACCCACATAGACTTTTTCTAATTTTAATATCCCCTATGGTTCCGCAAATGAAGGGATACCAGGAACCGCTGGAGGGGTTTTAATCTTTAAACCCCCTGGCCATATTCTTCTAAGTGCTCCCTGAAATATGGTTGAGCCCACCCTGACCTTTAGGAGTCAGGGTGAACCCGATGATGAAGCATGACACTACTAGAGTGTGTGAGGGTTACTTAACAAAAAGGATTTGCTTACTTTCCCACTAGTAAGTGGCTGACATCTGGTGTGCTTCCTTCCTCCAAACCAATTTGTATTGTAAGTGGGGTACTTAGAGTGACATTGAGTTTGACTTAGGAGGACATATCCCCACCAGGAACCCCTTTCCGCCCTTCCGGCTGTGGGAGAAGTTCTCTTCTTTCAGTGGCTATAGGTTATAAGTTAAAAAAAAAAGTATGCCTGTCCCTGAAAGCTGGGAAGAATGTGATTTCAACACCAAAAACCCTTTGTTGATACCATTTGCAGGGGAAAAAACAGACACTTTTTTCTGCAGCACTTTTTCCCCATTTTTCCCACAAAAAACAAAATTTAGCTGTATTATGGCAAATTTCTTGCTCCCCTCCCGGGGATTCCACAAACACTGGGTACCTATAAAATCCCCATGGTGTTGGAAGAAAAGGACGCAAGTTTGGCGAGGCTACCTTATGTGCACAAAATGTTACAGGGGCCTAAGCGCGAACTACCCCAAATAGCCCAAAAAAAGGCTTAGCACAAGAGGGGAAAAGGCCTAGCAGTGAAGGGGTTAATTAGGCAGGTAAATCAAGATAGCTGCAGAGAACATCACCTCTTGCTTGAGCTGTCCAAATCTCACCAGAGTATGTGGTGAACTACAAAAGGAAAACATCTAACATTGCATGCATCCTCATGACTATATCGCCTCCTGTATTGCCTTAAATAGATACCTTGATAAGGAAAACTGAAAGGAATACCAGAATAATTTACAAATCAATAGCACACACAGTTCCCAGAATAGCACGCTAGTCCTGCAGCCCTTCCAACTTTTGCCATTCTTGGCTTGCGCAGCATTGTGCTGATGCTATAATGCAGGCAAAGTAACTATGGGAAAGTGAAAAGGCCGATCACCTGCTGCTATGTGAATGGTACAGAATAGACAGTGATCGCAGCCTCTTTTCGCCGTAGTCTTTCTTGCATTCCTGACAACACAATTGAAGTCCATCAACTACTGATTGCCCTGAAATCATCTGATATTGATTTCTTTCATTTGCTTAATATATTGTTTGGGGATATGAATTATCAAGAGAAACAAAAAAGTCAGGTGCTCAAATGTCTAGAGAAATGTGCCAATCTACAGCCCTCTAACATTTTCTGATAACTATAGGGCCTCATAAGATTCCTGAATTTCGGAAATGTTCCTGCAACATTATGAAACAAGCATTGGTAAATGCATTAGGTTTCGCCTATGTGATTAATAAGAAGCTGTTTTTTGTTGTAGGTTGTAGCTTGCTGAGTAGTAGTATAATATAAGTTACAGAAAGTCTGTTAAAGTGTTATGACTTGTTTATGTACAAAAAGGCAATATATTGTGCTGTTACTAGTAGTATAGTGCAGTAAAATAATAGCAACATTTTGAGAAATTTAATGAAAGAGGGTAATAATAGATTTAATTGATGTAATAGCAATATTATGTGTTTAGAGGAGTTCTGATAACTTTTGGGCCCGGTGCCACAGCACGTCCTGCACCATTCAAATAATGACCATTGCCTTCAAGAAAACTGCACTTATGACTGCCTGTTTAGTGGTAAAATATAGCAATATTTTGTGTTTAGAGGAGTTCTGACAGCTTTTGGGCCTGGTGCCACTGCACCTGCTGCACCATTCTAATCATGGCCCTGTTGTCAGCAAGGTAACTGCAATTGTGACTGCCTATTTAGTAGTAAAATATAGCAATTTTAGGTGTTTAGTGGAGTTTCTAGAGCTTTTCCTCTTGATGTCACTGCACCCGAGTACATGAGTAGAGGCTGAGTGTTTCATTAGTGCACGTGTGCCTCAGGTTTTTCAATGACTGCATAGGTTGTAAGTGGGTGTTTAGATGGCTGCATAGGTTGTGCGAAAATGTTATAATGATTGCATAGTTACAGCCTTGTAAATTTAGTGTTAACTTTTAAATGAGTGTAGAAGGAGAGATGTAGTAAAACAGAAAGAACAAGTTGAGAGTGTAGTTGATAATGCCTTTGCTTTGAAGAGGAAGCTTTTCATTTTGATTCTATATAGAATGAAGAGTCCTGACAAAATAGTGTTGTGCATGAGGAGACAAAACCAGAAGAAAAGATTAGTGAATAGAAGTAACTGTTGTACAGTTTTTAAGTGGAAAATGGATACATAGTTCTTGTACAGAGGCTTTCTTTAATGAAGAAAGCCTTCTCCAGGATAACAAATTAGTTCATGCTATTGATTAAAGAGGGCAATGTTATGAAATGAAGAATGGTAGTCCTATAGCAAAAGAGGTGATGGTACCTAGAAATGTAGAAGAAGTAATTGCAAAAGCGGTACAAGGAAGGCGTGGTCAGGGTACTGTATACAAATGGAATTGTAGTAGTGTTTCTAGTATTAGACAGCAATCCATTTATAAACTAAGAAAATTCCTACGTATCTTTCCAAGGCGAAGTTTAAAACACAAAATAAGTTATACCACTCAAAAATGCGAACTTTCGGTAGGAGGCTGTAGTATGTGAAAACTCCTGCTTTATGTTTAGGAGAAATAAGTAGAGCACTTTTTTATGGTAGTGTGGAAGACATAGAAAAGGTTTGTGATGATGTGCAGTTTTGTTTGTTTGGTCCTGAGCAGGATTCTAGGGAAAATGAAGAGTTGTTAAGAAGAGGAGTTGCAGAACTAGACACATATATTACAGTGTTCTGTAAAAAAAAAAACAGTATGTCTGTATATGTTGTCGATGCACTTACAAGAAGATTTAAACACAGACTGTTGATTTATATTTAAAAAGTGAAAAAGTTAATTGTAATAACTGGCAAAAGTTACCTGTGTATTTATTTGTAGAGGGACGGTTTGACTTGTCTATATGGCAAGTTGTATGTAAGTAGTGTTAAAATAAATTGGAAGATAATAAAATTAACATCACATAGATATTAGATACCCATTTTGTAAGAAAATAAAATGCCTGCTTATGTAGAAAAACTATAAAGAGCCAAAAACATCAATATTTATTAATCTTTCCAGCATTGCGAAGGGACGTTATGGACGGCTTTCCAGCACTCACTACAACTCCACAATCCATGCAGTATGATGCCATCGGGGAAAACTGTGGAGCCAAATCTTGAGGACGAGATTGAATTTCTGAATGGACTCTCTGCTTCGGTGTTGTTGTGCTGCTATTGAAGTTGAGGGTCCTTCAGTTTTGCGTTGCCTTCTTGCTGCTCACTATGAACTCCTCTTATGAAATGTGAAAAAATATAAAAGGGGGAAAAAAATACCATGTATGATTTTTGGCAGCATTGTGAAGAGCTGTAACACCCTGCTCACCAGCAGTTATAGCAACAGTACAGTCCATGCAATACGTGGCCATTCTTGAAAACTCTGGAGCCATATCTGCTGCAGTAGTCTACAACTCTGAAGTGACTTTTTTTCTGGGAATTGTTGTTGCTGGTGCCACTGATGTAGATGGTCCTCCAGCTTCCCTCTACTTCAGAGATGTTTTCTATGTTAGGTTTTAAGAGCATACACCATAGGCGTCATCCCACATGAATATCTTTTATTCATCTCTTTAGAGTGGATCGTTTCACAGCGTGTGCATTGTATTAGTTTAGGAGCAGTTTTTGATTCGGTTGAGTTTGGGTAAGAATGGGTAGTTTTATGGGCGTTGAGAGCTGGTCAGAGGCCCGCCCCCTTTCCACACCATTCTGCAAACACTATTTCTACTTAAAAACCATAGAAATTCACTGAAAAAAACAAAGGTTACAGGTAAGATATAGTTAGGAATTAGCATTTAAAAAGCCTTAGAAATTCAATGAAAAAAACAAAGGTTGCAAGGCTGTTATAGTTAGGAAATGGAATTTAAAAAAACTGAAATTCACTGAAAAAACCAAAGGTTATAGGGATGTTATAGTTAGGCTGACATTTCGCTCATACAAAACCAGAGAAATTCAGCAGTTATAGTTAGCTAAGCTAACTATAACTTGCGCCCTACAATGCACTGCTTATGACCTCACATATTACATCACTCATGACTAAGGCTCCCTGTTTTCCGTTTTTACTGAATTTTACAGATAAATACAGACAGAACACCATTGATTTTCCTGTCTGTATTTATTTTTAAATGTGGATAAAAACGGAAATTGGGTTGTTATTGAGTGATTCTAAATGCTGTCAGTCATGACTGCCAGGCCAATAGCTGTGTGGATTGACAGGCAAAGGGATTAAAAAAATATTGGGATTTTAGTAAAGAGCCTTAAACAGCAGTAGATTTGCATATTTTACTATCTGAGTGTGTATATACCATTGAAACCTGTCAGGCGTTCAGGGACGAGTGCACATTAACTGGTTAAATAAATGCAGAAATATACACATTTCAGCTTCATTTTGTCACAAAACCTAAAATAAATATGGATAAATATAGGTAAGATTAGAAAAATATAAATATGGATAAATACAGACGGAAATGTCAAAAATATAAATGCCATAAAACCGGGAGCCCTACTCATGACATAGTCAGTGACATCACTGATGACATCACTGATGACATATTCTACAGAATCTCTGATGCACCAGTCATCCTCCATGTAACCTTTCATACACCCACTCCAACTTTCACACTACCATTTTCAAAACCATTGACACACCCATACCAGTACTTACATACCCACTCACTGATTCATAGGTCTACACACACATTGACTCAATCACCCATACAGCCACTCGTACACCAACTCACTCACTAATAAATCCACTAATATATCCACTCATGCAGCCACACAGCCACTCACACACTCTGTCACCCAAAGAGGTACTCTCACACCTAGTCATTCACCCATAGAGTCAATCACACAGCCATTTACTCACCTATATAGTTATACACACACCAACTCACTTATTCATACAGATTCTAAGACATACTTACTCACATATACAGTCACTGGCACAAGCACAGACTCACCCATACAGCTGCTATCACAATGACTCACTCACACATACAGTCACTTATATACTCCAACACTCACCTATACTGCCTTTCACATATGCAGTTAGTCACCCATATACCACTGACACATCCATTCACTCACCGACACAGCCATACGCAGACTCTCTCACCAATACAGCCCCTCTCAGATGCACTCACGAACCCATATAGCCACTGATTCACCCACTCACTCATCTATGCATGGAGTCACACATACCCTCACCCACCTACACAGACACTCAAATATCCATACAGGTACTCAGAAAACCAATCAATAACCCATACAGCCACTCAAGTACCTACTCACCAACCCATGCAGCCACTTACACACCAACTGGCAGACTGATACAGACATTCACACAAATTAGTCACTCACTTACACATTCACTGGACACGTATAATCACTCACTTATACAGTCAGTCACGCACCCACTAAATCATCCATACAGGCACTCATACACCCACTGATTCATCAATACACCTTGCTGTATCTATATTTAACACTCAAACCTTTTAGAAACACTCACAGTCACAGGAGGATGTCATCAGTGATGTCATTTGAAATGTCATCAGGGATGTCATCAGTTCTGTCTCTGACCATGTCATGAGCGATGTAATATGAGAGGTCATAAGCAGTGCATTGTGGGGGCACAAGTTATAGTTAGCTCAGCTAACTATAACTGCTGAATTTCTCTGGTTTTGTACAAGTGAAATGTCAGCCTAACTATAAAGTCCCTGTAACCTTTGTTTTTTTCAGTGTATTTCTATGTTTTTTTAAATTCCTTTTCCTAACAATAACAGCCTTGTAATCTTTGTTTTTTTGATATTATATATATATGTATGTGTAAAAGATATAAAGATGATCGGTAACCTCTGCTACATGAAAAGGTTCAACTGGTAGCACTCTCACAGCTCCAACGGGCCTTGCAGACCCTAAAATCACAGAGCACCATAGGTAGCTCGGTATGAATCAGCATTCTTTGACCTGCATTAACTTATAGTCATGGTTATTCCATGGCAGCACTCCTTTGCCTGTGACTACACTTCCTATCAAACCTTGGTTGAAACTCCTTTCTGGTAGATGGCGTAAACTTATTCATAATACCCACATGCTAAGTAAATGGACAGTTCAGCACTGTCTCCTTGATGAAGCCCCTATACTCCTTAGTACTTCAAATTCACCACACCAATTGTTGCAATTCGACTATTCAGATGAACAGCCTTCGTATGTGTTTTAAAGCCTGGCCTGGCACCTGACGACCACACTTCCCTCTAGTCTCCCCTTATTTCATGCTGTGATGAGCAATGGAAGCTATGTTCCCACAGTAAGTTCTTCTTGCCGTGTGATGGGTATTTGTTTTATCTCCCAACAAATGCCTATGAAATGCTGTGGTATATCATACTATACTGCATACCATGGGGATTCTGAAGTTCCTGTATAGATGACTCGTAGGCCACTGCACTTTGGCACAACAAGAAACTTCATTTTAATTTAAACTCAAAAGGATGTCACTAACATCAGCAGCACTTCCTTTTTTGACCTACAAAGCTGCATAAATCAACCTATTAAACACTCAGCACATTTTTCACATTTGCTGATACCGGTTTTCAGTATCTTGAACACTAAAGGTGCAACCTCAACTTTCAAACATGTTGGCAGTGAACTGCTCCATACCTTTAAATGCGGTTGTAGTGGCATTTCCGATGTTTTTACTTTTTTAAAGCACATTCTATGTCAGTACATTTTCCACTCCTGGTAGCAGACACCGTTCTACTCATTCTGCTTCAATGCTGACTTCATCCTATCTGGCGCAACCCACTCTGACACCCTTCAGTGATGTTCTGACACTACCCAGTGGTGCAGACCGTTACAATGTGTGTCCATGAGCCCATGTCTCTGGCAGACTGACCTCTTTTCCAGTGTCACACATTGCACTGGTCTGCCATAACGAACATCTCAGTGGAATGCAGGGTGCTAATGTTCCCTCTCCAAAGTTGTGCCTCTTTATGCTCATCATCTATGTGCAGCATCACGGCGGTTGCGTCACAGCGACTCAATGCATAAGTGATCATGTATGGCTCACCACTGCTCCTGTTGCAAGCGCATGATGCTCCTGGGTTTGCACTGATTTCATCCACATCTCTGTTGGGCCTGGATCTTTGCTTCAGCCACCTCTTTCATGGTCTTGCCACTCCGGTGATGCAGCATTCAGACTCACCTCCATTGCTTTTCAATTATCAAGAGCCACTGCTGGCTGTTGTAGAGTAGAGATACCATCTTGCATTCTCAACGTCACCCCTGGCCTTCTCATCAATTAGGTTGGTCAACTCCTTCCTACCATCTTCCCTACTTGGTACACTGTTTTATAACAATGGAGGGGACAGTTCTACCTTGTCTCCCAAATCAAATTTCATTTAGATCATACAGATGCTGTGTTACTGATTGTGTCCAAATTTCATGGCAACTTTCATTCCTGCACTTTGTTGGTTAGAGAATTTAGGGCCATATTTATCAAGTAGTTGCGTCGCACTTCTTCATGCAACGGGGTGCAAGTGCGATGCAACTACTAAGTGTAATTTATCAAGCCACGCATGGCCACCTTGCGTGGCTTAATAAATCTAGAGTAACGCAATGCAGTGCAAATCGCTGCGTTGTGTTACTCTCCCCCAGGGAGACGTTCCATGGGTGGAGCGTGGGTGTTCCAACGCATTCACCCATGGATTTTATAGCATTCCCATATTTTCCATTACAGGCAGACCTGGGAATGCGCCGAAATGCTACGCGTCCCCAGGTGAGGCGTAATGGGGAGAAATATCTTTATTTCTCCTCGTTTTTCCTCTTTCTATGTGTGCTGCATGATGCAGCACATTAGAAAGGAAAATGCCTCAGGGGATGGTTTCTGTAATGGAAGGCGTTCCTTCGTGCACAAAAACAATCCTTCTTACAAACGTACTATGGTGCAAGGATGCCTGCATTGGTGCTAGGCAGCACATTGTGCACCAGTGCTGGGAAAAGACAGGAATGCACCGTATTATACTAAATTCGGCACATTCCTGCCCTTTTCCTCTCATGCACCGCAGCAAGGAAGCTCACTGAGCTGCATGACTTTTTAATATGCCCTGGAGTATATGGGCATTTGCCCTTTCACATATTTCACCAAAGTGCACGCACATCACAATGCTCACTATTTTTGGGGGCTGTCAAGTGTAATTTCTTTTTTTAACACCTAAGGGCTAGCTGACTTATGAGCCCTTACCTGTATTCCAATATCTTTGCACGTCGACATATGATGTTACAGTGGTATGCTTAGACCTTCTTAGATTGTTACGATAGTGTGTCTATGCTCTAGATATACAATGCAAACGTACGGTAAGCCATTAGCAATAGAACTCTTTTGTTATGAGGTGTATCATACAAGTGCTAAGAGCCACCAGCCCCAACTCTTCCACCACAAATTCTCATGGTCCTGTTCTCAAATACATCAAGAGAACAAAGAAGTACTCGAACACGTTTTACCTTGAGAACCACTACAAAATGCACAATGCTTTGTAACAGCAGACTGAAGAAAAAAAAAATCACACCCTTCAGTTAGATCCATCTATAAGGACATTTGGCATCTTCCTGCGGAAAAGGCCAGTACTGTCCTTGAGTTTACATTAGCTCTGGCTATATTTAGCCACTGGTATAGGCATGAACCATGTATTTCACTTCTTACTAAGGAATTGTTAGCTACTAGGAAGTAGGGTGCTAGGTCACATCGGGAATATGTAATGCTTAGGTTTTTTTTCATCTTACATTCTTTGTATGATCTTTTACCAGTAAAATATTTCCCATCGCCACTTTTTTGCTACATATATTTTGTACCAGGTTGCGGTACAATAAAGATCTATACAATGTAATCCGGATTGTCCTCTAAAATTATGAGAACCTGGGATATAGTATATATTGCAACTCAAAATTCCCATAGGGATTAATCAGAAAATGAGAATATTTAATTGTAATAGTACCACCATTGTCATCAGTATTGTTAGGAGTGCATGATTTCCACATATTCAATTTCTTTAAATAAAAAAAAAAAATCTTCCTCTGGATTTGTATGTGATATAACCGGGACGCCCATGTATCGGATCTCTGAAAACAATTTATTTATCAAGTTCTTTATCAAATTAACACGAAAACACGTTGAATCAGCTCAATTACTAAGAATGCCAGAATTCAATGTTTTTAAGTATTTCACTTGTTTTTGAAAATTGTTCATTTTTTGCGCATATAACACATTTCCTCTAGTGTCTCATCTTTGATCCCTGTGATACTGTTAAATCCAGGAAACAATATACACTCCTCACAGCATCCAGTTGACAATTTTGAGCCTGTACATATTTCAAGGCCTCTTCAGGGCTTAAAACAAGGACTCCCATTCATCACTACAAGACACATATAAATATAGTAATTTGTCAAAGTATTTTTCTATACTTACTCATCTAAGATTGTCTATGGTCTAGACAGCATATCCATGGCTATATTCATGTTCTTTCTGTATTTATACATTAATGTTGCATAGGTCAATCTTAGTTGCATGGTCAATAGCATACTCCAAGCTGTCAATTTATCCAGGTACACAGTACCACAAGTGGATAATGTTGTTGTCCTCATTTGGTAGATGCAAACAAACACTCCAAATTTTAACCAGCGTCATAATGGTTATCTAACTTGGAAGTTATCTAATAATGCAAATTAAATAGAGTCGGAAATATCTCCTTTGAACCCTAGGGGCACTACAGGAATTGTCCCTATAGTGCACTTGTGTAATGTGGGACAAAAACATAAGGTGTCAAATAGTGTACTCCATGCATGCATCTAAAAAGGGCATGTTACCGAATTCATACCATATATATTATATGGGCATAATCATAACTCATGTTAAAAAAGTATATTGTCTAATAAAGAGCCTACCGGGAAAACATGATGCCTCATCCCAATGTTTAGGATATCCAAATAGACAAAAACAGTGATGACACATAGCTGGCCAAAGTAAAGAAAGAATATTGTACACTACCTTCTCTCTCATTTTTAGGTCGAGGACAACCAGACCTAGCAGCTGTCTGGCTTGCTAAAGAAATCTTGGGGACATTCAGAGAGCTTCCATGGATATGTCTTCTGCACATTGCTTATTATTGGCTTTGTGGTTTGTAACTCACATTACATTGCTTTCTATTTGCTGGCTCTATTTGTTTTAGGCTGTCAAGCTTGAGTTCGTCCCTTTCCTTGCCCAAAGAACAAGTTACTTACCTTCAGTAACGCCTTATTTGGTAGAGACTATATCTAGCCGCAGATTCCTTACCTTTGAATTTCCCAGGCCTCAGACTGGATGTGGAAAACATTTTGTGAGCAGTACCCCTGCTCGCTGGTAGGTGGCATCGATCAGCTCCACATGTGTCATCGGCTGCACCGGAAATAACGTATGCGGCACCTAGATAGGTGCCACCTAGGCGCGCTGACCTCCGTTACTTTTCACAACTTTCCACGCCAGTAGCGCAGAGCCATAAAGAACACTGACCACTGGTGTGGAAAACTAGGGCCCTGGAAGGGATTAGCCCTGTCCCTAGATATCCGTTCACAGAGTGGAGAGGATGGGTGGGTTGGTAAGGAATCGGTGGCTAGATTTAGTCTCTACAGTATAAGACTTTAAAGAAGGTTAGTTGCTTATCTGATGGAGACTTCTAGCTGAGGATTCCTTTCCTTTGAATAGATTCCCAAGCAATACCTCCCTTGAGGTGGATCTGCGGACCAATTTCAGACAAGGTAGTCCAGCAGGACCGAAAGGGCAAAGTGCCCATCTCTACAGACCCGACTGTCAAGGCAGTAATGTTTGGTGAACGTGTGTAGGGAGGCCCACGTTGCTGCTTGGCAGATGTCCTGGACCGGAACTCCACATGCTAACGCAGTGATCGCAGCCTTAACTCTGGTGGAATGAGCTCACAAGCCTTCAGGAGGTTGCTTCTTGGCCAATGCGCAGCAACTTTTGATGCAGAGCACAACCCATCAAGAGATGGTTTGCTTCTCTCAACCTTTTTTCACACCAACATACCCCACGAAGAGCTGGTCATCCACCCGAAACTCTTATGTGCGGTCAAGGTAGAACGGCAACACACTTTTTGAGTCCAGACGGTGCAGTCGTTCCTCTTCTTTAGAGGGATGTAGCAGAGCGTAAAATGTGGGCAGGGTGATAGATTGGCTCACATGAAATAGGGTGATCACTTTTGGTAGAAAGAAGGCCATGTGCGAAGCACCAGACTGTCAGGATAGAGAGAGGTCAGGCAGCATAGATGATAAGGCCTGGAGCTCACTCACTTTACAGACAGATGTAATCGCCACAAGGAAGGCTGTTTTGATTGCAGATGCCCGAGGGGACAATTATTGAGAGGCTCAAAAGGAGCACACACAAAACAATTTAAAAAAAAGTTGAAACCAAATTAAGGGCCCACTGAGGCATAATAAATGGTGAAGAAGGGGAAGAGATGGACAAGACCTTTTAAGAACCTATGTACAATAGGGGACTAATTAGGGTTGGTCAAGCAGCCGCAAAAAGGCAGAAAGAGAAGATAGATAGCCATTAAGAGTGCCCAGAGCAGAGCCTTCTGGGCAAAGGAAAGAATGAGGAGTAACACTTCAGAAAGGGGGGGCAGAAAGGCGATCAATGTGTTTTTCAGGACAGCATGCCACAAATGTTTTCCAATGGCAGGCATATTTCGTCTTGGCGGAAGGACGCCTGGCTGCTAAAATGACATTACAGACTTTGGGAGGAAGGTCAAAATCTGTCAACTATCGCCGTTCAATCTCCATGCAAGAAGGCGGAGAGTGTACAGGTTCGGGTGGAGGACCCTCCCCTGCTGCTGCAACAGAAGATCCTCCCGAAGGGGCAGCCTGATTGGAGGGCCGATTGCCATGCTCTGTAGCTCAGGATACCAAACTCTCTGTGCCTAGTCTGGAGCCATAAAGATGACTTGGGCCCAGTTGTTCCTGATCTTCTCGAGAACTCTGGGCAGGAGTGGTATGGGCGGAAAGGTATGCAGGAGGCCTGAGCTCCGCTTGAGAGAAAAAACGTCTCTGAGCGACAGCCACCTTGGAAACTCAAGCCCACAAAACTGTTGACATTGCACTTTCATGACAGATGTGAACAGATCTAACCAAGGGTCTCCCCGCTGTCGAAAGAGACCTTGTGCCACCTCTGGATGGAGATGCCATTCGTGATCTGCCAGGCATAGACGGTGAGATATGCCCTGCTGCTCCAGCCATGTCCAGAGACATAGGGCCGCTTGACAGAGGATCCATGCTTCCAACCACCCTGTGCTTGTGGCCACTCTACTCCACGCTACACTACACTCTACAATACTCCACTCTTTGATGCTCTACTTCACTCTGACGCTACTCCAATCTACAACACTACTCCGCTCCACACAACTCACTCTATGCCACTCTACTCCACTCTATGCTACTCCACTCTATGCCACTCCACAACACTCTACTCCACTCTATGCCATTCCACAATCCTACAGTACTCCACTCTGTGCCACTCCACGACAACCTACTCTGCTCTATGCAGCACCCTCTACGCCACTCCACTCTTCACCGCTCCACGACACTCTACACCACTCTACTGTATGCCCTTCCACTCTAAGACAATACTTCCTCCATACCACTCCATAGCACTCCATTTTCTGACACTCCATGCTACTCTTCTTTAACCCACTAACTTTTAGCCATGCTGGTGTGCAAAATGGCTACAACATATTAGCAAAGTCGATAGCTCTGGCATAGGCGAGACCTATTAGCTTTGCCAATGCTTGTTGTATCTGAGACAGGAAATCAGCTTATACACCATACGGTCGCCCGCTTACATCAGTTTGTAGGAGAGTTGAATCCTCACAGATACTAGAGCAACTCACACATTCAAACATAAACCCACAATAAAGATGGAGGTAGTGGACATGGTATTTAAAAACCTGATCTACTGTGCAAAATACGTACTGCACCATCATGGAAGTATATATTGCACCCGTCGCAGATCTTCTTGTCGATGGTGAACTTTGCCCTTATTAAATGGTGTCTTTAGTGCCTCAAGGAAACAGAACCTGTTGACAATAGCAACAGTACAAATCCTGACAGAGGGGTATATTAAAAAACCGAGAATACATTCAGTCTGACATGTTATCTCTGATTATTATCACAAATTGCAACAAGAATATAACCAACTTGGCCTACTTGTCACAGAAGAGGGTTTTAACACAGCACAAGAATAACGCCGCATTTGAATAAATTTTATTGAATCCACTAATAGAAGTACAAATGTTTCTGGTCATTAATTTGAATCACTACAAACCTGATCATCCCACTTGAAAGTCATCGCCTTGTACCCCACAACTGGAGTTGGTCTGTGCCATGCCAAATAACTCTGTAATATTGTTTCTGTGTATGTTTGCTTGAATTCAAAAATAAAAAGCTGCCTTTTGCCTCCTATTACTCTCACCTGTTTTTGTTGGTTTTACGACTCTGTGCACTTTACCATTTCTGATCAGTACTAAAGTGCATATGCTCTGTGTGTAAATTGTGATTCTGACTGGTTATCCCTTATTGGCATATTTGATTTACTGGTAAGTCCCTAGTAAAGTGCACTATGTGTGCCTAGGGCCTATAAACCAAATGCTACTAGTGGGCCTGCCGCACTGGTTGTGTCACCCACATGAAGAGCCCTGTAAACTTGTCTCGAGCCTGCCATGCAGTTTCTGTGAGCGCATTTTTAAACTGCCATGTCGACCTGGCAAGTGCACCCACTTGCCAGGCCCAAAACTTCCCTTTACTACATGGTATACTTACTAAGGTAGGCCCAAGGTACCCCCATGGGCAGGGTGCAGTGTATGTGAAAGGTAGGACATGTACTTGTGAGTTTTACATGTCCAGATAGTGAAATACTGTCAATTTAGTTTTTCACTATTGTAAGGACTAGCTCTCCAATAGGCTATCAATGAAGCTGACTTTTAACGTTTTACAAAGGTAACTTTCAATTGGGAACAGCTAAAGATTTGGAGTTGGGGCTGTCTGAGCTCAGAATTTAAAAACATTTTAGTAAAGGTGGTTTTTAAATGGTGTTTTGAAAATGCCACTTTTATAAAGTGGGCATTAACTTGCTTTGCCATCCTGTGCCTCTGCCTGCCAGTGGAATCAACATCTGGTTTAGACTGATAGGGGCCTGTTTTGTGCATTCACTCTATACAATCTCACAACGGGAGTTGAGGTGTGCCCTACATATCCTGATTGCCCATCATCAGGCTGAGGGGCCTTCCTGACCAAGAGTGGTGGGAGGAGTTGTCACATACACCTGAATAGAGCTGTGCCTGGCCTATCACAATGCTGTTTCCACCCCCCTGGAGTGTTTCTGGAGCCAAGACCAGGGAGGACAAAAACTTGTGCACTACAAAGACAATTCTACTAAAAAGGCCAAAAGGGGTATAAGTACTGGACCTAAAACCCCAGACTTTAAGAAAACTTCTGGAACAAGAGGAGACTCTGCCAAGGAGAAGAGCTGAAGAGCTGTAAGGAGGAGTACTGCCACTTTGCTATGTGTTGCTCTGCTGGGTTGGCCTGCAGCTGCCACTCCTGCTTTGGAGAGGAAAAGAACTGGACTTTGATGTGCATCCTGCTTGTGAAGTTTCTGCACAGGCTTGTGTGTGCTTGCCTCCTGTTGGAAGTCACAAGCTCAAAGACTTCACCTACAGCACCTGGACTCCTTTGCTGGAAGTCCTGAACCTGCCAAGTGGTGCCAATTCAAGTTATGGGCCATTGGAGGTGTTTGCTAGGCTGTAATCTCCAGAAAAGCATTCCTAACACAGTCACCAAAGAGTCTGCCTGCACCAACCCTGTGGTCACCGCTCGCTGGGTGAGCGCAGCACGGACCTCGACGACACTGCAGCCTTAGTGTCACCGACATCGCTGCCTGCACCATGGCAGTGGACACTGACTTCAACCACACCACAGCCCTGGTCTCACTGCTGCTTTGTGCTGTCACTGACTCCACTGCTTGCACCGTTGCCGTGATCACAGCCCTTGACAACACTGTAGCCCCAGGTCTGCCAAAGACAGCACCATCGACTCTGACATAGTCACCCGACGTTGCTGCCAGCACCGAAGCCACGGTCACCAACTCGTGAGGAGCACGAGACACTGACTGCAATGACACGGCAGCCCTGGGTCGACCGATAACAGCGCCACACTGAAGCCAAGGACATCGCTTAGTGAAGTGCATGATGCCCTGCAACAACACCGCAGCCCCGGCACTTCCGGCATCAGCGCTCCTGACTTCGATCTCACAGAGTACGATCTGCAACGTGTATGGCTTCAAAGACACCAGCAACGCCTGACTGCTACACTTCACCGCAAGGTCCTCAAGACCTCTTCAACTCCCAGGTACTGTTTGCAGGTCTTCCACGACGCCGTAGCTGGCCCTCGACTCGATAGAGGTCGGACTGAACTGTGGCATTTGTTGGTCACGACGCAGCCACAGCCCGGTGGGCGCTATCTACTTCAAGGACTTTATTTTTGCTTTATTCTTAAGAAATTCATATCTTCAATTGTGTATGGTGGATTTTGTCAATTTGGTCTTGTTTTGATTAGATAAATATTGACTATTTCTCTAAACTGGTGTGGTGTCCATTTTGCAGTATTTTCACTGTGTTACTGTGCGTGTTTAATACAAATGCTTTACACATTGCCTCTGAGATAAGCCTGCCTGCTCGTGCCAAGCTACCAAGGGGGGTGAGCAGGGGTTATCTTAGCTGTGTAATCCCCTTACCCTGACTAGAAGGAAGGATCCCTACTTGGACAGGGTGCAAACAACTGCCAGCTAGAGACCCCCATTTCTAACAAATGGTTTAAGGAAGAGCCCTATAAACGTCTCTAAAATTGGGCCATACCTAGCTATGATGGGGCTTCCAAGTGGATTGCCCCTGTTTTTATCAAACATGGTTAAAACATATTACAAGAATTCTGGAATTCTATTTATTAGGAAATTTAATTTCTTTTTTTCAAATCCAGTTGTTCAAACCTTCCTCAGTAAGGTGTTTTAATTAGAAGCTAATTTTCAATAGTGTTACATCATGTGTTGTCATTCACTTCATCATATTCATCCATATCCATTACCACAATGAACTATCTTTGTCAACAGATTTTATTATAATTTTTGAGTTCTTACATAGCTTTTCTTTGACCTTTTTCTTGCTTGTTTAAATTGTGTTTGGTAAACATTTTCTTTTTTTGCATTTAGTCAATTTCTCTATTATCAATCAAACAGTACTTATAGAGCGTGGCTCGTCATCCGTGATGGTATCCAGGTGGTGATGACTCTGCTGCCGGAGGGGGAGGAGGAGGTAGGAGGGGGGGGGTGTCAGTTGAACAGCCAGGTCTTGAGTCTTTTCCTGAATTCGAGCAATGAGGCTGATGTCTGCAGGTTAAGGGGGAGTTGGTTCCAGGATTCCAAGGAGAGGTAGAAGGAGGAGCGTCCTCCACTGTTGCTTTGGCAGATGCGAGGTGTCATGGCGAGGCAGAGGGAGGTGGAGCATAGGTGTCTGGCGAGTTGGTGAAGTTCATGCAGTGGGTGATGTAGGCTTGTCCCTGGTTGTGGAGGGCCTTAGGTGTGGATCAGCATCTTGAATTGACATCTTTCCCAGATGGGGAGCCAGTGGAGCTTCCTGAGGTGGGGGGTGATGTGGGTCCACTTGGGGAGGTAAAGATGGGGGTGATTTCTACATAGAGAGCATTGCCATAGTCCAGCCGGCTGGTGACAAGGGCCTGAGTCAGGTTTTGTCTGGTGTTGATGGGGAGCCACCTGAAGAAGAGCATGTAAAGGGTGAAGCAGCAGGTGGAGGTGGTTTTTCATGGTGAGTTTGCATTCGAGTATGATGCCAAGGTTGCAGGCGTTGTCTGTCGGCGTGGGTGAGAGTCCTAGTTCCACCAGTGGTCGCTCCACTGGGAGGTGTTGTTCTTGAAGATCAATACTTTAGTCTTGTCCGTGTTGAGCTTGAGGCAGGTGTCCTTCATCCAGTTGGCTATTTCTGGAATGCAACTGTGGAAATTGGTCATGGTGTGGAAGGATCTTCTGAGGGATAGATGATGAGCTGGGTGTCATCTGCGTAGGATATGATGTTTAGTCCGTGGGTTCTGACGATGATGGCCGGGGGGAGGGTCATGTAGGTGTTGAACAAAGTGTGGCTGAGGAAAGAGCCTTGAGGGACGCCGTAGAGGATATTCTTAGGTTCTGAGGTGAAGGGCGGTTTATAGATTTTCTGGGTTCTTCTGGTGAGAAATGAGTAGAGTCATTTTAGATATGGTGAAGTCTCTTGATGAGGGTGTGATGGGATACAGTGTAGAACACAGTTGAAAGGTCGAGGAGGATCAGGGCGACCTTGTCTCCCTCATATAGAAGGGTTCCGATGTCATCTATTGCTGCGATCAGGGCTGTTTCAGTGCTGTGGTTGGAGCGGAATCCGTATTGGGAGGGGCCCAGCAGGTTGTTTCTTTCTAGGTGCCCCGTGAGTTGACGGTTGATGACCTTTTCAAAGACTTTGGCAGGGAAAGGGACCGGGGAGATGGGCCGAAATTTCATGAGTTCGGCAGAGGGTTATTTGAGATGGGGTTTGACTTCCGCATGTTTCCATGCTTTAGGGAAGGTGGCAGTTGTGTTGGATGCGATCAGGATGGTGGCACGTTCAATGCTGATTATCTAGCTCTCGGGTTGTAGATGTGGTAGGGACAGGGGTCTGTCGGTGCTACTGAGCGGACAGAGTTCATGATGGCTGCAATTTTGTAGGTGGTAAGCTGATTCCAGGTGGAGAGCTGGGGTCGGGTTTGTGTATGATGGAGCAGGAAGGCTGAGGGTGACAATGGTGGTGGGTTGGGGTCCGAAGTGTTTGTATATGGTGAAAATCGTGCCATGAAAGAAGTCTGCCAATATATCCCAGTGTTTCTGGGAAGGGGTGACGATGTTTTCAGTGATTGAAGGGTTGGAGAATTCTCTGATGACGTTGAAGAGTTCTTTGCTGTGGTTGGAACTGGCTTCAATACGGTAAGCGAGGGCTCTCCTTTTGGTCTCTTTCAGGAATTGTGGGTAAAGGTTGAGGGAGGTCTTGAAAGAGGCACGGTCTGTAGGCTCTTTGCTAATATGCCATTTTCTCTTGAGTTGTTTGCATTTTTGTTTGGTGGTTCTCAGCTCTTTGATGCAAGAACTTGCCTGTTTGGAAGATCTCTTGGGTTTAGTGAGTTGGACGGGGCGGTTCTGTCTGTGCAATTGGTGATCCTTGCAGAGAATTCTTGACTGCCTGTTCTAGGTTGGCTGAGTTGGGCTGAATTGAGGGCCTTGGATCATTGGCTCTCAGATACTTTGCTCCAGTTTCGGTGGGCAGTGCTGGGGGGCTTGGTGGTGGTGCTGGGGGGGTCCTGCGATGGTAAAGTGTACGATGACTTGGTCTGTCCAGGTAAACTCAGTGACGTGGCTGTACTTGACTCAGTCGCTGGTCGTGATGATAGGATCGAGTGTGTGTCCTCCGGTGTGTGTGGAGTTGGTAACAAGCTAGGGAGGCTGATGTACATGCTTTCCAGGATTCAGGTGGTGCTAGTATTGTTGAGGTGAAAATTGAGGTCACTGAGGAAAATGTAGTGTTTGGAGTCAACGGTGAGCGGGGTGATGAATTCAAGGATGGCGTCGCTGAAGCTGGGATGAGGACCTTATGGTCTTTAGGCGAGGGTGCCTCTGATGGTGGTTTTGCAGTTGGTGTGCAGTTGGAAGTTGAGCTGTTTAATGATCGGTGTGGGCTCGTCTGCTGAGGTGGTGCAGTGGATGGTTTCTTTGTGGATTATGGCAATTCCACCTCAGTGTTTTTGAAGTGGCTTTGGTGTACTATTTTGTAGATGTCTGGCGTCATGGAGGCAATGTCGGGCGTGGATGCTGGGTGGAGCCAGGTCTCGTTGAGGAAGACAACATTAGGGGTGAGGGAGGTGATGGTATCCCACATCTCATTGGTGTTGTTGCAGAGAGATCATGCGTTGAGCAGGAGGCAGTGAAGTTGAGGTGAATTGGTCAGGATCGGAGTGGTGATGGATCTCTTTGTCCATGCGGGTTCTTCAGTGTTGCAGGTGAAAAGACAGTTCCGGCACATGAAAGTCCTACTGTGGTTTGAGGGAAGGTGTGGCAGCAGTTGTGGTGGGGTCCGGGGTCCAAGGCTCGGAGCTCAGTGGCTTGCCTTTGGTGCACCTTTGGTGCGTCTGCACTGCCGCCTCCATTAAGTAGAGGGACACTGGGAGGGGCACTGGGTGGCAAGAAACAGCAAAAACGTCAGGAAAAGATCAAGTGGTGAGGCGGGCCGGCTTGGCGAACCAAGCACAGTGAAAAGCAACAAAGTATCAACACAGATAGACACAGAATAACAAACAATGTTATAACAAGGCTTGTACTATTTTTAAATAGAAGACCAAAACGAGGCTATAATGGTAAAAATAAAGTGGACAACAACAGCGTTTGAAATTACCTACTCAAATGTAATGATTGGGGAGGGAAATGTAGAGTTTATTTGTGGGCTTGTGTTTTCAATCATTTCTGTTATGGTCGGATTGTTAAAGTATAATTTAACCTCACTTTGAGTAGAAACAGCAATATTTCAGTTTTTGTGCTGACACTGTCTCAATTACTAGTAGGGACAAAAGCAAGCCTGTAACTTAACATGGACGTTACAGCTGTGGTAAGACTGTATTTAGAGATGCCGTAAATGGAAGCCTCTGCATTTACCATATGTATAGCCACATTGGTGTTGTAACCACTCCCACTCAAGAGGACTGCAACCCATCCGCACCGTGCTCACAACCACTCTGAGCATCTCCACCTCTTCCGTGACCTTCCCAGATACTTGGAAACACGCAACTGTCCTCCCATAGCTGAAGAAATCCTCAGTCAACCCTTCAGCGATCACCATCTATAGCCCTCCCTGCTCCCATTTCCAGGCAAGGACTTAGAGAAAATCATCAACAGATGGCTCACTGAATACCTCAATGACCACCAACTCCTTGACACAACTCATGAAAACAGCCCTCATCACTGTCATGGATTACCTCTGCATAACTCTGAACGGAAGAGACATGGCAGCCCTCATCCACCTGGTCTTCTCTGCAGCTTTTGATATGGTCTCCCACACCATCCTTATAAAACACCTACAAAACAGTGAAATCCGAGGACACGCATTCTTATGGATCTGCTCTTTCCTGACTGGAAGGGCCGAGTCAGCCTGGAACTGTACACCTCAGACATCTGCAACATAATCTGCAGATTTCTTCAAGGAACCTCCCTGAGCCCAACCCTCTTCAAACCCAATACATGATCTCTATAGCTAGTCTCACCGCTCTCTCAACATCAATGTCCTCTCCTACACTGACAACACACAACTCATTCTCTGCTTGATGGACAGGATGCCATATGTCCTGATGAAATCCAATGCCTGCATGACTGAAATTGCCCAATGGATGAATATCAGATGTCTGAATCTGCACACTGAAAGACTAAAATCATGATTTTCAGGAAGAGTACTTTACCCTGTAGCTCCACCTGGTGGTCCAACAGAGCTAGTCCACTCCTAGGCCACAAAAAACCTTGGGATAGTCATCGACAGCAAACTCAACATGACAGCCTGTTGGACCTGACCCTCTCTGCAGTCACCCACAAACCTTTTGTCTTCAACCCAACTGTATTTCTGAATTTGTTTTTTGTTGACTTTAGGACTCTGTGCACTTTACCACCAGATGGTAAAGTTGGCCTATTGGCAAATTTAATTTACTTATAAGTTCCTATATATTCCCAGGGCCTGTAAATTAAATGCTACTAGTGGGCTTGCAGCACTCGTTGACCCCCACCCACTTAAAGTAGCCTTTTCAAAAAACGTCACAGACATGCCAATGCAAATAACCCTTTGCCAGACCTAAACCTTCCCTTTTAATACTATAAGTCACCCCTAAGGTAGGCCTGAACCCTTGGCTGGCATCGTGTGAATACCTTCTAAGAGAAAATCCTCAAGTGTTGGGCTCTTTGCAACTGCAAATGGGCCACCTTTTGCCGAGACGGACGCCCGCGAAACCTGCCAAAGCGAAGTTCCGGAACAGAAGCCTCTGAGCTAAAACGACCAACAACATGAGATTGGCACTGCGCTACAGCAAAGATAGCCCTTGGTGACAGTCAACACAAAGCTCTAACAATGACCGTTCGCAACGCATTACCAGCCTTTTGCATTCCTTCGAGAGCCCAAACCGCCTGGCCTGCTCTTAGCGCTACAGTGCTGACCATCCGCGACGCTCTCCCTGAACTTCGCAGCCTCTTCCACCACAAATAGAACTCTCAACAATCACATCTGTTTCACAAGCCTTCCAGACAACTCCGTTTGCCCGGACATCTCTTAGCACACATCTCTCGCATACAGAAAACCAGATCTGTTGTCTCCTACATCGCTCCTAAAGTGTGGAACAACCTGCTGTCCCACTTAAGAGCCTCCTCCTCACTTATTGAACTCCATAGGCAGCTGAAGACCTGGCTTTTCCAGTAGCCCTATAGGCTTGGCTAGATTCACACATGCTCAGCAACAGGAAATCCTCCCCGGTGATAATGTGTTCTACAAATCAGCATAACATAGCAAATCTGTGCCAAGATCTCCCTCAGGATTATCTATTGACAATACAGGCACTGTAGCTTGTATAGATATGGGCATGTAACTATGTTGCTGTTTTTGGTCTCATCAACGTAACCCTTTTCTGGCTGAATGTAAGCTTTCAATCACTAGATTTGTTTATTGATGTCCTCAACTAGTTGTTTGGCTTCTTTTATATTGGAGTTGGCCAAAATTGATTTTTCTAGATCTTCAATCTCATTAATTCACGCTGACTCCTTTTTAAGACTCTCTATTGACAATGCAAGCCTGTCTAGCAAGTACTTAGGGGTCCATTACGATAACCGGCGTTAAAAAATCTGCCATCCACCATAGCCTGAAAAAACCGCCCGCCTGCACCATGGGAATACCGACCGAGCAATTATGATGTCGCGAAGCAACCTCCGCCCGCGACGGTAAAAACACACAAAATTCCGCCCGTACATGTCCGAGTAGAAGATTAACCGTCCGCAACGGACGCAATCCCGCCCGAAAACCCAACTCCGTCCGCCCTGACGACCGAGACAACGACCGTGAAATTATGATATCCCCGACATGAGCGCGGAAAATCCACATATTCCCCGCCCGCCACGGTTAACAACAGCGACGAAGAACTGACACGGCGGAAGGCCTTGCGGACACGTCCGTGCACGGAAACCATTTGCGGGACAAAGAAATACATACAACATGGCCAACAAGTCCACACAGCAAACCACGCCAAAATACACAAACACAGAACACATCCCAATGACACATGCCCCCTGCCAAAAATAAAAAACTACAAATCCCAGGACAACAGACACAACACACCTGAAAACGACAGACCATCATGACACACCCACATAAATTAGTACAAAAGCAGCCTCCTCACAGACCACAATCCCTTGCACGAGGACAAAGCGAAGACGCCATCAGACAACACAGAGAGACACAAAGGAAAGCAGCACACCACACGCACGCACACATCACACACATCACCACCACTACCACCACCACCACCACTGAAACAACGGCACCACGAACCCCCTGCACATCACACACCACACAACAACCACACCAGCTCAACAAATAGCAGACCACACACCATGGCAAGCCATAGGGTGCCAAAGTACACTGCCACTGAGTTGACGGTCATGGTCGATGAGATCATCAAGGTGCACCCACAAATCTATGGGACCCAGGTCCAACAGACACCAGTAGCCACCAGAAACAGGATGTGGAGAAGGATAATGGACCAGGTGAATGCAGTTGGGAACGTGCCACGCAACCGGGGCGAAATCACAAAGAGGTGGCACGACCTGAAAAGCGTGGTCAGGAAGAAGGAGGCCAAGAACCGTGAGCTGGCTGCCACGACTGGCGGCGGAAATCCCGCGCTATTCAAGACCTTCAAGGCGTGGGAGGAGAAGGTGCGAGGCATTCTGCATCTGGAGAGTCTCACCGGAATACCAGGGGGAGTGGAGGCTGGTAAGTACAAACAAATGTATACCAGCACACCGCTATGTACAGTCATGCACTACCAGAATGCCACAGCACCGAGGGCCAAACACCCCCATGTCCAGTACACAATACACAAGACATCTCTCACACATGCAACAGACACTCCCACACACTCAGCCCAAAGGTACTAACAAACAAAACCATGGGGGCATGTGTACAGTCAACCAGCACCACAACTCCCACCAGGTCCCTCTGTACCCCAGATGTGCCGGAAGGAGCACTCCCCACACCCACACCCATGTGTCAGCCATAGCTGCACTAACCAACAAGTAACAGGTAAGTAGCCTTACCACAAACTCCGAGTATCGGAGGGGGACTACAGAAATACAACCACCACCAGGCCCCTAGTCCTACAGCGCAGTAAGATGGAGCACTCCCCACACCCATGTGACAGCCATTGCAGTGCACACCTTCACCCGACAGGTAGATATGTTTCCCAAATGGAGGGGTGTCTGTGGATGGTAAGCCTCCACCACAACTCACAACACGGCCCCCACTGCCACAGACCAGCAAGATGGAGCACCCCTCCCTCTCATGACCATGTGACAGCCATGGCAGTGCACCCTACAAACCAACAAGTAGGTAGACTACTGTACAGGGCGGGGTGTCTGTAGGCATGAGGACTGTACTACGACTAACATTTGGGACATGTCACGTAGCAGAGGAACAGGTAGCACTGCTCCCTGCCATAATCATGTGACTAATGTGCACACGGACATGAATAACAGAGTCAAATCACACAAGAGCCATCACAAATACACCAACACGGAAGGAGTCACGTCTGCATGCACCAGTCTCACTGGAGTACTGACCCACATGCCGTGCACTGTGCCAGGCATCACACACATCAGTAACACCATCGAAGTACTGTCCATGTAGTCGTGTCTGCTTGTTCCGTTGACATCGTACAACATCACCCATGTAAGTCCATCTCGTCACAATGTAACTTAGTGGAACCACAGTAATGTCACAGCACACCACTGGACCCATGAACCACACAGCTACACAATGCACATTCAATGTCTCATCCATCACATCTTCACAGCCCCAGTGTCATGAAAGGTATATCATCTAATCAGTTGCCCCATATACAGTAGTACAGCAAAGATTCCTGCCGATGACCAATAATGTGTCTGTAGTGTCTGAAGTGCACGTCACACTGTGATTTACAACATACCTAATATAGTCAACACACCAAGAGCACTGCATTGCTGCACATGGCTGAGGGTAGCACACACACAAAGGAATTGTCCCATCTGCAATACGTCGTGTGGCACACAACCATCACCCACCTACTACAATGCTTGCAGTGTAATGTCCCTAAATGATAACAGTGAACAGATATGCTTGGTACGTCAGACATACACACACCTTTGTCTCTGCAGTGTCGTGTGGCCAAAACACATGTCCCCTCCTGCACCCTTATGCCACAGTATGTACCCCAAAACCATATTTCACATCAAATGCATTGAGGGCGGTACCCCGTGTCCACCAAAGGCACAAAATGTAGGGGTACTGCAACACACACCGATTGGCTATCCAAATCCGTCCCATGCCATGTGCACCCATCACACCATTACATTGCCTTGATCACGCACACACATTGTAGAGCCATACACACGCATCAGGGAAATCAGTGCACAACTGTGCACCAACTGTGAATGTCAGTCATCTAACACAAACCTTGCAAGGTGCAACACAATAACCTTTCGTCTCCGACCCACAGGTGACAAACAGCATGATGCTGGAGAGGGAGACAGCAGTCACCACAGCCAGTCCACAAGCCCTCCACCCGGACTCACGGATGTGGAAGAGCTGGACACCTCCTCGGACGAGGACTCTGGACCGGGCACATCTGGTGTTGCAGGGCCCAACCGCTCCCCAGGACCCCTCCTACCCACCAACCCATCTCCCAGGGCCGGTGACCAGTCCCAGGCCCCTGCTGCCACGGTCATTGCAGCCACCACCACCGCCGCAACCACCACCACCACCACCACCAGGGCCTCCCTGACCACTCAGCCTGCGCAAGGGCTAGTACGCACGTCGACACCGACCCTGGGAGTTACAACGAGGCCCCGTGTGACCACCGTGGCCAGTGGGCAGGTCGGTGGCAGCAGTTCAGGTGGGAGGAGCAGGGTCAGGTCAACGCCATCAGAGCCTGGGAGCCAAGCCCTGCCGCAAATCGCAAGAGTTCTTGGGGCCTATGAAGAGGCCCAGTGACAATGGGCCTGGTCAGCTTCCGATACGCGGGAAGTCCTTGGGGTGTTGAGGTCCATGGACGCCCATATGGGCCAATTCGTGACTCGAATGGGCAAACTTGTCGACCTCATGGGCCAGCTAGTGGTGGTGGTGAGGGCCCAATCAAGGCCAACCACACCACCTCCGACACCACCTGCTGGGGCGCAGGTCCGTGCAACATCCAGTTCCCCTGCGTCCACAGCTAGTGGGCAATCCTCAGCCACCACCAGCAGCCCACAAACACAACCACCCCCTCTCAAACGTGGAAGGGGGCGACCGAAGAGGAAACAGGTGTCCAGAGAGGACTTTGCACGCTCCAAACGACAGTGAGACAGCCAGCCACGGTGGACATCTACTGCATTCACTTGGACTACTATCCTACCCCACACTGCCATGTGAATGGCATGTGTCTGTCGGACTGTGGACCCAGAACAACATGGGTACACCTTGGCCATCACGCGGACATGTCCGTCAACTCATTGTTCCAGCATGCACCACTTTTGTCATCACCTTGCCCACAATCACATGTCACTTTACAAAATAAATACACCTGGACCACATTCTGTTATATGTGCTCTGTGTTTAATCAATGATGTGCAACCGTCACCATGATCAGTAATGCATCAGGAGTGTGGCATGTCGATAGGCCAGGAGAGGCTGGAGGGACCTAGGGGTGAAAAACAGAACAAGAGTCCATTGAATGTGTGTGTCACACACTCATCACACAGTACTTGTCATCAAGTTCAAGCAATGTACACACATCTCACAGAGCAACAGGGCACAATGCCACAGCCACTGTCAGTGGCATACTACCCTGGACATGAACAATTGCCACACAGCACTCAGTGAACAATAGGCCGCCGTGACAATGCACACATACACCTACACAACTACAGCAAAAGCAGCCGACGTACATGGTCACTCACCGTCAAGTGAAGTAGCGGGCGATGAGCTGCTGACGCTCATTCACTGCTTCCTCCTCTCCACTGTCCTCGTCACTGGACACGGCCTGGTCTGCAGGCGGGGGCCCTGGCTGATCACCGTCATCCACTATCAGGGGGATCTGCCTGCGAATAGCGAGGTTGTGCAGCATGCAGCATGCCACAACTATCTGGCACACCTTCTGTGGGGAGTATGCCAGTGCACCCCCGGTGCAGTCCAGGCAACTGAATCTGGACTTCAGGAGTCCAAAAGTACGCTCCACCACACGTCTGGTCCTCCCATGTGCCTCATTGTATCGGACATCAGCTGGTGTCCTGGGATGATGGAGTGGGCTCAACAGCCAAGGCCCGTTAGGATATGCCGAATCACCTGGGTGTGAGAAACACAGAGAATCCTTGCAATTCCAACAGGACACAAGACAGCATGTCACACCCTCCACGAGTATGCATACTCACCAACAATCCAGGCACGGTCCGGTTGAAGATTGGACACCAGTCGTGGGAGGATGCTGTGGCGCATGATGTGCGAGTCATGGGTGGAACCGGGAAACTTCGCACACACGTGCGTGATGATCATGTCTGCCAGGCACACCACTTGCACATTCAGGGAGTGGAAATGTTTCCAGTTACAAAAGATGTGCTCCATGGCCTGTGGTGCAACAAGGCCAACATGTGTGCAATCAATTGCACCAACAACATGGGGGATGCGTCCGAGTGCATAGAAAGCCCCCTTCACTGCCGCCAAATCACGAGCCCTGGGGAATCTGATGTACCGGTTCCTGTACCGCATCATGGCTGACAGGACATCCCGTAGCACCATGCTGAACATGGGTTGGGACATTCCAGCTCCACTGCCTACCGTGTGTTGGAAAGATCCGGTAGCGAAAAATGCAGTGCAGCCATCACCTTAGCCGTGGGGGTGAATGCTGTTGGATACACCCTGCGAGGACGAAGGTGGGGTTCCAACATGGCACATAGGCGATGCAGGGTGGGTCGGTCCAGCCGGAATTTACGGATGACCTCCACATCCTCCATGTCTGACAGCAATTGGTAGGGGCGATGTATGTTTGGTCACCTCCTAGGACAGATGGAAGTGGACACATGTCAATGCAACACACCACATGGCACATACACATACACATCCCAAAAATAACTGGCAAAGCTATAGAATCACAGAACAGCTGACAAGTAGGGACAGCACAGCCACAATACTCTTACACAGGTCCCCTTACCAATAGCAATGGTTACTGACACATACCATTGACATGAGCATGCACATGGGGATTTAGGCCCTAATAGCTTGAAAGGCATCATGATGGTTTCAGACTGCATAGGTGGGAGGCGACAACACCACGGCACTATACCTAGCTGCTGTGCCAGACACAGCTTCCGAGGCCGAGTGAGTATGGCACACACCAACAACACAATGTACACAGGCTGAGCGGCCAAAACAAGTGGGTCTGGTTGCACAATGGGATATGAAACAGTCAATGATGTCCCTAGCCCACCCAATGTCCAGCACTGTACGTATCACACCTCCAACACACATTGACAGGTGTACACATTGACAACTCCATGACAACACAGCTGTGTGAATGCAAACACACATCACAAGTGACACGTAACGTTGCACGTGCCAAGTGGGAGATGTACGTAGAGAAAAATGGCATGTGTGTGCATATGCACATCCCATGCACCCATGCCAATGTGTACATGATGATGTGCCAACAGACATGTGGAGGCTGAGCACTGGCCGTCAATGCCAATGCACACATCATGAAGTGGCCCTGTCCAGTGTGGACATGCTCCCACACACAAATCATGGCCACACCTGCAAATGCATGGCACACCTTCAACTGTGGATTCCACATGGCACCAGCGGACTGTACCCGCCATGGCCAGGCCCTTGAGGCCAACTCCAATGGCCCTCGCGACTGCATCCTGCGTGTACGACGATAGAGGTAAGCGTACCGGGACAGCTCGGTGCAGGCCATTGTGTGCATTTGAAGCAGGCAGACATGGTACACCAATTGCAGCAGCTTGGACCAACTGGAACAGCCCCAGGGGGCCATATGAGTGTGGGAGGGAGACAGGCATTACCACAGCTGACAGGGACTGCTGCCTGGCATCCCTCAACAACACCTGCCGCTGCTACCACATGTCCACCTACATATCGACGACTCTGAAGATATGTCCAGGTCCACTCACCAGCGAGGAGCTGGAGATCATGGATTCCGAGCTCCACGCAGACTGCCCAAGGCTATTCATAGCAAAACTTGTGTGTGTAAGACAACTACAGTGTGTGTGGGAGTGCATGTGGGGGGGACACACGTCGTAGATCCGCAGCACTATGATTCTGAGCCTGTGGGGTTCCAACATGCACTGCTTACCATGCTAACTACAGGTGTAAGGGGTATGTAGGCTCTATGGCGCTTTCCCATGCATGTCCCTGACGAGTGGTGGTACATGGCATGTCCATGTCAGACATCCAGTCACGCAGCCACTTGGCAATGCAGGAGTCAGGGCAGTCATTGCTTGTGTGACTGGCTGGCTGGGTCCCTGCTGGCCTTCTCAGTGGCAGCAGACCTGGGCTGCACATTGACCGCACAATCCTAGAAGGAGACAACACTGACTGTACAGTGGGTCACATGTGTCTTTTGTTCAGGTCTCTCATGAAATGCACAGACTCAGCCCTGTCGATTGGACACACCATGCCTTGTGATAGGGATGTGTGTGAGAGATAGTGGCACTGAATGTGACCTCCATTGCGTGGTGAGCCATTCACAGGGCGAGTACGTTGAGGACTGCGCAGTGTTGGACACAGTGAGTCCACCCACAAAGATGTGTTGCCTTGTGATCTATTTGTTGCTCCACCTGACAATGGACAGTAGATGTGGCCAGACTACACATTGCTCAATGTGCTGGCAACCTGCATGTGAATGGGATGGACAGGTACTGTGTACACACTCCCAGCAGCATGCATTCACGTGTGGTGTACACATGCTGTTGGGCCATGCCCGATTCATACCTGGCTCTGTTGCACGTCTCTGAGTATTTGGGATGGGTCAGCAGCATGCCACTGTGATTGGTGGATGTGGGTGATGTTGAGAAGTGCATGAGTGACATTCCAAGGCTCTTGTGTACCATCCCTGCAGTTTGAAGTCCTCCAGCCCAAGGGCTTGTGATGAGCCATTGCATCCAAGTTGATGCATCTGTGTATGTGTGACCGACAGTGCAGCCAATTCCACAAAGGGTGTGACGTCATCTGCCGGATGAGCTACTAAGTGGCGAGAACGGATCGGGGGATGCCCCTCGTATTGTCAGGTCAGCACGGCGCTGCATTTCACCAGTAATGGTCTGCATCTTGACAGTCACACAGCCTGTGCCGGATGCATGTTTGTAGGGGCATCAGCAGCAAGCAAGTGTACAGTAATGTGGGATGGTGTCTTCTGCGGTGAGAGACAGCATGTGTCCACAGCCTAACCATAATCTGGGTGAAGCGATGCCCCAGGAACAACCTGTAGTGGGCTGGATTGGCAATTCACATGTATGTTTGAGGCACTGTGCCTACTCTGATTCCGTTCGGTCATATGTTTGCGATGCCTCAGCTCATATCTCTGTTGCTTACACATCCGGCGCACTGTGCAACAGCAGTTATGCTCGTGTCAACGACAGGTGGATGGCATGGGCTCATGGCCATTGTGGCCCGTCATGTTGCAGTCTGTGTGAGTGGTGTCCCATTCTGCTCCATACAGGTATGTCTTTGGCCTAATTACGTAGTGGTCGTCCTTGCCCCATCAGGACAGTGGGTGTGCACCCTGCGATTTGGGACTATGGTCGCACAGTGACACAGGCCGGGTGTGGTGCCATGTGCACAACACATGTGCCACTTATTAGCGGCTTCAGTTACTGTACGCCAGCCATTACGTGTTGAATGTGGTGCCTGTATACAATTGCCCAGGCATCGTGCAACATGTGGATTGGTGGATGTTCTGTGCTGCTTCCCTTGCACATGTCTGTTTAATTGATGCCAGATGAGTGAGGCCACCTCGCTCTCTCTCATGTGCCATCTCCCGTGGGTGCTGAGGGACAGGGGACGGTCAGCAGTGGTGTGGCATCGGGTGTAGCAGCTGCACAGGTGCTGAGTGTGTCAGATGTGACCAGCGCCTCAGAGGGGCCAGACGTGTGCTAGATGAATTACAGGGCGAGACGGCAATTTCTGAGTCATCTGAGGACCGAGGTGATGCATCCATGTTTGCTACCACAGGGGACGTGGACTCTGGCTCCTCTTCAGACATGCGGAGGCCAATGGCCGCCCTCCCATCTACTTCCACAGGTGCAACACGGGTCGGCACAGGGATGAAGGATACAGTTTCCTTCACACCAGGCACAGCTGCCCCTGCGTGCCCTGCTGCCCTCAGTGCTGGGTCTGTTGAGCTCATGCGCCATCTCTGCGTGGGGCAGACAGCTCTCCTCAATAACGTCATTGCCCATGACATCACTTTGCCGCAGGTGACACAGTACATGGAGGGCCCACATGTGCGCATGGGTGGGCTACGCCAAACTGTCCAATGGTTGTCCCCCCAGTCAAGGTGGTCCTTCAACTGGGCCAATATCAGGCTGACATTCCTGACCCTTTCTCCACCCCCTGGGCAGTGGCACATCTGACAACAGCAGGGCACGAGTCCTTAAATAAGGGGTGGGGGACGCTGACGTCACGACAGGAAGTGACATCACGGAAGGTGGCTTGCACCGTCTGACTCATTGCCTCCCCTCGCTCACCCCTTATATGCGATTGCATCGTAGAAGCCAGCGCGTGCACAAGCAGCTCCGATCTCGCCCCAGAGAGGCCAAAGAGTGAATGTGTGTGTCCATTTGCCCCAATGATCTGTCTCGCGGTAACATGAGTGGTGGGACACCGTCCACCCGCGTGGTACCCGACTCGATACCTGGACAACAGTGCCAATGCATGTCAGCCTCCGGAGTCCGGATACACCACATGCAAAACACAGAGGCTGTGTCTGCCCTAGCGGGCCAGGCCGCAAACACAATCCCACATTGGGATCGTGTTTGCGGCCTGGCCCGCTAGGGCAGACACAGCCTCTGTGTTTTGCATGTGGTGTATCCGGACTCCGGAGGCTGACATGCATTGGCACTGTTGTCCAGGTATCGAGTCGGGGTACCACGCGGGTGGACGGTGTCCCACCACTCATGTTACCGCGAGACAGATCATAGTCATTACAACCGCTGCCATGGACAAGGGACCCATGTGGTGGGACATGGGCCTCAGGGTGTCGGCCCTCCAAGCCATGCCCCGCCAACGAGTGTCATGCATCTCACACATTTCGCAAAGCCAATGGAACACTTTGCCTGCACACCAGGTCTCGAGTCAGGGTACCACGCGGGTGGACGGCGTCCCAACACTGATTTTACCACGAGCCAGGGGACTGGTGCTAATGGACACACACATTCACTATTTGGCCCCTCTGGGGCGAGCTCGGTGCTCGTTGGGCACGCGCTGGCTTCTCTGTTGCAATTGCATGTAAGTGGTGGGCGAAGGGATGCAGAATGTCTGATGGTGCAGGCCACCTTTCGTGATGTCACTTCCTGTCGTGACGTCAGCGTCCCCCCACTTCTCATTTTGGACTTGTGCCCTGCTGCTCACTGAGAATGTGTTGCCTGCGAGATGTGACCAGGAGAAGGGTGCCATGAGCTCCCACCCACCAAGCTCCACTGCCATCCCGAGCCCTGGGTAGCCTGTGCATGCGGACAATTTAGGGGGTACACATGGTGAACAGGGGATATGAGTGCCTTGGCAAGGGCCTGGCAGACACACAGCAGTATCCAGCATGTCCCCAGAGGGAGGGCTAACGTCTACACCTGATGCAGCATTGATCATGGGCCCGCCTGTTGTGCCCACATGAGTTCACATTCATCCCCAGACAGGTAGGCTTTCCAAATACCCAACACAGTGGAAATATAGCCCTCTGGAATCCTCCCCACACAGTCTGTTTCAACAATGCATGTGTGCACCTACCCGTGCCACCCACCCACCTGGCCCAAGCGGAACTCCCGCTTCACATGACACATGTGTGTCTTCCACAGTTGTGCTTCTCTCTCAGGGGCGGACCTCCGACTGTCCCGTAGCACATAGACAGCACCGAGTTGAACGGGCCATCCTGTATGAATGGTAGGGACACACACACATCTACCTGTGACACATTGGTGACTGTGATGGCTATTGTGCCTGCCATGGCAGTGTTGGTGGCCATGTCAGGGTACACTCACACACATTGCATACGCAGCTTTTCGTGTCACTACTCTGCACATCGGACTGGCCACTGTCCCTGGTGTTGAACACTTTTGCCGCCTGTCTATGTGATCTGTGACTGGATGCTGTTGTTCCTGTAGTCAGTTGTGTCTGTGTAGTTGCTGATTGCAGTTGTTACTGTGTGTGCATAGTTAAGTGAGGCACATGCCTTGAATGGTACCTCAACAATTGCAATGTCTGGTGTCACATTCCAATGTGTTTTACACGTGGCTGGGACTTCACTTTTCAGACTCTGCCACTTGTGTGTGATGAAGAAGTTTTTTAGTGACACGGATTGTCTGCATGTATTTGCTTGAATTCCATGGTAAATGTCTACGTGTCATGTTTGCGTGCAGGCAAAGCACGGGGTGTGAGTCTGGCCACAGGATGACAGGTAGCATGTGCATAGGCTGCGGGTATGTGTGAGCTTACTTTCTGGGTGGCCAGCAGTGTAGGTGTATGTTGATCTGGTGATGGACATTGAGCCTGGGCACATGGGTTACTTTCAAAGTGTGCATTTGGGAAGTGTAGGTATGTGTGGTGTGAAGTGTGTGACTTTGGGGTGGTGTTGGTGTGTGTGCACTCTGGCAATGTCGATTACACACATGTGTTACCCAGGGGCATGGTGGGTGTTTGTATCCGTGTTCAGGTCTGTGAATGTGAGCGCATGTGTGTACTGTATGTTGCACAGTGTGCAGTGTGTGGGTGTGTCCTTGCAGTTCAGGATGGCTCCTACTTGATATGTTTTGGCCATTGTGGTTCTGCAGGGTGTGTGACTGTCAAGATTGTGCCTGATTTAATTAAGCATGTCTGTGATTTTCAGCTGTTCGTACTCACTGTGCGGACCTGCCCACCAACACTGATTCCCTGTGTGTGTTTTGACATGCATTGCTGTAGCATGCTTGTTGCGTGGGTCCTACTTTAGCTTGATGAGTGGGATGCCAGACTGTGAAGGTAATTATACACATATGTAGGACTGTGCTTTGAAGTGACCAGCCTGTCAGTGTTCATGTGATGAACTGTTGAGCCACGTCAGAGTCTGACAATCAAAGGCCCACGACCTGTAGTATTTCACTAGGTCCACTGTGGCGGAAACTCATATGCATTGACATCCAATGTCACTGGACTACATGGTCATCTCACGGCTCTCATGTACTTCACACACTCTCATCCTCTCTCATTCGTACTTGCCTTCTTGAAATTATTCAACAGAGTCACATATTTGCTTCGAGGCATGTATTTGGACTTACTTCCTCTGTGATGCAGAATAGCGGACACTACTGGCAGCAAAATGCATGTGGAGGATATACTTAGCATGATTACACATACGAAAGGGGGTACAGGTGGATTTAATTCGTTTTTGACTGTGGAATGGAGGCTTCAGGGTTACAGCTGCCTTGCACTTTCTATGCTACAGTACATTTGCTGATTACACATGGTCTCTGGGCTTTGACACAGACAGTATTCAATCAGCCTACCAGACAGCTTGGCTTCATAGGGACAGTTCATCTCAGTTCCATGGTACCAGTTTAATACAATAGTGACTCCGACACACCTGCGTCAGAGGTGACATCAGGGCATGTGCCCACCTGCATGCAGCAGCGTCTCACCAGTTGTTGCAATGTGGGGGCTACTGAACATGACACTGTTACTGGGGCCATGTTGTAGGGGGTTGCAGTAGTTGTCCATGCAAATGTCCTGGCACGGAAGTACAGACAAAGGTGAGGTGACATTTCGCACGTACTACAGCAGACAGATGTGTGTGCACTGACAGGTGCATGTGTCCAGGTGCGCAGGATACATATTATGGCATAGTTGTTTGTGCTGTATTGCCCATGTGGTTACTGTACACAAGTCCCATACCTCTGCCTCCCCCTGTTCATGCAGACACACGGGATATGGTGGGGTACAGGCTGCATGTCCCGGAAATGTTAGTTGTCATGGCAGTGGAGTTGATGGTAAGGTGTTAGTTGCAGATTATATGGTATGGTTCTTGTACAGCTACCTGCACACTCCGTGCGAAAGCCAAGCATGGGTACGGTGTTGTACATCTGTGTTCAATTGTGGATGTTGAGTCGGGGACCCATGAATTGACAAGTTGACGTGTATGCGACACCTGAAACACAACAAGTACTCCCTTAGAAAAACATACAAATAAAAAACTATTAGCAAGATGGAAGTCTGGAGAAGCCCGAGATGAAAGCTATACTACCAATCTAAGGATGGTAGGAAAGGAAGCACGTCCTTTTGGTTTTATTTACCCTCACACACCCTAGTGGTGTCATGCTTCATCATCGGGTCACCCGTCGCCTAAAAGGCAGGGTGGGCTCGACCAATATTTCAGGGAGCTCTTAAAATATATAAAGACCAGGGGAATAAAGATAAAAAACTCAGTGAAGTCCCAGTTTCCCTTTATTCTTGGACCTCTACTGTGTTATTAAAATATATTTACCAAACAAGGATCTTCAGGAGTGTTATGGTCCTAAGACCCTTGTGCCGACATGTTTCAGTCACCAAACGCCCCGATGGGTGCAGGACTTTCTTCAGGGTATCGGTAAAAGTATCCCCTGGAATAAAGTAACGGGAAAAGACCCTATACTAATTTTATATAAGGGTAGATAGCTGCTCCTTATGGGTTGAACTGAACGCCGTTAGGACCACCACCGAATAGGTTATCAGTGGGGCAGGATTCTTGGAGGCAGTGTGACTACAGGACTACCCCGTAAGCGTGGTCCTAGGAGACGCATTTCAATCCCCACATTGGGATGGAATTATTAACCGAGTAAATAGCTCGTTCAGTTCAACCCATAAGGAGCAGCTATCTGCCCTTATATAAAATTAGTATAGGGTCTTTTCCCGTTACTTTATTCCAGGGGATACTTTTACCGATACCCTGAAGAAAGTCCTGCACCCATCGGGGCGTTTGGTGACTGAAACATGTCGGCACAAGGGTCTTAGGACCATAACACTCCTGAAGATCCTTGTTTGGTAAATATATTTTAATAACACAGTAGAGGTCCAAGAATAAAGGGAAACTGGGACTTCACTGAGTTTTTTATCTTTATTCCCCTGGTCTTTATATATTTTAAGAGCTCCCTGAAATATTGGTCGAGCCCACCCTGCCTTTTAGGCGACGGGGTGACCCGATGATGAAGCATGACACCACTAGGGTGTGTGAGGGTAAATAAAACCAAAAGGACGTGCTTCCTTTCCTACCATCCTTAGATTGGTAGTATAGCTTTCATCTCGGGCTTCTCCAGACTTCCATCTTGCTAATAGTTTTTTATTTGTATGTTTTTCTAAGGGAGTACTTGTTGTGTTTCAGGTGTTGTAAAACGGGAGGTTGTACCCCCTCAAGGTGTTCTCTCTGCCCCTTGTGACTTCGGTCACCCTGGTGTTTGAAGACGTGTATGCGACACCTTACAGCAGGGTATCCATCCCATTGATGGTGAACATGGATGTCATCCAATGAAGCAGGTGGTGGGTGGCAAGGTGTTCGTCGTAAGTTGTCCCTTGTAGAATCCTGATGGGACATGTTGGATGACATTCGATGAAACTGTGATCCAGGAGACGTTCTGTGGAGGCACACTGGTCCCATTGCAGTGTGTCCCCGATTGCAGCCACAAACGCCATGCCCCCATACACTGAACAGATCCTGTCGTGTTCGTCCAGGGGTGCAAACAAGTGTACCAAGTCTGCCTTTGGACATGCCGGGTTGGAGAGACATAAATCCACAGGCCAGTGGAACGGACACCTCCGACAGTAGAATACGGGGATGACGCAGCTGAACATTGCAATGCGGTAAGTTACTCGGTAACTTACATTCAGCATTGCCAGATTTGAGCAGCCCACTATTGTGAGAAGTTGGCCTGGTATATGCTGTCCACTAATTATAGTGGGCACCTTGCACCAGTCCAAACAACCCCTTATTGGAGATAGGTTAAAGACAACCTTATTGAAAGCTATCCTAGTGGTAGCTATGGAGAGCAGCCTTCAGGCTAAGTCTTGAAGGAATGTAAAGCAGCTTGTTTTACCAGTCTATAATCTCTTGAGTGATCAAATGAAAGAGTACCACACCAGGTATATATTCAAAATATATGTATTTATTGCTAAACACACCCCTCTAGTCTCTTTATGAGGCTAGAGTTCGAAATACATAAGTTATAAGTTATTAAATCACAGTAATAGCACAAATACACGTTTGGGCCCTAGGGGCGTACCAAACCATATACCAATAAAGTGGTATGCGAACCACGACTGAACTAGACACTAGGCCTAGAGCCTCTAGAAGTGCTTGGACCACAAGGAACCACCCAAGGTAGTGACACAGGGGACCTACGGGAGACGCGTGCAGTGTAAATACACAACCGCGATACGCCGTTGACTTCTATGGAGAAAGTCGGGATCGGGAAAATAGAGAAAAGGGACACTTAGAAGAGGACTAGGACAAAACCCTTTGAGATCTAGGACTTTGAAGAGTCTCAACCCACGGGAGCACCGGAGTACTCGTGTTACCTCACCCAGGGAAGCCGGGTGCATAGGTGCCTTTCGGGGTCGGGTTTCGTCGTCGATTCGAATGGCGATCTGCTGCAAAGTGCTGCTGGCGGCCAAGAGAAAAGTGTCCAGGTGGATCCAAGAGTGGATCGGAGTTCTGAAGAACCTGAAAGCAGAGGGGACAGAGTCTGGGTCACTAGCCAGTGACCAGGAAGGCGATGGACAGATGCCCACCGATGTCGAGTGCTTCAGGTGCGTTGACGGTCGTCTTGACTCTTCAGCCACGAGGTCCAGGAGGCATTGTCTGCGACCAGGAGCAGGATTCGGGCTGGTACACGATGTCTGTCGAGTGCTGAGGTGTCGGCGACCGGATTGGACCCAACAAGCCTTGGCAACGGCAAGTCTCGGTGAAGATGTAGATCGTCGATGGTGCAGACCAGCAAGGTCTGTGGAACTCACCCAGCAAGGGTAAGTGAGGGCAGGCCTGGAGCAACCAGGAAGCCAAGTAAGAAAAGGATTGGCCTTCGTTAAGGGCTACTAGCCAACGGGCTAGCGACCGCGAAGGAGCCTCGTGACGCCGCACGTGGATCTGGCTTACAGGACACTCGTGGAGTGGGGGCCAGTGATCTTTGGTGCAGGTGGTGCTGGAGGCTAGGGCTACTCGGAGCCCAAAGCACGACTTCTTGGGAGACCCAGAAGAGGATGCACTTGCAAATGTGCTCGGTGTCCAGGGGTCACGGTCTCAAGTCACCCACGATAGCCACGGGCCTCAGCTTTGCTGGGGACTCAGGGTAGCCTCGGGGAAGTCTGAGAATCCACCTCTGGTGATGCGATGACTTCGGCGTCCGACGGGAGCTTCAGAAATGTAAACCGGACAGATGCTTCTTTGGTGCCTGCCAAGCAGGGGAGTCACTCCTTGACCCCAAGGGAGATTCTTCTGTCCTCTAATCGAGAGTAGAGCGTCGAAGGTCCAGGATTCAGTTTCAGAGTTTCATCCAGGGATAATCTAAAGTCCTAAGGACGGGGTTCCTATCTTTATACTAAAGGTAGGGGTTGGACTACTCTGTGGCCCCACCTATGGGTGGGTCAGGGCAGAGTGGTGGCTACACCCCTTTCCCTTTGTCCAGTTCGCGCCAAAGCAGGGGCTGCAAGCCCCTGATCCGGTTTGAACTGGGGTATGCACAGGGACACCAAATGTGCCCCCAGTGCAGGACTTCAAAGCACCCGAAAGTGCTCCCGCCCAGCCCCAATACACATTATCCTGTCTGGGGAGGTGGTCACACCTCCCTGGGACAGGAAACCTATTGTCCAGGCCTCCCCTGCCGGAGTTTCGTCCAGCAGCAGGAGGCCAGACTCGTGTCTGTGGCAGCAGCATCCATTTTGTGATGCCAGGGCTCTGGAAAGAAGTTACCGGACTAGTCAGAGTTAACATGTCTTTCCCTCTAGAAGGGTGGAATGCTACCCCCGCCGCCAGGATTGGCGGGGGGTAGTATTCCAAGATGTTTGACACCAAACACGACATGTTTAGGTGCAGCCATTCCAAAGTTAGCATTTTACCGCGAGGATATAATGCGCTTAAGAGTATATGGTCAGGCTGCACTACAAACAGCATCAGAGATGGTCTCCGAACGCTGCAGAGGGGCCCTGCTCATGCAGGGGCACCCTCTCACATAGGAACCACGCACTCTGCCTTTAGGATTGATAAGGCCTGCCTTAGGAGTGACTTATAGGTTTATATGTGTGTATGTATTTCGTGATATAGGTAACCTATATCACAGTAAGGGGTGCATGCACCACCTTACCCAGGCTGCAGTAGCAGACCTGTGGTGTCAGTTTGGATGGCCTTCCAGGGGTGGCATAATACATGCTGCAGCCCCTGGCAGGCCTCTGAGGTACCTATGCCCTTGGTACATAGTATACCATATACTAGGGACTTATAAGGGCACTCCAGATCCCAATCAGTGATGTGCCTAAGGCACATGGAAACCATTTTAGAGAGGAAGCAGCTAGGCTGGGGTTCTGATTAGCAGGGCCCCAGCCAGACTAATGTCGAAAAACAGTGAAGCATCAGCAAAAAGTGGGGGTACCCATGTGAAGCAGATCCTACTCTCCTACACAACCCCCCCCAAACGTAGGGACATTAAACTAACCTTGCCCAGTTAAGTCTTCATGTTCTAAGTGGAAATACCTAGAGAGTCCATCTGCATTTGCATGGTTACTCCCAGGCCTATGTTCCACTGTAAAGTCCATCCCCTGTAGAGAAATGGACCACCTAAGCAGTTTGGGGTTTTCACCCTTCATTTGTTTTAGCCATAAGAGGGGCTTATGGTCTGTCTGAACCAGGAAGTGTGTACCAAACAAGTATGGCCTCAACTTCTTCAGAGCCCTGACCACAGCAAAGGCCTCCCTCTCTATGGCTGACCAACGTTTCTCTCTAGCGGTCAGCCTTCTGCTAATAAAAGCTACTGGCTGATCCTGACCTTCTTCATTCAATTGTGACAGTACAGCCCCTACCCCCAATTCAGATGCATCAGTTTGAACAATGAACTTCTTGGAGTAATCAGGACTCTGCAGAATTGGAGCAGTGCACATGGCCTGCTTGAGGTCATCAAATGCCTTTTGACAGCTAACTGTCCACTGAACCTTTTTGGGCATTTTCTTAGAAGTTAAGTCATTCAGGGGTGTCACTATTGATCCATACCCCTTGACAAATCTCCTATAGTACCCAGTCAGGCCTAAGAAGGCTCTCACCTGAGTCTGGGTAGTGGGAGCAGTCCAGTCCATGATGGTCTGGATCTTGCTCTGCAAAGGTTGAACCTGGCCTCCACCCACAAGGTGGCCCAGGTGCACAACCTGACTCTGCCCTATCTGGCACTTAGTGGCCTTGATAGTCAAGCCTGCCTTTTGCAGGGCCTGTAAAACATTCCTGAGGTGGACCAGGTGATCCTCCCAGGTGGAGCTAAAGACAGCAATATCATCTAGATAAGCTGCACAATAGGCTTCCAGTCCTGTGAGAACTGTATTCACCAACCTCTGGAAAGTGGCAGGTGCATTCTTCAGACCAAAGGGCATTACCACAAATTGATAATGTCCACTAGGGGTCGAGAATGCTGTTTTGGGCTTTGCAGTATCAGCTAGTCTGATCTGCCAGTAGCCAGCTGTTAGGTCAAATGTGCTGAGATATTTGGCAGAGGCCAAAGTATCTATGAGCTCATCTGCCCTGGGTATTGGATGGGCATCAGTCCTAGTGACTGCATTGAGACCCCTGTAGTCCACACAAAACCTCATCTCTCTTTTTCCACCACTGGTGTGAGGTTTCGGTACAAGGACTACTGGACTAGCCCAAGAGCTATCTGAGGGTTCAATAACTCCCAATTCCAACATTTTCTGGACTTCAGTCCTGATACAGTCCCTGACATGGTCAGGTTGCCTATAAATCTTGTTTTTAATAGGCAGACTGTCCCCAGTGTCCACTTCATGAGTGCACCAGGTGGTCTGACTGGGTGTCAGTGAAAACATATGTCTAAACTGATTGAGGACTTGCCTGCAATCAGTTTGTTGCTGGGTAGTGAGGCTGCCTGCCAAGGCTACACCATCAACTGACCCATCGTCAGGGTTCTGTGAGAGCAGGTCAGGGAGTGGGTCACTCTCTTCCTCCTGCCCTTCATCAGTAGCCATGAGCAAGCCCATGTCTGCCCTGTCCACATATGGTTTTAACCTGTTGACATGGAGAACCCTGTGGGGACTCCTGGGTGTTCCTAGGTCCACTAAGTAAGTGACCTCACCCTTCTGCTCAACAATAGTGTGGGGTCCACTCCATTTATCTTGGAGAGCTGCTGGGGCCACTGGCTCCAACACCCACACCTTCTGTCCTGGCTGGTAAACAGTCAGAACAGCCTTTTGGTCATGCCAGGCCTTCTGAAGTTCCTGGCTAGCCTCAAGGTTTTTGGTTGCCTTTTTCATGTACTCAGCCATCCTGGAGCGGAGACCAAGTACATAGTCCACTATATCTTGCTTTGGGGGCTTGAGAGGTAACTCCCATCCTTCCTTTACCAAGCACAGTGGACCCCTCACAGGGTGGCCAAACAGAAGTTCAAAAGGGCTGTAACCAACCCCCTTCTGAGGCAAATCCCTATATGCGAATAAAAGGCAGGGCAAGAGTATGTCCCATCTACGCCTAAGCTTTTCTGGGAGCCCTTTAATCATGCCCTTCAAGGTTTTGTTGAATCTCTCAACTAAACCATTGCATTGTGGGTGATAGGGTGTGGTGAACTTATAAATCACTCCACACTCCTTCCACATTGCTTTTAAGTACCCAGACATGAAGTTAGCACCCCTGTCTGATACTACCTCCTTAGGAAAGCCCACTCTTGAGAAGATTCCCAGGAGGGCCCTTGCCACCACAGGTGCTGTAGTGGTCCTGAGGGGAATAGCTTCTGGGTACCTGGTGGCATGATCCACTACCACCAGGATAAACCTGTGCCCAGAGGCTGTTTGGGGATCCATGGGACCAACAATGTCAATCCCTACCCTTTCAAAGGGCACCCCCACCACAGGTAGTGGTATCAGGGGGGCCTTTGTAGTGCCACCTGCTTTGCCACTGGCTTGGCAGGTTACACAGGAGCGACAAAACTCCTTACTGTCTTCAGACATGTGGGGCCAGTGAAAGTGAGGGACAATTCTGTCCCAAGTCTTGTTCTGGCCCAGGTGACCTGCTAAGGGAATATCATGGGCTAGGGTCAATAGGAAGCCCCTGAACTTCAAAGGTATTACCAACCTCCTGGTAGCACCAGGCTTGGGGTCTCTACTCTCTGAGTACAGGAGTCCATCATCCCAATACACTGTATGGGGACCACTAGCTTTCCCAGCAGCCTCAGCAGCAGCTTGCTGTCTGAGGGGTTCAAGGGAGGGGCAGCTCTGCTGCTCCTGGCTCAGATCTGCCCTAGAAGGTCCCCCTGTCCCCAAGAACTCAACCTGGTCAGGTTCAAGTTCCTCTGGGACAGTTCCTTCTTCAGGGCTGAGATCATCCCCCTCAAGGGACTGATCTTCCTCCTGAGCCAAGGGGGAAGGCACTGCCTTAACCCTACTACTCCTCCTCTTGGAAGGCACTTGGTCCATTCTTCCAGAATCCAAGGCCTGTTCAGTGCTAGACATTTTGGCTTGTGACCTGGTCACAGCAAACACATCTGCAGGGATCCCCAGCATTTCTGCATGGGCCCTGAGCTCCACTTCTGCCCAAGCAGAAGTCTCTAAGTCATTGCCAAGCAAGCATTCGACTGGTAGGTTTGCACTTACCACAACCTTCTTAAGGCCAGTTACCCCTCCCCAGGAGAAGTTAACAACTGCCAGAGTATGGTCTGTTCTGACATTGCTAGCATTGGTCACTTGGTACATCTCACCAAGCATAACTTGCCCAGGAAGCACAAGGTCTTGTGTCACCATTGTGACACTTGCCCCTGTGTCCCTAAATGCCAAAGCCTCACGTCCATTGATTAAAGGCTGTTGTCTGTACTTGCCCAGATTACTGGGACTCACAGTGGAGGTCACATCCATGCCTCCATCACAGACTAACACAGCCTGAGTCAGTTCTCTGACTAAGTCAGAGCCCAACTCAGTTCCCAGGGTGAACCCTACTAAACCCTTTGCTGGAGCACTTCCACCAACTGTACTAGGGGGAACAGGTGCCTTAGGGGCATTGGTGGGTGCTGGACTGGAGTCTTTGGACTTGGTGCAATCACTGGTCCAGTGGGTCTTTTGCTTACAGACCTTGCACCATGGTTTTCTTTGGCCTTTCCCTTTGGTAGACTGTGAATCCCCACCAGAAGAAGATTTTTGGGGGCCTGATGAAGACTTTTGATCTTTACCCTTCTCCCCACCCTTGTCAGAGTTCTTAGCATCTTGCTTCTTGGTTTCCCCACCTTGGTTCTGTACCTTCTGCTTCACCCTGGTCCTGACCCATTTGTCTGCCTTCTTTCCCAATTCTTGGGGAGAGGTCAGATCAGAGTCTACCAGGTATTGATGCAACAGCTGATTTTGACAGTTATTAAGAATCTGCTCCCTCATTATCAGATTGTACAATCCTGAGAAGTCACACACCTTACTGCCCATCAACCAGCCTTCCAGAGCCTTGGCAGAACAATCCACATAGTCTACCCAGTCTTGAGTCTGTGCTTTTTGGGTGTCTCTGAACTTCAACCTGTACTGTTCAGTGGTTAGGCCAAACCCATCAATAAGAGCACTCTTCAAGACCTTGTAATTATCAGCATCCTCCTCTCTAACAGTGAGGAGCTTATCTCTACCTTTGTCAGCAAAGGAGAGCCACAAGATTGCTGCCCACTGCTCTTGAGGGACCTTCTGTACTTTACAGGCCCTCTCTAATGCAGTTATCCATTTGTGGATATCATCCCCACTCTGGTAGGGAGGGACAATCTTGCTCAGGTTCCTATGGTCATAGGACCTTTCCCTGTCTCTAGGGACATGGCTGCCACCATGGGACTCTAGTCCCAACTTTCTTCTCTCTCTAAGGAGATCTAGGGATTCCCTATCTAAAGCCAATTGCTTTTTTCTGATTTCCAGCTGAGTTTCCTCATACTGGACCAGTCTGGCTCTCCTCTCATGAGAGGATTCCCTCCTGTGAGAGGAGACAGAGCTCCCTATAGAGGTGCCAGAGTGGTTAGACTCCTGAGAAGGAGATCTAGACTTCCTGGGCACACTCTTAATCCTTCCTGGGGGGACAAAGAGGGTGTCATCTTGATCATCCTCATCATCGTCCACAGGAGGGATTGGGTTCTCCAGGTCAGGGTCATTGTCACCCTCCTGGCCAGTTTCAGAGGGGGGGGCTGGGGGTATTGGTACCCCTGGCGTCCTCCTCTTCTCCTGCCCCACCCTCAGCTCCTACCCCTTCAGTCCCCACGGGCTTACTAAGGTCATAAGCCACCAACAACTCCTTGAGGTGTTGGGTGGTGGGGCTTTGGCCTGTCCTTATTTTTCTCAAGTTACATAAAGCTCTCAATTCCAAGAATGGGAGTGTATCATACTTGGAGGGTGGAAGCTCAATGGCTTCCTGCAAGGATTCTTTGGATCCTGCCCTTAAAGACATTACTAGTGTGGTGTGGTGTGGTGTATGCACTACCTACTCTAGTGTGGCCTACTAAACTCTCTTGAGTTGTAGAAAGGGTTGTGCTATCCCTTAACACACAACTCTAAGTTCAGTAGAACTTACTGTATTCTAAGCTTAAATTATATGTACCTTAGGTACCTTTAGTGGTTTTCAGTTGATCAATTCAATTGAGATTATCTGGTAAAACAATAGCAAGCTGGAATCCCACACGCTGCACACCAATGTGAGAAGTTGGCCTGGCATATGCTGTCCACTAATTATAGTGGGCACCTTGCACCAGTCCAAACAACCCCTTATTGGAGATAGGTTAAAGACAACCTTATTGAAAGCTATCCTAGTGGTAGCTATGGAGAGCAGCCTTCAGGCTAAGTCTTGAAGGAATGTAAAGCAGCTTGTTTTACCAGTCTATAATCTCTTGAGTGATCAAATGAAAGAGTACCACACCAGGTATATATTCAAAATATATGTATTTATTGCTAAACACACCCCTCTAGTCTCTTTATGAGGCTAGAGTTCAAAATACATAAGTTATAAGTTATTAAATCACAGTAATAGCACAAATACACGTTTGGGCCCTAGGGGCGTACCAAACCATATACCAATAAAGTGGTATGCGAACCACGACTGAACTAGACACTAGGCCTAGAGCCTCTAGAAGTGCTTGGACCACAAGGAACCACCCAAGGTAGTGACACAGGGGACCTACGGGAGACGCGTGCAGTGTAAATACACAACCGCGATACGCCGTTGACTTCTATGGAGAAAGTCGGGATCGGGAAAATAGAGAAAAGGGACACTTAGAAGAGGACTAGGACAAAACCCTTTGAGATCTAGGACTTTGAAGAGTCTCTACCCACGGGAGCACCGGAGTACTCGTGTTACCTCACCCAGGGAAGCCGGGTGCATAGGTGCCTTTCGGGGTCGGGTTTCGTCGTCGATTCGAATGGCGATCTGCTGCAAAGTGCTGCTGGCGGCCAAGAGAAAAGTGTCCGGGTGGATCCAAGAGTGGATCGGAGTTCTGAAGAACCTGAAAGCAGAGGGGACAGAGTCTGGGTCACTAGCCAGTGACCAGGAAGGCGATGGACAGATGCCCACCGATGTCGAGTGCTTCAGGTGCATTGACGGTCGTCTTGACTCTTCAGCCACGAGGTCCAGGAGGCGTTGTCGGCAACCAGGAGCAGGATTCGGGCTGGTACACGATGTCTGTCGAGTGCTGAGGTGTCGGCGACCGGATTGGACCCAACAAGCCTTGGCAACGGCAAGTCTCAGTGAAGATGTAGATCGTCGATGGTGCAGACCAGCAAGGTCTGTGGAACTCACCCAGCGAGGGTAAGTGAGGGCAGGCCTGGAGCAACCAGGATGCCAAGTAAGAAAAGGATTGGCCTTCGTTAAGGGCTACTAGCCAACGGGCTAGCGACCGCGAAGGAGCCTCGTGACGCCGCACGTGGATCTGGCTTACAGGACACTCGTGGAGTGGGGGCCAGTGATCTTCAGTGCAGTTGGTGCTGGAGGCTAGGGCTACTCGGAGCCCAAAGCACGACTTCTTGGGAGACTCAGAAGAGGATGCACTTGCAAATGTGCTCGGTGTCCAGGGGTCACGGTCTCAAGTCACCCACGATAGCCACGGGCCTCAGCTTTGCTGGGGACTCAGGGTAGCCTCGGGGACGTCTGAGAATCTACCTCTGGTGATGCGATGACTTCGGCGTCCGGCGGGAGCTTCAGAAATGCAAACCGGACAGATGCTTCTTTGGTGCCTGCCAAGCAGGGGAGTCACTCCTTGACCCCAAGGGAGATTCTTCTGTCCTCTAATCGTGAGTAGAGCGTCGAAGGTCCAGGATTCAGTTTCAGAGTTTCGTCCAGGGATAATCTAAAGTCCTAAGGACGGGGTTCCTATCTTTATACTAAAGGTAGGGGTTGGACTACTCTGTGGCCCCACCTATGGGTGGGTCAGGGCAGAGGGGTGGCTACACCCCTTTCCCTTTGTCCAGTTCGCGCCAAAGCAGGGGCTGCAAGCCCCTGATCCGGTTTGAACTGGGGTATGCACAGGGACACCAAATGTGCCCCCAGTGCAGGACTTCAAAGCACCCGAAAGTGCTCCCACCCAGCCCCAATACACATTATCCTGTCTGGGGAGGTGGGACAGGAAACCTATTGTCCAGGCCTCCCCTGCCGGAGTTTCGTCCAGCAGCAGGAGGCCAGACTCGTGTCTGTGGCAGCAGCATCCATTTTGTGATGCCAGGGCTCTGGAAAGAAGTTACCGGACTAGTCAGAGTTAACATGTCTTTCCCTCTAGAAGGGTGGAATGCTACCCCCGCCGCCAGGATTGGCGGGGGGGTAGTATTCCAAGATGTTTGACACCAAACACGACATGTTTAGGTGCAGCCATTCCAAAGTTAGCATTTTACCGCGAGGATATAATGCGCTTAAGAGTATATGGTCAGGCTGCACTACAAACAGCATCAGAGATGGTCTCCGAACGCTGCAGAGGGGCCCTGCTCATGCAGGGGCACCCTCTCACATAGGAACCACGCACTCTGCCTTTAGGATTGATAAGGCCTACCTTAGGAGTGACTTATAGGTTTATATGTGTGTATGTATTTCGTGATATAGGTAACATATCACAGTAAGGGGTGCATGCACCACCTTACCCAGGCTGCAGTAGCAGACCTGTGGTGTCAGTTTGGATGGCCTTCCAGGGGTGGCATAATACATGCTGCAGCCCCTGGCAGGCCTCTGAGGTACCTATGCCCTTGGTACATAGTATACCATATACTAGGGACTTATAAGGGCACTCCAGATCCCAATCAGTGATGTGCCTAAGGCACATGGAAACCATTTTAGAGAGGAAGCAGCTAGGCTGGGGTTCTGATTAGCAGGGCCCCAGCCAGACTAATGTCGAAAAACAGTGAAGCATCAGCAAAAAGTGGGGGTACCCATGTGAAGCAGATCCTACTCTCCTACAACTATGTGTAGCATGCTGTCACTGTACAGCTTGATCTGTCCGGCATAGTTGAGGGTCAGTGGTGCAACAGCCATTTTGCTACAGGGTGATGTGATGACGTGCTCCGTCTGCCTGAGCAGTCAGCAGAGTGCAGCCTCCGTCGATGCTGTGAATTCTGGAATGGATGTAAGGCGGATGGACTTGTGGTATAGCATGGGCGGAGGACACAGTCCCTCATCCCACATGCTTCTATGAATAGTCAAGGCCAGTGGTGTGTGACTCTTACCACATTACTTTCATTTGGTCCACATGGAGGAGTGGTATTATTGCATTTTGTGGTGTTATCTATCTTTCATGTTGTGCGCTATCTGCCAGTGGACGTTTTCCTCTGCATGGCTATGTTTTGCTTCTTGTTGGTACAATGGCTCCATTCTCCAGCATTATTTGTAGCAATGTTATTTCGGAGCAGGAATGGAAGGCCATTCAGTGCTATCTGCTCTCCCGTGTGTGGGCGGGTCACTGCGTTTCCGCTGTACATTTCGGGTTCTGTGTGGGTGTTGTGATTGTGCACACCTGTTCTCAGGCAGCCGGTTTTTTCTATTTTGTACATTGCATGTGTTGTTGTTGCGAGCAGGATGATTTTGGTATTTCTTGTTGAGACTGCATGCCTTTTCCGGACATTGTTGATATTCTGCGCTGTTATGTGGTAGCCGCCGTGTGATTATCCATGTTTTACATACAAGGGTGTGTCCTATTTCGCATTCACATTACTCCCCTGTTCGTGACACTTGTGTGACGTCAAGTTGACAACTGTGAGTTGTCGGTTGTGGACATGACTGATGCAGGAAGGCCACGTGACATGTACCTTCAGGGTGGGGCTGGTGTGTGGGGTGTGTAGTTGTGGCCCTGTGGTGTTTGTGTGCAGCCGGATTCTTGCGCAGTCGTTGGCCACTGTGTTGTGCGCATGTGTACCTGCGTCATCGCCGCTAAGCTGCGGTGCCGTGACGGGGACGTCACTTCCTGGGGCCGGGTCATGGGTGCCCAGGCTGTTGCGAGTTGTTTAGTTTTGACAGGTGGGACCTGTGTGGGTACAGTGGTGGATGTGTCCTGGCCACACAGGGGTGTCTGGGGAGGCCATGTACACTTTCCCCGCCCTTGCACTGTGTGCATTGTTTTCGTACCCTTGTTGTGTGTCTGCCTACCTGCGTCGTGGTGGTGCGTTCACTCCTAGGTGGTGCATCAGGTAGAGCAAGGGGATGGCCTGGAGTGCAGGATTCATCTCTGGGTGGTCCGCCTTTTTAGTCTCCGTCAGGTAAAGTCGAGTCTCCGCCTTGGTATCTCGTGCGGTGTCTCTTAGCCGGTGGGGCTGTTTGGTTGTGGCATCGTAATTTGTACGCCGGGCGGTACGTCATTTCGTCAGACGGTGTGTCTCCATTGGCTCGCGCCGCTACGTAGACTGGCGCACTTTGATGGCGGACGGCGCAGCAGGCTTGCCGGCGGTGTTTGCCTGACTAATCACATCCTAATTTGGCGGGCGTGTGGCCCGTTGCTGGCGGACGGTAATTTGCGGTTTTTGCCTCCGTCAGCACGGCGGTCGTGCTTCCGCCCGACATCGTAATGGGCCCCTTAGTGCCTATACCAACAAATTGTGTTATTTACTGTTTATCCTCAGTGAACATAACTTTTTTTTTTACATGTAGGCCCCATGAATTGCGTTATTTTTCTGATGTTCTAACATAACGTGTGTGCAGGTGTGTCCTTGTTTGTTTTTTCTTTAACCTGTACTTTATACTAACTACTCTGATTAGCTGGTATTTTAACCTTTAGAACGGCCACTGAGTAATGATGTGTAATTGACCATGCACGCTTCTGACATTTCCAATCAAGGTAAATTGCAGGGGAAGAGTATGTGGTCAACACATTAATACTTTTAGGCTGTAGTAGGAATACCTATTTTATTTACCTAACTAGGTAACAAATCCTTTCACCCACCTTGGTGTTATAAACATATACTATGTAATCAGATTGCCCTCTAACTCTGTGGGAACCTGGGTTATTGTAAATACTGCAATGAAAATTAAGCTGGAATTCAGGTGCTTGGAGTTGCATTAAAAGTAGTATTTTCTTGCACCAGTTTTGTAAATAAACAATTTTAGTAGTAGGTGGTGCAAGACAACTAGACAGCCTTTATTTTCCAGTAATAAATACACAAACTTTACTTTTATAGTGATGACTATCTGAAATTGGCTTTAAAAGCTACTAATAAAAAAAAGACGGTCTCCTATGTCCTAATATGCTTGTGTCCTTTACTCCAAATAATTTTCTATGACACCTACAGTGTAAACCTTATTGTAAATATTTAAAGTGCAAAAGACTGGCCAATGGTTTTTTCATCCCAAACCCTTCCAATCTACTTATTTTATTAATTCCACAGAAACATCCTCATTTGGCAATGGCATGCATGGAACCAAAAAGTTAGTTACCAGGTTCTCCATCAGAGGAATTTTAATTAAAGTAAATGTTACTACGTACCAAGAATTTCAATTACCCGTCTCGAGTTAGTTTAGGTTAATTTTAAACTTTTCTTTTCAATGGTAAATTCTTTATCAAAAATCTACTTTAATCTTCAAAAACTCCAAACATCTCTGCGTATGACATCATGAAGAAAAAAGGGTTTTCAAAGAATGCAGTAAATAACCATATCAAGGCAACTTTTTCTTTCTTGGTTAACAGATTTAGATAATCAGCACATGCTGAAAAATGAAAACTGTTTCTAAAACACCAATTGGAGCCTTGAGGTGAATACCTCTTCAAGTGCTGCATAATTACGGAAACAAATTCCTTTCATTTCTTCCTCCATGAAAAGTTAGTTACAGAAAGATTTAAGCAAGAACATTTCCACCTGCGTTTTAAAACTATTTTTATTAGCTAATTGATTTTAGAGATTAAGTCTTCATTGAAGATGTCATTACATAAACAATTTGTTCTGGTTTAATTTAATGTTTTAGTGCAGAGAACAACTTTGACATTCTAGGCACTTCCTCTGTAGTACGGAGGATGTCAATGGGTCGTCCTTGGCACTAAAAATGAAAATTCTTCCGTTTTAAAAGTCAGAAGCATTTTCTTTTTCAGAATCAAAGTCGGGATGCGAGCATCCAGATTTCTTTTTAGGTCGAGCATCAGTGCGCATGCGCGGTCTGCAAGACCTGTTATAGTGAACAAAACCACTTTATTTCTGCCTGCTACTTACTATTGGCTCCCTCCTCCGTCGCTCTTCTGTGCTGCATCCTAAATCGCTCTCGCAGCCGACACCTCCCTTCCGGTCTAGGCTAAGGAGCACCGGCCAACCACTGCCTGCTTATGCTTACTTTCTTTATCTGTTGTTTAGAGAATTTCCCTCCCACCACCCTCTGACACAAATGCAGCGTTTCCTTTAAACATACGGCACACCCGTCTCTGCTTCCGCCCATCCTCCAACACAAATGCATCAAGGTACGCCATAGAAAGCTAATTTAATCAGCTGCGCTACACAGGCCTTTTATCCTATCCTACTTGCTTCAGTGACTGGAGACATTGGAGTGCAGAGGGCAGGCACAGGATAGGCCCCCATAGCTACCTCAGCAGGTAGGAGACCATTGCTTTTGCAGATGTCACTTCCAATTATACAACAACCATCTTGACCCCCAAGGACATGCCCCTCTGCTTAAAGTTCATATCCTAGCTGCATTGTGAATCAGAGGCAGAGATCGTTAAAGGAGGGGACAACGACTTCCGCGCCTTGGGAGAAGTACAGCCACCATCTAATCTTCTCCCACGGCACCAATGTGAAGAAACTTCAGAATTCTTTGCAAGGCTGAGGCAATTGGATTTTGGCGAGGTTCTCTGCCGGGAGCGAAGACCAATGTTTCAGAAACTCCTGCTTGGTTCCGGGAGCCTGCAGGCATATATGCCCGTTATGGTGCCTTCCCTCAGATTTGTAGAACTACTATGTTTTTAGTAAACATGTCTCTCCTAGTTTGCAAACTTTCATTTCTGTCGAGTTTTTAGTAAGCACACGTGTGGCGTTCAAATTTAGTGTGTTTTTATTTGACTTTTACGTACGTATGTGAGGTGAAAACTTGCGGGACATTTTATGGCTAGCAGGTCAATAAGAGTTCACGCAAAGTTGAAATCTCAAGCCTTATAGTATCCGAGACTCTGATTGCTCTGTGAGTGGAACCGTCGCTGCTGAAATATGCAGTGAACAGCCGGTTAGGAGTATTGACAATTTATCAGTTTTCTCCCAACCCAAGAGCGGGGGGTGGAGGTTTTTAGGACCGGGCTGGTGGCAGCAAGCGTTATTTTTGGCTACCAATCTTCTGCCTCCTTACATTTGAACGGTGACTTCAGGTGAGGGGACCGCTGAAGTTTTCGAAGAGGCCAGCTCCATGAGCCAGCGGCCGACTCCTGAGACCACCTCCGGCCATACCCCTGGTGCGGTGCACATTTCTGTCCTTCTGCCCAGCTCCCATCTCCCCAAAAGTCCTGAAGCAGTTGATGGTGCAGTGCCTACTGTCATCCCACCCCTGGAGCCTCGTCCACCACTACCCTCTCCAGTTACAGTGCTGTTTACATATCCTACTCGCGGCTCAGTGCCAGCTATTTTTCTAGCCAAGAATCCACTATCCTCTGCCCATAGGCACAGCGCCATTTCTATTTGCCAACATTATATACAGCGCCCACCTTGCTTCTACCCCAAGTACAAGGAGTCCTGCCTTCAAACCTTCACCACAGTGCCCAACATTTTCCTAGCCTAGGAGTCGGAATGGGCCTCTGCTAGTCCTACTACAGATGTAGTAGCTTTCTTCCTTGGCCAGCTAGTGCCTAGTGTGTTGTCCTTCCCAAGGCAGACTGTTGCTGTCCTCTTACAAAAGGTGCAGTGCCTGGCATCCTCCTACCTCAGGAACAGTGCCCAATGCTGGTCCACAACTTGTTAAAGTGCCCACTGTTCCCCTACTATGGAAGGAATGGCACCCATCATGGTACTTCTCCCGGCATTATACCCCTAACTATCCTCTCATATCAGGTAGAGTACACAATATCTTTAAATGCCAGGTGCAATCACCTCATACATCCTTCTGCTGCCAGTACAGTAATCCGGCCCCCCCCACTGTGTCTCAACTATCAGCAATACATTGTTACCTAAAAAAAACTGAAAAGATAGACAGAAACAACAAATTTGTACCAAATCACCACTCAGCACCACATCTGCACAAGAGCACCACCACCTCAGTAACACTTACCACCACCTCAGCACCAGTGCAGCACCACTGCACTACAAAATCCCATTACAATTAATACCATTTAATTACGACCCACATAATCCTACAACACACAATGCCACATATTTCCAATACACAACTCCACAACAAACAATTCCAATGCAACACAGCTCTCCATGGCACTTCCACCAACTGTCATCTCTCCACAATACACACACTGCCCCATATCTCTCCCTCACAATACCCATTTTCATCGTGCAATCCCTCCGCCCTCTCATCCCTCCCGATCTCCTCTCTATAATACCTCCTCGTTCTGTGCACCAGCCCACCTCGCCTCCCAGGGGGCCCCTCCCCTTCATCCCTCTCTCTCTGTTTCTCATCCCTCTCTCTCGCACACTCTTTCTGCCTCTCTCATGTGGTTCACTTCAGGTCTTTCCGCACAATATCTTTCCCGTACCTTTTCAAGATGTCAGTCCCTCAAACCCATGCTCTCCTCCTCTTCTTCGGGTGTCTTCTGTGTACACAAACACTCCCTCTATATAAATCTGTGGCCTGCTGTCCGCTTCTTTCACTCTCACACACACTTTCTGCTCCTCTGTCTGGAGTTCATTCACCACTTTGTGCACAAACTACCTATCCTCTCATCTTCCTTTCTATCTATTCTCTGCAGTTCTCACCCCTATCTATTCACTATGCCACATAATTCCACTACACACCACACAATAACACACCACCCCATTCCACAAATAATTCCAATCCAAACCACATAGATCCACAACACTCCAAACAAAAACAGAGGGGTTAAAGACATTACCATTTACAATGCCAATAACTACTTGCAAAAGCAAGACCTATTTCATTGCAAATGCGTGTTTATTTAGCTGTAATGCTACAGCACATGGACATCACAGCAAACAAAAGTGAAAGCACAATGCGCTATTGGCAAGGTCTGCTTCAACTTTTGATGTCCCCTTTCCAGTGATCTGTCTCCCTAGTGCTGCTAGCACCTGGACACAAACGGCCCTAAAATATGCAGCACAGTCCCCGGTTTGATTTATTTTATTTTTTTATTTTAAAGGTTTTGTATAGCGCGAACAAGACCCTTGCGGGTATCAGAGCGCTTTACAGGGCATATATAAGTGAAAGACATGAAAAACAAAAAGATACTATAGGTTATGTTAATACATCAGTGTTAACTAATAAAGAATAGCAGATTTCTACACGAATGTATAAAATAGTTCAAGTGAATTTGGCCAAGAGAATCGCTTTAACTTCTTTTTTGAAGGATGCTGCAACTGGGTTCTGTCTCGTTTCTGGGGGGTAAGGCATTCCAGATCCTGGGCGCCATTCCTGAGAAGGTACGGTTATATGTTTTCTTCTTGGTAAATCGTTGTGGTTTCAGAAGAAGATTAAAGGAACTCCTAGTGGTTCTGTTCCCACCCGATAGTACCAGTTTCTCCGCTAGGTATCTAGGGGTGTTGTGATGTAATGCCTTGTGTGTCATACAGGCGATTTTCAGATGGATTCTGGCCTCAAAAGGTAGCCAGTCGAGGGCACGAAGGTCCGGGGAGATATGACAGTTTCTTTTGGAACCTGTGATGAGTCTGTCGGCTGCGTTGATTGAAGCTCTTAGAGGGGCCGTCGTTGATCTGGGAAGGCCGCAAAGAGCGACACTCCCATATTCCACTTTGGGGATTACAAGAGACTGAACTGCCTGTTTAAAGTCATGTGCGGGTATGAAGGGTTTCAATCTTCTCAAGGTGTTCATCTGAAAATTTGCTCCTTTAGTTGCAGCGCTGATGTGATTCTGCATATTTAGCTTGTTATCCAGAGTTATTCCTAATGATTTAGCAGAGTCGATGATGAGAGGTTGACCGTTGAGTGCTGTTAGGTGCTTCATCCATTCGTGGATGATGGTTGTTTGGCTAGAGGGGGCGATTAGGAGGAATTCTTTTTGAGGGTGTTTAGTTTTAAGTGGTTTTTGGCCAGCCAGGATTGTGTTTTTTGGAGCGTTGCGTTGAGGGACTTGATGTCTTCAAGTGATTGGACCTTAATGTAGAGTTGTGTGTCGTCTGCGTACATGTGGTAGTGGACATTTGAAGAGTTGAGAAGCTTGGTGAGTGGTTCCATAAACAAATTGAAGAGTGTCGGGGAGAGAGAAGATCCCTGGGGTACTCCAAGAGTGACTGGGGTGGGCTTTGATAGGGATTGATTGATCTTGACTCTTTGTGTTCTGTTTTGAAGGAAGGAAGTGAACCAGTTTAGAACCGTTCCAGATAATCCCATTCTATGTTTCAGGAGGTCTAGTAAGTTATCATGTTTGATGGTGTAGAAGGCTGATAGGTCAAGCAAGATTAGTAGACAGGCTTTGTTTTGGTCCAATATTTTTAATGCGTCATCTATTATGTGGGTCATGGCTGATTCGGTACTGTGCCCTGTTCGAAAACCTGATTGGAATTGATCGAGCAGGTTGAAGTGGTCAATGTGGTTGATAAGCTGCGTGTGGACACATTTTTCTAATAGTTTAGCCAAGGTAGGGATGTTGGATATGGGGCGATAGTTATTCAGGTCTGACGGATTCGCCGCTGTTTTTTTTAAGATGGGTGATACCTGACCTGCTTTGAGGATGTCTGGGATGGTTCCTTGCAGAAGAGAGGTGTTTATAATCCTAGTCCATAGAGGCACTAACAATGGAATGAAGTCCTTTGAGTGGGATGCTGGGAGCGGGTCTGTGAAGTGATTGGAGGGATTCAAGGCTGTGAGCGTTTTTAGGATATTTTCTTCGCTGTAGAGGTAGGAGGCCTAAGAGGCGTTTTTGAGGTCAGGTTTTGCGGAAGGGCTAAGCGGGGCCAGTGAGGAAATCCTGTGTGGGTCGGAATGGGATAAAAAATCGTTAAGTAGGTCTATCTTTATGTTTTCTGTTTTCGTTGTGAAAAAGGAAGCAAATTCCTCACAATTGGGGAGTGTTTCTGGATTAACTTGGGGGGAGTGGTAGACACCCTTCGATTGAGATTTGATTATTTCGAATAATCTTTTGGGTCGATTCTTGGCTTGGTCAAATTGTTTACTGATTAAGTCCGCTTTTGATCCTCTAATTTTTCTGAAATATGAGTTTCTTGTGCTTCTTAGTAATTTGAGGTGGTTAGGGGATGGTGCTGCTCTCCATTGTCGTTTGATTGCTCTTATTGATCTTCTGTCTTCGTTTAGCCTACCATCATACCAGGGCTTTGAATCTTTTGTGGCGACTCTTTTCAATTGTAGGGGAGCTAGCTTGTCTAATACCGTATTCATAGAGTCGAAATAATGATTAGTCAGGTCATGAACATCATTTAGACCATCAGGTGGGGGCATGAAGATAGGACTCGCGTTTGCTAGTGAGACAGGATTGACGTTTTTGAGGTTCCTCTTCAAGATTTTCGTTCTCGTGGGTTGGACAGAGTAGTTTAACTACTTCATTGATATGGAATGTAATGATGTGATGGTCAGACCAGTCACACAGGAGGATCGATTCCAGCTGGGTGGAGTCCGCTTTGGAGATTACTAGGTCGAGGGTTGCGCCTTTTTCATGGGTGGGGCTGTTACAAATTTGGGATAAGTTAAGGTCCGATAGGGAAGTTTTGAGGCCATTGACCTCCGGGTCGTCTGGGTCATTCCAGTGGAGGTTGAAGTCCCCCAGGAATATCTGAATGTTCTGTTGACCGACATTTGTGGCAATAATATCCATTACGTGTTCAATGAAGGGAAGGTTGTTTCCTGGTGGATGGTAAAATGAATGTAGTGAGCATATTGGCTTGTTATTGTTGGTGATGTTCAGACATAGGTATTCACACGAAGAGAGAACCGGAGAGTTGGAGCGGTTCACAGAGAGGTTGTTCTGATGTATGCAGGCAATACCACCACCTGGCCTATCAATTCTATCTAGTCTTGTAATGTGGAAGTTGGGGGGGGGGGGAACTAGTATGTCTAGGATGGGCGTGGATGATCATTTAGCCAGGTTTCCGTTAAAATTATGAGGTCAGGTTTGTTAGCTAGAATGAGATCTGCTATATCGGCTGCGTGACATGCGGCCGATCTACAGTTTAGTAGGATACATTTTAACCGGGCCTTGGTAGGAGTAGTGTTGGGGTCGAGTGAGATGGGTACTCTCATGAGGTTGTTTTCAACAATGTAAGTAAAATGTAAATACCTCTGTGGATGTGTCTAGTAGCTCTAGATGCATTGGGAGGGATGGACTGGATTGAGGACAGTATCTGTGTGTTGTCTGTGTAGGCAGGATTAGGGGGAGGAGTCGGGAGCTCGTAAGAGTGTAGTATGGAAGTTAGATCTTTCAATGATAGAGGGGTTTTTATTCTGATCGGCCGGGATGAGGAACTGTTTTCCATCTAGGGATCTTTTGTATCGGGGTGCTCGGACGGTGCTGATTAAAGCATTTTGCGTGTGGCTTGGGTTGTTGAATGATCAGGTCATGTAGAGTTTGGATGTCTTCTTTGACTCTTCTTCTTTGATTGTTCCGATCTTGTGCGCTAGACTAAGCCTCAATGAAGTAAGGTACTGTTTTTATGGGGAACAGGGCGGGAATGCTGGGTGATAGGATCTGTGCAAAATCTGCAATTTTCCCTCAAAAAATGCAAAGAAAATGCATGGTTTTAGGCAACTATTGATGTGTAGGGGCATGGAGTGTAAGGAAACAACCTGGGATCCATGCAAGGTACACCAGCCTGGACTCCCCTGTGTATCCAGTTTTTAAAAAATGTCTAGCTTTGGTAGGTTTCTATAGGCAGAAGCCAAGCCCGGCCCAAATACTGCAGCGAACATTGCAAATCAGTTTTTTTTAATTATTAAACATTGAAATGTTGATGCCTCCACATTGCATTTTGGGGCCTGTTGCGTGACAGCACTAGGCCGAGCCTCACCAGTGAGGTAGCCTTTTTATCAGAAGTGTTAGAACACAACAGTTTAACATTATTATTAATTTAATTTCTCTACATCATTGGTTTCAAATGTAAGTGGGCAAGAAAGATCACAATTTGCTAATATCCCTCTGAATCAGAGGAGTATAGGGTAACCCCAAATTCAGAGTTGTAGACACTCACTAGTCAATTCAGTATCCAGGGCACATTTTAAAAAACTTTTCTATAATCCCATTTTTCACTAAAATTTACCATATAAAGTGCTGCATGGTCGGTACACAATGAGAAATCATTACAAACTGTACCTCAGTTACTGGCTCGGAATAGCGTGCATTTTTGGACAACAAACAATTACCCTTGTGACCAGAAGGGACTAACAGACTTAATGGTATGTAACTTTAGTTAATTGGCCACCAGGGCAAAAACTTCTTTTTTTCTCTACTTATTTCATTATTTTTCTTTCAACTGAGTTTATTTGGGAAAACCATGACAAATTCACACAACTGACCCCACCGCTGAACATTGTTTTTTTTCCAGAAATGTAAAGCTTTTCAGATTGATCCACAGGTTTCACACCTGTATCCACAACAAAACACAAGTAGGTTGAAACTGCAAATAGGAAAAGGGGCCATCAGTTACAGAACTGCAAAAACTGTAATATAAATGTTTTTTTACAACTCTTGGTTGTTCCTGAAAGCTGGTGCTTTTAGCATAGCAAATCTTTTGTTGATGCTGTTTTTTATGAAAAGAAAAAAAAAGTACGCTTCCTTAAACGTTTCATTTTTTTCTTTTAGCAAACTAAATGTTGCTATATTTGGTCTATTTTCTTTGTTTCACAAACTCTTGGTCCCTTCAGAATATACAAAAGAGGGGGTGGGGAGGGTTTAAACAAATAATTTGGCAAGGAAACCTTTCATGGAAAAAACAAGTTAAGAAGGCCTAAGCGCGAAGCACTCCAAAAAAAAGCACTGGGGGTAGAAAAGCATCAGAAGCTAAGAGGATTCTTTTCTCTTTATTGTATAAGTGTTCTGGAAACTTGAATACTGCAATAAAAAAACAAAGGCTGAAAATCAAAAACATTGATAGGAGACAACTCACAATCTTTACAGTGTTTACAGAAACAGTTGCTAGTCTTACCTGTAGGTGTAGTTTTGCAGACTGAATAATTTTCTGGATATACATGGTGTGCTTTAGTCCACCATTGAGTGGTTGGTTCTGGAATATTTTAACTTTTTTTTTGCGTGGGCATCGTAGAGGTTGACCACCATTTGGTGCTATGTCCAACCCCTAATGATGTCAGAGATATACCCTGTAAACCCCTTCGCGTGGTTGCCATCTTCAGATTCTCCCCCCCACCCCCTCTTAGAAACTTGCTAGTGTTCGACTTCCCAGAGAGAAGTGTCTATACCCTCCATTCAGGTTTCTCGTGGCTGTACACAACACACCTGCGGGCAATTTCCTGATCAGCCGCCTTTAAAAACGGGTCACCTCCTCTGCTCTGTCTCGCCCCGGGCAAGCAGAGGAGGGTAGGTCTCTCGCACTTCACGCGCAGGAGCCATGCAAGTACGATCATCTCAGATGCATTCAAATTGTTCTTTCTGACGCTTGGCTTCTTTGCTCACTTGACCTCTTGGTGTGTGAGCCTGACATTACATCTTTATTACAGTTAGCAGCTGTGCGCTAACCTCTGATCCGACCATTGGGACGATTTTGATTGATCCGTAAGTTTCCAAGTTCAAACTTAAGATTACCAGTCACACAGCGATTCACTGTGTGACACCTTCACAGGTTTTAATTACATGTTGTGTGCGCCATGTCTGTACTTACTGTGGTGTTTATATTAGTCTGTCCACTGTCTTCACCATTTGGTAACTATTCAGTGCCAACCACTTCATGTGTATAAAAGCAGAGGTTCTGCACACGGAGAGATAATTCCTTTTAATCAGTGGGATATTTCCACATAACTAAAGGGCTATCGAGTGACACCCTTTAAAACAAACATTTAGAAAAGACCACAACACTGTTTGTTTGATAACAGAGATGACCAATATATTTAAAGCCATATATCTTCTGTGCTTAGAACATAGGATCATTCAGACCAAATACAGACTATGGACAATGTTTTGTAACATATATATACACGTGTAGTAATGTGCCTCAAAATGATACAAGTGCTATGACAATAGACAATACACACAATTAAATTATATCCATATAAGCTTGTTTTAGCGTCCATGTTAGAAATGGGATTTCTGGTTGGCTAGGGCATGCGCCTAAGCCAGGCAGAAACCACCACTCTAGTCAGAGCAAGGGAGTTACACGCTGAAGATAACCCCTGCTCACCCCCTTGGTAGCTTGGCACGAGCCGTCAGGCTTATCCCAGAGGCAATGTGTAAAGCGTTTGCGCAACACACACACACAGCAGCAACACACTAGGCAAACCACAAATGAAACTCCACACAAGGTTATATCAAAAATAGCCTTTGTATTATCATAAACGCATTAGAAACAATCACACATTTACATTGTGCCAACTGGCACTAGGCAATATTCACAGGGGATTATATACAGGACCAGGCCAATCGGGCCACGGTCAGAACCATCAGAATGCAGGTAGTAAATATAAAACACAACCAGTAACTACTGGTACCATAATGACCTAAGCATCATCACATTAGCATTAGACACCACCCTAAAATATCATAGCATGACATTAGGCATAAACACATTAGGTCCCAACCTCATTAGCATAAACACATTACGCATTAGGTATCACCAGCATAAACACATTTGTCATAGGCATCACATAAATCACATTAGGCAATAGGCATCATAAGCCTAAACAGGGCACCACAGTGACACAGCACCTTAGGGCCTTGCGCCCTACTAACCATAGAGTTGAGCCCAGGCCAACTGGCCTTCTGTGGGCTCCAATGCCCTATGTCCCAAAATGTCAGGAATCCTAGTGGGGCCTCCCAAATGGCCCCCTGGCTGCCACGGCAGCGAAACCAAAGTGTGCAAATGCGCTGGGGCGTGGGGTGCAACTCACCCCTGTCTTATCAGAAAAACAAAATGCCCCCGGGTTGCAGCTGCCCGTTCTCTCTCGCGGTGCAGCTGTGAAATTGGGCCTGGCCCCACTGTGCCTCCTGGGTCCCCACTGGGACTCTGAAAGAAAATGGCCCCATCGTTGCAGCTGCCCGCGCTGCTGCAGGGCAGCTGAGAGAATGACCCCTGGCACTAACTGTGCCTCCCGGGTCCCCACGGGGACTCTACTAACAATTGACCCCCAAGTCCCACTCCGGGACTTCTAGCAATGAAATGCGCCCACGTTGGAGCGGCCCGCTCTCCTGCGGGACCGCTCAGGCACCGACAATGTGCCTCGGGGGGCCCCTCTCACCTGGGCTCTTCTGGTGCCTCCTCTGGCAGGGGGAAGGCACCGACAAATGCCAAGTAAAGCCCCACTCACCGGGCTGTTGTGGGCCTCTCTGGTCTCCTCTGGTGCAGGCGCCGGCGGTGGAAGGCAAAAAGAAGAACCGAGCAGCAGGGCACGGAGCGAAGCCTCCGTCGGCCCGCCCACTACCCGGCGACGGCCTCCTGACTCCCGAGGCCTCCGCTTTGCTCCCTGTGAGGCGGGGGCTGGATCCAGAGTGAAGTCTCCGGCAGCTTCGTTCCCCAGAGGCGGACTTCACAGAGTCGGCCTCAGACGCCACGCGGGGCTCTCCTCCTTGTCGGGGAGCCCCGCCCACAGTCAGGCACAGCCGCCTGGCTTCCGGGTCGCATATCCGGTGCGGCGCTTTTCTCCTCTGGTGAATGCGGGGTGGGCTCCCGCTCTTCACAAAATGCGCACAATGCTGGGTAGGCTGATGACGGCTGTAAGCCAGAAACCGGTCCCAGGATGCTTGTTTCCGGTCCAGGGAAGACATGGCTTGGCAGTTCGGGCTGGACTGTTCCCATGAGGCACAGGGTCAGACTGATTTGCATATGGTCATGTCTGAACTGGGGTGGCGGAGTGAGCTAAAGAATGATGATGGATTAAACCCAGATCAGTTGACTGGGGATGAGTGCTTGCAATGTTCAACACTCCGTCCATCATCCCCTTTGGTTTTGCTATGTTTGCCCTAAGTTGGCAGGGTATGCCCAGACGTGGGTCCCTTGCTCACTTTGCCACTGGATTCAAGATAGCCTGGCTGATGACGGCTGTAAGCCAGAAACCGGTCCCAGGATGCTTGTTTCCGGTCCAGGGAAGACATGGCTTGGCAGTTCGGGCTGGACTGTTCCCATGAGGCACAGGGTCAGACTGATTTGCATATGGTCATGTCTAAACTGGGGTGGCGGAGTGAGCTAAAGAATGATGATGGATTAAACCCAGATCAGTTGACTGGGGATGAGTGCTTGCAATGTTCAACACTCCGTCCATCATCCCCTTTGGTTTTGCTATGTTTGCCCTAAGTTGGCAGGGTATGCCCAGACGTGGGTCCCTTGCTCACTTTGCCACTGGATTCAAGATAGCCTGGCTGATGACGACTGTAAGCCAGAAACCGGTCCCAGGATGCTCGTTTCCGGTCCAGGGAAGACATGGCTTGGCAGTTCAGGCTGGACTGTTCCCATGAGGCACAGGGTCAGACTGATTTGCATATGGTCATGTCTGAACTGGGGTGGCGGAGTGAGCTAAAGAATGATGATGGATTAAACCCAGATCAGTTGACTGGGGATGAGTGCTTGCAATGTTCAACACTCCGTCCATCATCCCCTTTGGTTTTGCTATGTTTGCCCTAAGTTGGCAGGGTATGCCCAGACGTGGGTCCCTTGCTCACTTTGCCACTGGATTCAAGATAGCCTGGCTGATGACGGCTGTAAGCCAGAAACCGGTCCCAGGATGCTTGTTTCCGGTCCAGGGAAGACATGGCTTGGCAGTTCAGGCTGGACTGTTCCCATGAGGCACAGGGTCAGACTGATTTGCATATGGCCATGTCTGAACTGGGGTGGCGGAGTGAGCTAAAGAATGATGATGGATTAAACCCAGATCAGTTGACTGGGGATGAGTGCTTGCAATGTTCAACACTCCGTCCATCATCCCCTTTGGTTTTCCCGCGTGGAAAAGAGCACGCAGAGGCGGGCACCCGCTCCTTTGGCGAAACGCTAAGTGGGCACCCGCTCCGTTAGCAAAACGCGGAGTGGGCACCCGCAAAAGTAAAGGCAAACGCGGGATAGGCTCCCGCTTGATCAGCAGTGCAGGGGGGGAATCCCTACGCTCGGGATTCCCTCGGCAGGCACTTCAGCAGCGCGCTGCCAGACGCCAGCTCCTCTTAGCAATAAAAAGATAGCGCTCTTCAGAATAAAAGTAAAGCGCTCACAAGGCGCTAGAGTCCAAAGTCCAGGGGGCAAAGCCGGGCCCTCCAGCAGGGAGGCAGTCCCTCGTGGCGGTTCCTCCTGGAGCCCAGCAGCAGCAACAAGTCCCCAGTCACAAGAACAGCACACCATTCATGGGGTCACAGCCCCTATATTTATATCAACATTTTTCTTTGTCTGCAAAGCACAGGGCTTGGGGGAATCAGTTCCAACTGGATCTGGAGCACTCCGTTTACAGTGCTCACACCCTTCTTTGGGAGATGGGGGCTCTGCCATCAGACACACCCATGACCTAGGCAGGCACAATCCTATTCAGGGCCAGGGGACTACTTCTCCCACTACTTCAAATGCAGATGCCCTATTCAGCCTAGCGCTGACTCACCCTGCCCCTCCTGGAGCGCCACACACCTCCCCAGCCCCTGTCACTCCAAAGCCAAACATGCAATCCACATCAGGCAGGCAGACACATAGCACACAGAAATGCCAACTTCTAAAAGTGGCATTTCTAAAATAGTTATAATAAATCTGCGCACACCATTGTGCAGCATTTATTATTCCTATTCCAACCATACCAAACTTGACCACGCTGCTCCTCTCATATCAGGAATTACCACTGAAACACTTATCAGGGAATCCCCAATGTATTCCTATGGGAGGGCAGCCTCACAGCAGTGAGAAACCAAAATGGCTGTTTGTCACTACCAGGACATGTCACACACTTGAGGTACATGTCCTACCTTTTACTTACAATGCACCCTGCCCATAGGGCTAGCTAGGGTCTACCTTAGGGGTGACTGACATGTAGTAAAAGGGGGGTCACAGACATGGCACACACTTTAGGTGCCACGTCACAGCGGCAGTAACACTGCGCGCACAGGCCCTGCAATGGCAGAGGCCTGGGATAGGTTTGAAAGGCTACTTTGGGGGTGGCGCAATCAGCGCTGCAAGCCCACCAGTAGCATTTAATTTACCAGCCCCGGGTATATGAGATACCACTTTACAAGGGACTGACAGGTAAATTAAATAAGCCAAACAGGTGTAGACCAATTGTACCATATTTACCACAGAGAGCACACGCACTTTAACTGGACAGCAGTGCTAAAGTGCCCAGAGTCCTAAAACCACCAACACCATGTCAGAAAAAAGGCTAGGAGAAAGGCAAAAAGTTTAGGGAAGACCCTGCAAAAAAAAAAGGGCCAAGTCCAACAGTTCAAATATAGTTGATGCCCTTAGAGAAGTCATGTGTTTTTCATCTTGTCTTATATATGTCTAGTTAGGTATGGTACGCATTTTGTTCTCATCACGTCAACGTTTCAGACCCATATAATTTGTTTGGTCCTCCTCCAGAGGTTCGTATTATTTTAATCTAGCATATTGTACAAACTGTGACACACAGGAGCCATCTACTTACCAAGTCTTGGAATTACTGTGTCACACGCAATGTATGCGAGACAAACTGAACGTTGATCCTGACCAGTTGAGTCACAATTGTGAAGGTATCTGCTTATACATGTTCGGTCTTGTGAATGCTTGTAAGTTAGCCATATGACTGTCCTTTTTCCTTAAGACTATACTGGTAATACCCGTGCATCCATTTTGCAAACTAGGGTTGTATTATATTATACACGAGTTACGGAATTTTTACTGCGCTATTTTAATGACTTCAATTTGTTCTCTCTTCCGTCTTAAACTAGTTACAAAACTTTGAGACAAATATGTGACCTACTTTGTTTAGAAAATACATTGTCACTACCCGAGAACATTTGGTTGCTCTGGTAACGGAGAGCAACGTCATTGACTTACGTCTGTCAGCGGCAGCCCTCTCAGGCGCGTGCACGCTGACGCGGCGTCCTTTCACATAAAAGCGAGCATCTTTGAACGAGTCTTCAGAGACGTGGTTCTTCCAAACCGAGCAACACTGATTGTTCAGCTGCCAGAGGTAAGCTACTTCCAATCCTGCTGGTTGACACGCTTTTTTTAATCAAAAGTGACCTGGTAATTCACTAAATCTTTTCCTTTGATTCTATTCAAAGGTACTGGGAAAGCACTTCGTGCTCCCTTATCCAGAAGGTCCATTTAGTTACTCCATCAAAGAGGAAGCACATTAACTGACCTATTTACGATAACAGAGCAGATTGGAAGTTTTCAACTGTTTTCCAAGGTAGGCAGTTCTTTCTCTGCAAAAGACCTAGTGCACTATTTCAATGGGTCATCTGATTCAGATCCCTAAAATGTATCTTTGCTAGCACCTGTTATGTTTCGCAATACAGGATTGAATCTATGAGAAGGGATCACTCGCGAATTCCCCTAATCCTGAGGTTAGCCTCACAGGTGAGCATCAATCGGATATGCACACCTCACACAACGACTTTAGTTGATTCATCAACACTGACATTTAGTATATATATTTTCCTCACCATGCAGGCTGTGCACCAACGTGTTCCTAGTCCTGATGAAGACCCCATTGTGATGTTGCCCACTTACACCTGTTATGTGTGGGGTCGAAACGTCGACGTGATAAGAACAAAAAGCATACCATACCTAACCAGAGATATACAAGACAGGATGAAAAACACGTCTTCTCAAAGGGCATCAACTATATTTGGACACTAAAACAAACTTATGTGGATATATGTTAATTGTGTTTATTGTCTATTGTCATAGCACTTGTATCCTTTTGAGGCACATTACTACATATGCATATATATGTTACAAAACACTGTCCATAGTCTGCATTTGGTCTGAATGTTCCTATGTACTAAGCACACACGATATGACTTTAAATATATTGGTCATCTCTGTTATCAAACTAACAGTGTTGTCTTTTCTAAATGTTTGTTTTAAAGGGTGTCAATCGATAGTCCTTTATGTGGATGTATCCCACTGATTAAAAGCAATTATCTCTCCATGGCAGAACCTCTGCTTTTATACTGTTGTAATTTCCCAGGTTCTGCATGTTACTGGGAGACCCTATTATTATTAATAACCTCTTAATGTGCGTCACCTGTTGGAGACATTCTAATATTGCATACTGTAACAGCAATCCTAATGACATATCATACCAGATATGTCGAATCTATGCTTTCTTTTATCCTATTTTATTCATTTTTTTTCCAGGTTGGACAATCATTTTAATCTTTGAACCAAGCATTTCTCTTTTTTAGGGAATACCTACACTACATATCATGGTACAGGTGTAGGGTAGGTTCCTCACCTTCCTTGGTCCTGAAGAAGCACCGTGGATCTGTTCCGGACAGTTTGGCGCAAAACATGTAGACCCGACTACACTACAGCTACAGATTTGAAGCTACTTGTGTACATTACACACCCACAGTAGCCCAAACCATTTTTTTTTTTTTTTTAATTCTGCCAGGAATTCAAATAAAAAAAATTCTTCGGTATCTACTACAGTTTTATCTTTTTCCTCATTCCTACATACAGAATACATAATCACGTCACACATTTAGGATGCCCTCATATTTTCACACTTCATCATACAGCATACACAACAAAAGATCTCCACCAAAGCACCCTTCATGGGGCCCATAGGGCATTGCAGTGCCAGCCCAACAAGAAGCAACGCCCAATGATGACACAGGACATCTCCAGGGATGTGAAAGCAACAAGAAATAATCCATAGGATTCCCTTTCGAAGGTTTGTCCACCGTTTTGTCTCGCCCTCTAATTCTTTTGATAGGAATAGTACCTTCCCAGTTGGTATTACTGCTTTTGGAGCCTAGGTACTGGACCTTTATTGGCTCCTACCACCCCCCGTCGTTTTGCTTTCTGTGGTACTTTGTCCCACCTGTGCTGCTTTGTTCAAATCTCTGCCTACACAGTAATGTTTTCGTGGAGATGCCCAGGTTGCAGCCATGTTGATGTAGGCAAGTGGGACGTTTGCCAGGAACGCTAGGGTTGCACCCTTCCTCCTGGTCGAGTGCACCGTGGAGCATGTGGGATGAAGAGCTGGTTCTCCTTCCGGATTACTTCGGCCTCCTGTAGGTAGTACACGAGTGCTCTTCACATGTTCAAGGTATGAAGTGCCCTCTCTGCTTGAGTCTTCGGGTCATCCTGAAAGAAGGCTGGCAGTTGGATGCTCTGGTTGACCTGGAAAGGCAATATCACCTTTGGTAAGAACTGCGTGTTAGTTCTAAGGACAACCATGCCCATGTGGATTTGAAGGTATGGTTCTAGATTGACAGTGCTTGTAGCTCGCTGACCCTGTGGAGTAACATCATGGCCATTAGCAACACTGTCTTTAGAGTTAGGAACTTTAATTCCATCTTGGGCATTGGTGAGTTGTGAGAGTACTGAATTCAGGTTCCACATCGTCACTGTTGCTGCTCTTTGTGGCGTCACTTTCTTTAATCCTTCAACAAATCTTTTAATTACTCGTAGTGTGAAGGGGCTGATCCCTGTTGTTCCTGTGGTGTAAATGACTGACCGCCAGGTGGACCTTTAGTGATTCGTAGGTCAGGCCGCTGTCTAGTAGGTTGTAAGGTATGTTACCACCACCCCATGTTTGGCCCTGGTCTCTAGTCTTTCTTGTTCTCTGCACAAGTCGATGTATCTGGTCCACTCGGCCATGTAACGCTTTCTGGTGCGGTTTCCTTTCCCCTTCACAATCTCCATTGCCCTGAATGACATTTGAAAGTGCACAAACTCTAGATATTCAGGAGCCACGCCGCTAGATTAAGTGTGGCTGGCTCTGAGTGACTCACTGCCCTGTTCTGTATGGTAAACAGGCCCAGAGTTGCCTTAATTGGTAGGATTTATCCTTTGGACATCTCTAGTAGATCCGAATACCATGTCTGCCTGGTCCATTGTGGGGCAATTAGTATGAGTGACGTTCCTGGTGGCCATGCTTTGTCCAGTGCTCTTGGAACGTAAGGCATGGGCAAATTTCCTTAACCAGTTTATCAACAGGGCATTCTCTTCGGACTGGTGGTGTGAAAACCTGGACGCAAAGTTCAGCATTTGGCATTGCCTGGGGTTGCAAACAGGTCTATGCTTGGCATGGCCCACTGTTTGAACACTTTGTCCAGTGCTTCCAGTTTTATCTCCCATTTGTGAGAGCCGTTTTTCTTGCCTGCTCAGGCTGTCCGCTTCTGTGTTCTGCTACCCAGAAAGGGGTATGGTTACCAAGGCCGTGTTTCGTTGGATCACCCACTTCCATATCTCTTGCGCTAGTTTTGACTGTAGGAATGAGACTGCTCCCCTGCTTGTTGAGGTACAACATAGTAGTTGTGTTGTCTGTCTGAATAAGCATTATCTACCCCTTCACATGCACTTGAAAAGCTTTCAGCACTAGGAAGACCTTCTTTAGTTTCAGACACTGTATGCTTTCACGACTTCCATAGTGTTCCAAAGACCTCTGATCTTCAAATTTCCATATGCGCTTCACTGCCCTTGTGGGACACATCTGTTATGGTCACCGTAGGAGTTGGTAGCCTGAAAGGTCTCCCTACACTCACGTTCGACGAGCCACCATTCTATCTCCTTCTGAATCCTTTAGGTGACAACCACTAATTCCTCCCAGCTCCCAGACCATCCGTTGCAAGTCCATTACTGTATGGGTCCGCATATGCAGTCTTACATGGAGTAAGATTGAAGCCTATATGCCCATCAGCTGCATGACAGTCCTCACTGTCAGAGACTGTCCCTTCTGGTAGAGGAGTTTTTGCTCCGCTACTGCAGACGCTCTCTTGGGGACTGGGTATGCTCGCACTGTCCTTCAGTCTAATGTTGCCCCCATGAACACATTCACCCTCTTCAGGAATGAAGACTTTTCGTGGTTTATGGTAAAACAGAGATTTTGAAACATGCTGATGACTGTTTACATGTTCCTGTGGTATTTTGGCTTCGAGTTTGCCTTTACCAACTGGTCATCCAGGTATGGATAGATGTGAAACCCTGACTTCTCAGGTATGCTGCCATCGCTTCCAGGCATTTTGTTAACACCCTTTGTGTGGATTTTATCATGAAGGGTAGCACTCTAAATTGGTAGTGTACTCAGTCCACAAGGAATCAGAGGTATTTCTTGTGCCTTTGGTTCATTGGTATGTGAAAGTAGGCATCTTTTAAATCAAATTTGCCCATATAATCCTTTTTGAAATGTGTTTGCATGAACTTATTTAGGTGCCTCAGGTTGAAGATTGTAATCAGAGTTGTCTTTCTTTTGGTACTAAGATGTATAGTGAGTAAATGGCACTGCCTGTTTCCGACTGAGGGACTTTCTCTACGGATCCTTTTTTTAGATGAGTTCCCTGACCTCTTCTCGCAACTGTGCGAGTTAGTTTCCTTAATGTTCTGGTCTTGGTGGCAGGGGTGCACACGAGCTAATGGTTTGGTGAGTGCTATACAGTAGCCGTGCCTTATGATGTTTAAGATCAGATTGTCTGAGGTGACTGCCCACCATTCCTGGAGAAATCCTATTACTCAACTCCCCAACTGATGTTATGTAGCAGGGCTGTTGGTCATAAGTCACTTGCTTGTTCCTCCCCTTGAGGGTTGCCCCATGCCTCTAGGGGTTTTATGAAAGGGCTGCCTCACCGGGTGTTGCCTATGCTGCTGAGAAAGTTGGTGTGCGACCTGTTGGATGAAACCCTGCTGCCGGTGGTGTTGCTGGGTTGATAAGAAACCTGCTCTGCGGGCTGGCCTTTTGTTGGATACATCTCCCATCCTGAAGGACCCTGTTAACTGCGAGGGCCCCCCCATGGCCTTAGCCATTTTGTTGTCCATGATTTGTTAGAGTGCTTCGTTCATGGCAGTCCCGAAGAGAGCCTCCCCTGTAAACGGCATGTTTCTGATGGATGACTATCTCTGCCTTGAAGCCGGAAATCCTGACCCATGCGTGCCTCCTCAGTGTGGTGCCCATGCATATCTGTCTGCTGGTGGTGTCTGCTGCGTCCAGCACAGATTTGAGACAGGAACTGGCAAGGCTCTTGCCTTCCTGGATGACTGCTTTTGCTCTTTTTGAAACTCCTCAGGGAGGTGTTACATCAGTCCTTCCATTTTTTCCCCATTGCTGGTGGTTGCATTCCGTTGAGGAGAGCGTTGGAAATTGCTTTTTTTCCACTGCGTCGCAGTCTCACTTTCTATCCTCTTACCCACCAAGTCCATCCTCTTGCTTTCCCTTATCTGGAGGTGGTGCAGTTGATGTGGGAGTGTTATTCCTTTTTCTGGCTTTAGCCACTATGAAAGAGTATGACTGAACATTCCCCTTTATGTACTGGGGTCTTGAGTGGAATGCTTATATTTTTTCTCCACTCGAGGAGTAATCTCCCTAGATACGACAGATTCCTTGAAGGCCTCCTTGCCCTGGTCTAGAATGCTGGGGAGCGTGGGAAGGTATAGGTTTGCCCTCCTCAATAGCATTAGGGTTGAGGAAGCATGATTTCTCCCTCTTTTCCTAAATCCCATGTGTCTGCTGCCCTCTTGATTAGTCCACTGTACAAGGACAGGCCGCCACAGGGAGAGGGCCTCGAGGGATAGCTGTAGACTCCTTCCTCTGGGGATTCAGCATCGGGATCCTGACACTCGTCAAATGCTTCTCTATCACGCTGGACTCTTCCTCCTCGCAATTAAAGAGGTCCTCCTGCTCTTCCTCATGCAGTTCAGATGTCGATTGCGCCTCAATGTTGGGCAAGTCTTCTCCAGAGTCCCTCATCTCAGAGTTTCAAAAGTTCTTGAGGCAGTTGCTAAACGCCTTCTTCCACTGTAGGAGTGTTGCCCTTCTAGCATTAGGTCAGCGTCTTTTCCTTTCGACCTCGAGTGAGTATTCAGTGTCAACGAGTGTTTCCTCTTCGTGGCAATTGGCTCCATGTCCTTAGCCACCTTGACACTTTCCTTCGGCACCTCCTTTGCGCCTGCTGGTTTGCCCCTCCATCGGTGTCCTTTGGACAGGACTTGTGCAGCTCCTTGGGACTGTGACGACCTTCAGCTGTCAAGTGTTTCGAATCAGACAGAGTTGGCCTTAAGGATTTTTGGGGGTTTTGTTAGCTTCCTCTTTTCTGCGTCCCTCGCAGCTTCTACTCTTTTGGCGTTGACAACACTCATTCCGGTGTCTGACTCACCTCATTGTGCCGGCTCCGCATTCTTCGTTGTTGCTGGAGAGGCCCAGGTCTTTCAGGAATTCTTGTTGTTTCTGGGTGCCAGCCATGGCGTGATTTGCAAGTTGTTAATTCAGTTTGTTCTGGAGTCTTCGGTAGGAATCTGGCACCGGCCTTGCAGGCTTCGGCGCTGTGACACGTTGGAAGACCCAGGTTACAGATCTCATGTAGATCGCTCTGCTTGAACCTGTGGCAGGGCAGTTTGGACAGCATTTAAAGGGGTTCTTCTCCATATGACTTATCTGAACATTTCCTCTGGTCATATGTCCTCCAGCAATGAGATCCCCCTCTCAAGAGGGAAGCTCTCCTCCTGCGCTTTGATGTTCCTTGTGGCCTCCAGTGATTTTCTGTGTTTTTCGGTGATCTTTTTCCTTCTCTTCTCGGCAGATCCTTGAAAATTCTTCAGAGTTCCTCCGGTGTGCTTCCAGAATCAATGGTAGAAAAAAGAATTTGAAGATCAAGGCGACACACAGGAACTTTCAGTGCAAAGTCTGACGTCACACAAGGGATGGACAAAATCACCATCAACACCTGGCTGATCCAGTTGGGGGAGCCAGGGATCAGAATTAGTATCAACAGAGCTTGTTTGCATCGGTCCAATGCTAGGGTTATCAGAGGAAAAGCGTATGCAAACCCTACCTTGGAATTGTCTTGTACACGGCACCCTTTTAATATGTTGTGGTCTTTCTTCATGCTTTGTAATGAATCATCCACCGCAGATCCCAAGAGGCTTTCACTGTTTAACTGTATATTGACAGCTGCCACCTGTACTTCTGGCTTGAACCGGACACCTTCAGCCAAGATAGTTCCCGAGCAGAGAAGTCAGCTTGCTGTGTCCGACACGTCTAAAGCAGACTTCAAACAAGTATTGGCAATGGTTTCCTCTTCTTGGGTGAGGTGTCTCCTTTTCTTGAGCAGCTCTGGAAGGTCTTGCATGAGTTCTCATCTCTCTTCTCATTTTATTGGCCATATCGGATAAGCGGCGCTTTTAAATTGACACTGCCCCATTGTGTGGTGATCTATCCATCCACCTTTCTCCCTACCATTCTCACACACACTTGCTTGCCTTGTCAGGCAGAAGTTGCATTAATGGAGGTGCATTGACTCTATTCTGGGCTGTGGTGACAAGTGTGCCACTGTACTCCCCTGGATGTCAACTGGGTCCTTTGATGAAAATGTTTGGATTTTCTCTATCCTCTGCGTTATTGCCTTAGCAACTACTGGTTCCTTAATGTCATCGCATCCTTGGTCTACGATGCAGAATACCAATGGTAAGAATTTATTTTGTGAGGCACAAGTGGTTTTAGAAAAAAGCATGATTCCATTCACTCTTCCTTCAACTGTACCTCATAGGTAAAAGCTGCTGTTTAGATTAGAGCACTGTACACCGTCAAATCACCTGGGGGTGAAGGTCTCAGACTAGCATGAGCAAGTGTGTGTGGAGAGGGGGGAGGGGGTTGGTTGTTGTGTTGAGTTTCCTTTGGAATATGGTAATCCTTCAAGGAGTTGTCTGAAAGGATAAATTACTTACCTGTAATCCTAGTTCTCTTCCAGGGGTATCCTCATCAGAGTAATAAGCACTAAATATTCCCGCCCATGCACAGGGACCCCGGATAACTATAAAAAAAATTATATATGAAAACATATATATATATATATATATATATACACACACAGCTCTAAATATATATACATATCATTTTTCCACACATCAATGCAGCCTCCAATAAGGTAACAAGGGAGGCTAATCAACGCACTGAGAAACTGTTTTTGCCACCATATAATAGACAGACAAAGGAGGAAAAGTGTCACGAACTATCCTTAATGAGTAGAATTCAAAAAACTATCTGCAAAACAGCAGTCATTATTAACCTATTGGCTGCATTGAACAACACTTGCATAGAAAATGAAAGCAATAGTAAAAGTAAAAAGAAAAACTGGCACCGTGCCTTTAAGGCAGCCATGACCCCCCTAGCTTCCCATCATGCCTCAGAGGTGACAGTTCGGTCAGTTGTTCTTTGCAGAGACCCGAGGGCCAGGTCACAAAGATACTGTTTAAAGAACCAAATCTCCTTTGCCTAGGGAGGCGGGTGGGTTGCTTATGACTTTGATGAGGATACCCCTGGAAGAGAACTAGGATTACAGGTAAGTAACTTATCCTTCTCTTCCAGGGGATCCTCATCAATAGTCATAAGCACTGAATCGAGTAGAAGCCCATCATCCGCCTGCAGACAAGAGAGGTGAACCCATCAAAGTAATTACGGTCGATTCAGCATTGAAACAAATTTCTCAAGGAAGCTTGGCCCACTTGAGTATCTGCCCTGGTATCAGAGTCGAGACAATAGTGTCTCGTAAATGTATGTATCGATTTCCAAGTGGCTGCTTTACAGATCTCAGAAATCGGTACATTGTTCAGAAAAGCTACCGTAGCGGTCTTCCTTCTAGTGGAAGGAGCCTTGGGAGTAACGCTAAGTGGTTTCTGAGCCAACTGGTAAGACAGCTTGATACATGACACTATCCATCTGGAGATGGATCGCTTAGAGGCTGGGAAACCTGTTCTGATGGAACCATAATTTACAAACAGTGATCAGATTTCTAATAGCTTTAGACTTGTCCAAATAGAATTTTAAAACTTTTCAAGTCTAGAGAATGAAGCGACCGCTCAGCTGGTGAAGAGGGAAAAAAGGTACGTAGCGAGATGGATTGATTAACGTGGAAGTCTGACACCGCCTTCGGAAGAAAGGAGGGGTGGGTCCTCAGAACGACTTGTGGTGAAAAACCATATACGGTTCCTTAGAACAGAGCGATTGTATCTCGCTCACCCTCCGTGCAGACGTTATTGCTACTAGAAAAGCGGCCTTCCATGTAAGGTGTTGGAGAGATGCTTTGTGAATAGGCTCAAAAGGTGGGGCCATGAGCTTTGACAGAACCAGATTCAGCTCCCAGGGAGGTGAAGGAGCTCGGATAGGCGGATAAACCTTCTTTAACCCTTTCAAGAAATCCTTCACTACTTGCAACTGGGAAAAAGAAGGTTGAGAAGGAGACCGCATGTATGCCGTAATGGCCGCCAGGTGTACCCTTATGGAAGCGAATTTCAGGCCCGACTTGGCTAAATGGAAGAGATAGGGAAAAATCACCTCCTCTTGCCCCATGGTAGGCTGAAAACCATTCTGTGCACACCACAAATAGAACCGTTTCCATTTAAATGCATAAGAGTGTCTTGTAGAAGGCCTTTTCGCTTCTTTGAAAATGCCCATGCAGTCCTGAGGAAGCCCCAAGTGTCCATACTGAAGGACCTCAGGAGCCATGCTGCCAAGTTCAGCGAGAGAAGGTGGGGGGTGATGAATGCTCCCGTTCATCTTGGACAGCAGGTCCGGTCTGCACGGCAGCCTCTTGGGTGAACAAGAAGGTCCGGGTATCACCACTGTCGTGGCCAGTCTGGAGCGATCAGAATCATCCTCGCCCTGGAATGGGAGAGCTTGGTTACGACCTTTGGGATGAGAGGGAAAAGCATACACAAAGCCCCCTGACCAGTTGATCAAAAGGGCATTCCCTCTCGATCCTGGTCGGTAGAACCTTGACGCAAAGTGGCGACTGAGGGAATCTGCTTGAGCGTTTTGCTCTCCTGCTAGAAGTATCGCTGTGATCGACAGTTTCCTTGCTAGGAACCAATGCCACAGCGCCTGAGCCTCCAGGAACAGAGAACGTGATAGAGTTCCTCCTGGTTTGTTTAGATAGTATATGGTGGCCATATTGTCCGTCTGGACTAATATGGAGCTAGTCTAGATGGAAGGAAGATAAGCCTTGAGGGCTAGATGCACAGCCAGTAGCTCCAACATGTTGATGTGATACATCTGCTCTTTGGCCGACCACCGACCTGGAGAGACCCCATGTGCGCTCCCCAACCCTGGAGGGAAGCATCTGTGATTAGCGTTTGCGTCGGTTGATGGAATGGAACTCCCAACAAGAGGTTTTCCGGTCACATCCACCATGGAATCGATCTGGCTGCACTCGACAGATGGATATCGTCGTTCCATCGTGCAGTTCGTTGATCCCACTTGTCCTCCAGATCCTGCTGTAAAGGACGCATCCTCAGCCTGGCATTGGGGACAAGAAAAATGCAGGATGCCATTGATCCCAGGAGAGGTAACCTGCCGAACTGAAGGGAACGTAGTGCGAAGGATCTGCTTGCACTTCAGAGTGATAGATAATAGTCTCTCCTCCAAAGGAAACACTTTTCCTATTGTGGAGTCTATTGTTGCGCCCAGATAGTGGTTTCTTTGAGTAGGATGTTGAACTGACTTCTCAAAATTGACGTGAAGGCCCTGCCTTTGGCAAAGGGCTAGACAGCGTTGGTAGAGGGCCCTCACACACTGGGGGGATGGGCCCTTCAGAAGCTAGTCGTCGAGGTAAGGGTAAACAAACATTACCTGACGCCTTAGAGCAGCTGCTACTGCTGCCATGCATTTGGTAAACACTTGGGGAGCTGACTTCAACCCAAAGGGCAGGACTTTGAATTGATGATGCTTGGCTCCTACCAGAAAACGCAGGAACTTCCGGTGACGTCGACTGATCGGGACGTGGAAGTATGCATCATGCAGGTCTATCAAACACATCCAGTCCCCTTGCTGGAGAAGAGGATATATTTGATAGAGCCAACCTGCAAATTATTTCCTTTCGGATGAATTTGTTGAGCGGGGTCTGAATTCTGTTTTTTGACCTTTCTTTCTCACTAAAAAGTACCTTGAGTATACCCCTCGACCCAGTTGGGATATAGGAAATTCTGCGCTGGCTAATCCGAAGAGTGATGACGGAACCATAGAGAATACCCATTCTGCAGCGTACTTAATACGCATTGATTGTTTGTGATACTGCACCACTCTTCCAGGTTGTTGGCTATACTTCACCCAATGAAGTGGGAAACAGGGGAAGAGATCGTTCATTGTTTCGATGGGGCTTTTGCTCAGGTAGCAGATTGACGTGAAGCCCCTCTCCCTCTGGGGGTGAGACGCACCCGATAGTGGGCTCTGGTTTGGTGCTGTTGCCTTTGCCACTGAGGGGTTTGAACCCTCTGATGGAAAGGGCAGCAGTCGTATGGCCTGTATCTTCACCTGAACTCCTTTCTCTTTTCAAGACCTACCGCTTTCAAAGAGTCTAGCTCCGCTTTCATTCTTGACATAGTCACCTGTATGCGTGCCAAACAAGGAAGATCCTGAAAAGGGTAGATTTAAGATCCGTTACTGAGCTTCGGGCTTTAGTGCCGTAAGCAGAAGCCAGGATGAACGTCTGGCACAGATGCAATGTGCATAGGAGTGAGCAAATAGGGTTGCACCATCAGCTGCAGCACTAATGATTTGTTTAGCCACCAAACCTCCTTCCTGCAGCACCTCTTCGAAAATCCCTACGGTCCTCTTTGGGGAGTTTGTCTTTAAACCTTTATAGTGAATTCCCACAAGGATCTATCATAGCGTCCCAACAGAGCCGAGGAACTTGAAACTTTCAGCATGGAGGCCAAGGTACCACAGACTTTTCTTCCCAAAGAGTCATGTGTTCTACTGTCCTTATCAGGAGGCACTGTTGAGGATGACGCGACTGCATGTGTCTTTTTAACCGCCGCGATGATCAGAGTCTGGAGGAGGATCAGCTTGAAGGAACAGCGGATACTCTTCTGGAGGCCTGTATTTTTTCAAGATCCTTGCTTGTGCGGTCTTGATAGTTGCTGGTGTGAGGAACACATCCATAACAGGCTGCAGGAGACCCGGTACTAGAGGAAACAAAGGTCTGACCGCTGATCTGTGGTGTAATGTCTCGAAAATCACAGAGGATGAAGTTTGGGGTGTAGGCATGTCGATGTTCAATTTTGTTGCCCCCCTGGCCAGTACCTCTTGGAAGGTACCGACATCATCCACTGGGGAGACCCTCGAAGGTGGACTGTGTTAAGGCCGGAGAAAAATCCCTTCGACGACTGAGTCAAAGAAGGCAAACGAGTCTGAGATCTGTCTTTTTCGATGCCCCCGAGATGCAGACCTTCTTGAGGAAGTTGTCCCTGTATGGGCCTGATCTCAACCCCTTGAGGGAGTGGTAGGGGAGAGATCTGCCTGGACCAGACGAGCCAATGGTGACCTGTGCAGTGGACTGGAGTAATCCTGAGGTTCTCGTACCTGCCCCGTTGTGGATTTCTGCCAGTGAGGCAGTGGCAACATCCACCTAGGGGAGAGATGTACAGAGGGTGATTGTCGCCTCCTTCTGTGAAGGGGCCTGTGTCTCCTGTGGACGGGCGCGCTCCGGAGAGGACACTGAGCTGCTAGACGTCGACAGGATATCCTCAGGGGACCTCGAGGATAAAGATGCCGTGCGTCCTGATCTTGATCCGTCAGAATGAGTTGACGTCGACTGGAGAGAGTGCCTCGACGTCAAGCTGGCGTCTGTGTTTTTTGGTCACCAAAGGTGATTGAATTCTTGACGTCGGGAGAGAAGGAACCGACGGAGGCACAAGTTACTAACTTGTGTAACGATATATCTGTAAGAGACAGTAGTTAGTGACAGATTCCTTACCTTAGAATATCCCCAGGCATCAGGCTGGATCCAGAAAAGTTTTGCGTAGCAGTACCCTAGCGCGTCGGTAGGCGGCGTCGTGCGGCTCCGCGTCCTGATCGCCGGGATGACGTCGCGGGCAGTACTTAGACACCGCCCCTGCGCGCTGACGTCAGTTCTGTACACGACTTTCCGCGCCAGGAACACAGAGCCATGCAAGAAGCTGACATAGGTGTCTGAAAAATACTAGGGCCCTGAAAGGGATGTCCTTAACTCTAGAAATCAGTTCGCAGAACGGGGAGGATGGGCGGGGCGGTAAGGAATCTGTCACTAACTACTGTCTCTTACAGATATATCGTGACACAAGTTAGTAACTTGTGCATCTGAAAGAGACACGTTAGTGACAGATTCCTTACCTTAGAATAGATACCTCAGCAATACCAACCCCGGTGGTGGGTCTGCGAACAAAGATCAGACAAGGAAGTCCCGGAGGACAGAACGGCCAAAGAAGCCGTCCCTCCGGACCTGACTGTCAAGGCAGTAATGCTTTGTAAACGTGTGCAGCGAGGCCCACGTAGCTGCCTGACAGATATCCTGCAGCGGAACACCGCGGCCTAAGGCCGTGGTAACAGCCGTTGCCCTGGTGGAATGGGCACGCAGCCCAACAGGAGGCTCCTTCTTAGCCAAATAGCAGGCTTTGATACACAAGGTAACCCAGCGGGAGATGGTTCGCTTGTGCACCGCCCGACCTTTTTTGGCGCCCACGTAGCCAACAAAGAGCTGGTCATCCACCCGGAAGTGTTGTGTGCGGTCAATATAAAAGGAAAGCGCACGTTTTGGGTCCAGACGGTGGAGCCTCTCTGGAAGGATGCAGAGGCGGAAAGAAGGTGGGCAAAGTGATGGTCTGCCCAATGTGGAAGGCAGTAACCACCTTTGGCAAGAAGGACGGATGCGTCCTAAGGACAACCTTGTCTGGATGGACAGACAGAAAGGGAGGTTTACATGATAGAGCATGGAGCTCACTCACCCGCCGAGCAGAGCAGAGGTGATGGCCACCAGAAAGGCTGTCTTCAGAGTGAGAAGACGAAGAGGACAGTTATGTAGAGGCTCAAAGGGAGCGCACATAAGAAAGGCAAGAACCAAGTTCAAGTCCCACTGAGGCATCACAAACGGAACAGGAGGGAAGAGGTGTGTAATGCCTTTTAGAAACCTGTTAACAACAGGGGACTTGAAAAGGGAGGGCTGATCAGGAAGCCTGAGGAAGGCCGAGATGGCACAAAGATAGCCCTTGATGGTAGCCAGGGCAGAACCCTGTTGGGCCAGTGAAAGAAGGAACAGAAGAACCTCAGAAAGAGGGGCCGAAAGGGGATTCACAGCCTTTGCTGTGCACCATGCCACAAACTTGTTCCACCTGCAGGCGTATACCACCTTAGTGGAGGGACGCCTGGCTGCCAGAATCACATCACAAACTTCGGGAGGCAAGTCGAAAGGAATCAACTGCCGCCACTCAATCTCCACGCAAGCAGGTGGAGGCTGGACAGGTTCGGGTGGAGGACCGTCCCCTGCTGCTGCGACAGAAGATCCTCCCGAAGAGGCAGACGGATCGGGGGATCTACGCTCATACTGAGTAGCTCGGGTACCAAACTCTTCGAGCCCAGTCCGGAGCCACAAGTATGACTTGGGCCCGGTCGTGCCGAATCTTCTTCAACACTCTGGGTAGAAGTGGTATAGACGGAAAGGCGTACAACAGACCGCAACTCCACTCGCGACAAAGCGTCGCCGAGCGAGTGCCGCCTTGGAAATTCCAACGCGCAGAACTGATGACATTGCGCGTTCTCTTCGGTGGCGAATAGATCTAACCAAGGCTCTCCCCATTGTAGAAAGAGTCCTTGCGCCACTTCAGAGTGAAGACGCCATTCGTGATCCATCATGCACCTGCGGCTGAGTTCGTCCGCCCTGGCGTTCAGGGAACCTGCCAGGTGTTGAACCATCAGGAACATGCCCTGATGTTCCAGCCATGTCCAGAGGCGCAGCCTCCTGACAGAGGGTCCACGACCCCACCCCGCCTTGTTTGTTGCAGTACCACATGGCGGTGGTGTTGTCTGTGAACACCTGCACTACCTTCCCTTTGACAGAGGGAAGGAATGCCTTGAGTGCAAGTCGGATCGCCCGGAGCTCCAGAAGGTTGATATGGAGCCGGGTCTCCGCCGGAGACCAGAGGCCTCGGATCTCCGCCTCTCCCATGTGACCGCCCCATCCCAGAAGGGACGCGTCCGTCACAACTGTGTGCTCTGGCTGGGGAAGGGAGAGGGATCTGCCCATGACCCATTGCCGGTCCGTGAGCCACCACTGCAACTGTTTTGCAGTCCCCTCCGAGATCTGGACGTGATCGGACAGGTTGCCCTGGTGCTGCGCCCACTGGAACTTCAGGTCCCACTGCAGAGCCCGCATATGCCATCTGGCATGATTGACCAGCAGGATGCAGGAGGCCATGAGGCCATGAGGCCCAGCAGCCTCAGGGTCATCCGTACCGAAACCCAGGATAAAGGCTGAAAGATCGGAATCATAGCCTGAATATCCCGGACTCGCCGTTCGGGAGGATAGGCCCGAAACTGCGCCGTGTCCAGAACTGCTCCGATGAAAAGGAGCTGTGGAGAAGGAATCAGATGCGATTTCGGCACATTGATGGAGAACCCCAGCGAGTGCAGGAGTTCGGCCGTAGTCTGGAGGTGGGAGACGACTGCCTGGGACGAGCCCGCCTTCAGCAGCCAGTCGTCGAGGTAGGGGAAGACTGGAAACCCTGCCCGGCGCAGATGAGCTGCGACCACCGCCATCACTTTCGTGAACACCCGAGGGGCACTGGTAAGGCCAAAGGGGAGCACGGTGAACTGAAAATGCTCGAGGCCTATCGTGAACCGTAGGTAACGCCGGTAGGACGGGGATGTGGAAATAAGCGTCCTGCAAGTCCAACGCTACCAACCAGTCTCCAGGGTCGAGGGCAGTCAAGACCTGAGCTAGGGTGAGCATCTTGAACTTCTCCTTCCGGAGGAAGCGATTGACGTTCCTGAGGTCCAAGATAGGATGCATGTCCTCCTTGTCCTTTTTGGGCACCAGAAAGTAGTGGGAGTAGCAACCACGTCCTACTTCTGGGGTCGGAACATGCTCGATGGCCCTCTTGGCCAAGAGGGCCGTGACTTCCTTCTGCAGAAGCACCAAGTGATCCCCTGACATGCGGTGGAATTGAGGTGGCATGGCTGGGGGGTGGTCTCGAAGGGGAGGGAGTAGCCCCTTCGGACAATGTCCAAGACCCACCTGTCCGAGGTGATGGGACGCCAGTGGTGAAGGTGATGGCGGACCCTGCCCCCTACTGGTGTGCTGTGCACCTGAAAGGAAGGACTAGGAGGGCTTGAAGGACTAGGAGGGCTTGGAGGCAGCGGACGGGTTGGAGGTGGTGGCCTGACCCGCACGCTGGTTGCCCGAACCGCCACGGCGGTATCCACGTCCTCGGCCACGCGAAGGCGCTTGCTGCGCGGGCCGTTGGCCGGGCTGCTGACGTGACTGGGCGCCCCTTCCGTGGCCACGAAAGGGGCGAAAAGCAGATGAGAGCGGAGGGCGCACAACAGCAAGGCCCAGGGACTTGGCAGTAGCCCGCGAGTCCTTGAAACGCTCCAGCGCATGGTCTGCTTTTGAACCAAAAAGACCGACTCCATCAAAGGGCATGTCCATGAGTGTATTCTGGACATCACCCGAAAAACCAGTGGTCCTCAGCCAGGCGTGGCGACGCAGTGCCACCGTCGTTGCAAGCGATCTGCCCAGCGAGTCGGCGGTATCAAGGCCACAACGTATGGTGTATTTAGCCGCATCTCGCCCTTCCGCAATGGCGCGGGTAAGCAGTGTCTGGACCTCCTCAGAACACTGCGGCAAAACAGTCGCCACCGAATCCCACAGGGAGTGGGTATATCGGCCCAAGAGGCAAGCGGTGTTGACGGACTGCAAGCCAGCACTGGAGGAAGAGAAAGCCTTCTTCCCAAAGTGGTCCAGGCGCTTGGATTCCCTATCCGGAGGGGCGGTAGGGAAGGCGGTTTGGGAGGCAGAGGCTTGGACAACCAAGCTCTCGGGGGTGGGGTGTTGGGAGAGAAACAGGGGGTCGCCCGGAGCAGGGTGATGGCGTCGGGCCACGTTCCTATCCACAGGAGCCCCTGTGGTGGGCTTGGACCAGGCACCCAAAAGAACGTCAGTGAGTGCATCATTGAACGGCAGCACAGTCTCCGAAGAGGAGGCCGCCGGCTGAAGCACTTCTGTCAGGAGGTTAGTCCTGACGGCCACAGTAGGCAACTGGAGATTCAAGGCTCCAGCAGCTCTACGCAACACCGTTGCAAAATTAGCCCCCTCCTCCGTAGCCACGGGAGGACACAGCATGCCAGAGTCAGGGGAGGTGTCTAGACCACTGGCATCCCCAAGTTCCTCAACCCAGTCCGGGTCAAACTCGCACTGTTGTGTGAGGGGGTCCTCAGACCCCTCCCAGCTCTCCTGGTCCTCCTCAGGTTCATAATATGGAGGAGGGACATTAGGGACCCAAGGTCTCATCGGCGCCGGAACCGGCGTCGGGCGACGTCGGTCCGGCTCCATGTCCGGAGCCGGAGAGAACCAGGGAACGACGCCGTCCGGAGCCCCGGACGGCGTCAGGAACGGCACCGGGGACATCGGCGTGGTTAGGTCAACCGGCGTCGATGGGGGTTGCGGCACCACCGGAGCCGGGATCGAGGCCGGAGCCGAGGCCGGGATGAAGGCTGGTGGGACAGGCGACGCCGGGACCGGAGTCGACGCCGGAGCAACCCCATCAGGGCCTGCGGGGCCCGAAGGCGCACCGGAGGGACCTTGAGGCCCGAGGAGGCGGGCCATGGCCGACAGGAACTCCTGTACTTGGGCCGGAGTCGCCCCCTAACCCGGAAAGGACGGGTAATGCGGGGGTGACTCGACAGGCACGTCCGGGGCCGCGGGGACGGTGCCGACAGGGGCCTCAGCCGAGTCGCGAGACCGGCGAGGCGAAGTCTTAGAGCGATGACGCCGCTTAGACTGCTTGTGCTTCGACTTACCGGAGGAGCGCGAAGACTTGGATTCCGACGAACGATGGGGGCTCCGCGACCTGCCCCTCGACCTCTCCCGTGACCGGGGCTTGGTGAGGCGCGGAGCAGACTGCCGGACCTCGAACAGCTTTCGAGACTGCTCTTGCAAAGCCTTCGGATGAAGTTTCCGGCAGTCAGGGCACGAGTTTGTGTCGTGGTCTCGGCCGAGAGAAGAGATGCGGGTCCGTGATGGACATCATGCGGGCACAGACCTCGCAGGGCTTAAAGCCGGGCATCCCTACGACACCTTAGGAGTCGTGAAGACTCTTAGAAGAAAACAGTGAAAAAATTCACAAAAAAGTAGTCAAAAAGTGACTAGGGCACTGCTCTTCCCGGATCTGCGCTTACTGGCGCGGAAAAAGAAGAACTGACGTCAGCGCGCAGGGGCGGCGTCTAAGTACTGCCCGCGACGTCATCCCGGCGATCACGACGCCGACGACTGACGCGGAGCCGCACGACGCCGCCTACCGACGCGCAAGGGTACTGCTACGCAAAAACTTTCCGGATCCAGCCTGACGCCTGGGGATATTCTAAGGTAAGGAATCTGTCACTAACGTGTCTCTTTCAGATAGATGTCGACGGAGACAGATGTCTCGACGTCGGGTGCTGCGTTGCTGAAGGCGTTCGTCAGCTGGATGTTGACCGACGTCGCTCTAGTGAGTATCTAGGCCTCGTCGATCGCCGCCTGATTGATGTCGGAGGAGAGCGCCTCGATGGCGATCGCCTCCGAGAAGACGGCGATGGAGAGCTGTGCCTCAACTTCGAGCGCCTCTGGGAAGACGCAGACGGAGTCCTGTGCCTCGACACCCAATGCCTATGAGAAGATGCCGGCGGAGTCCTGTGCCTCGACGTCGAGCTCCAATGAGAAGATGCGGATGGAGTCCTGTGCCTCAACGTCGAGCTCCTATGAGAAGACGCCGACGGAGTCTTGAGCTTCAACGTCGAACGTTTGGCTAACGTCGACGGAGACCGCAGCCGAGTTGATGCCAACGGAGGATCCAAAGTTCTGCTCTTCGCCGTCGATGGAGGCCTTGTCTGTGATCTCGACGGCGAAGGCACTCGCTTCTTCGCCGCTGGAGGTCTATTCAACTCCGATCCAGACGTCGATGGGGAACAGATCGGGATCTTACTACTAGACGTCGATCTGGACCTTTTCTTCTGCCTTACAGGAGATCTTCCTCTGGAGGTGGATTTCCGATTCTCAGAGAGGCCATAGAGACTAATTCTCTCCCTCTCCGAGAGTACGTCTAGACAGCTTCTTGCAGTGTTGGCAAGCATCAGAGGTGTGAGACTCAGATAAGCAGAGTAAACACACTGAGTGTCAGTTTTGGCCTTCTTCAGGAGAGGCAAGGATCAAAAAGAGAAGGCATTTTATGACAGAAAAAGATCTAGGTTTCTGTCAGAAAAGGTGGTTCCTCACTCGAACAGGTGAAAAACGGCGAGTGAAGGTAAGAAAATCACAAAAAAAAGTGAAAATTGACAAAAAGTCAACTTTAGTCAGAGCTGAAAACTCCAGGGTCCTCACTGAAGGAGCCGGAAAGAACTGACCTGTTACCCCTGAGGAATGATGGGAAGCTAGGTCATGACTGCCTTAAAGGCACGCTGCCAGTTTCTTTTTACCTTTACTATTGCTTTCATTTTCTATGCAAGTGTTGTTCAATGCAGCCTATAGGCTAATGACGACTGCTGTTTTGCAGATAGTTTTTTGAATTCTACTCATTAAAGAGTTCAAGAGACTTTTCCTCCATTGTCTATGTTGCCTATATTATATGGTGGCAAAAACAGTTTCTCCGTGCATTGATTATCCTCTCTTGTTACCTTATTGGAGGCTGCATTGATGTGTGGAAAAATATATATATATATATATATATATATATATATATATATAGCTGTATGCATGTGTTTTCATATATATTTTTTTTTTATAGTTTTCCGGAGTCCCCGCGCATGGGCGGGAATATTTAGTGCTTAGGACTATTGATGAGGATCCCCTGGAAGAGAATCCTGTTTTCTTTTCATCAGAGCCTTCATTTTAGCCCAGGTAACACTTTTTCTTTCGACGTCATAACCACACACTTTTCTCGTCAAAGTCTGGGCCACTTCTTGTTGGTTCTTATTCCTGCCTGTGCGTTCCTTTACCTTTTGAAGTAAAGGCCTGTTCAGAGGATTTTCAATCCTTGACCAATGTAGTTCTTCAGGTCAGTGTTAACCCTTGATCGCCGATGGATTTGGTGTTGGGTCACTCAAGTCAGCGTGTTTCGGCTCAGCCACGGTGCGGCCTGGTGTGCTACTTTGTTTTCTCAGCATGATGTCCATCGCTGCTCTTTTCTGCATGCCCTCCCGATTGACTTCATCTGTGCCTTCCCTTTGTGCCAACTCTATTTCTTTGATTGTCTGCTTGTCGCAGGACAACTTCAGACCCTTCAACAAAGCAACTTGTGTTGGGATTGCACCACTGCAACGTGTGCCCAACTTTCCTTTATTTGGGTCTTCAAAGTCTTGCGTTGAAATTTGTCGCACGGGTCTGCCCGCTGTGCTGTGATCCTTTGGCACAGAAAGATTGCACTCTGTGGCTGCCTTTTTGTGAAAACCTTCAATTACATTTTGGGACAAAATATAAATGGTGTATTGCTCCATAGTCTTCTCTCATTCTCCGGCCAATGGTATCTTGGATGAAAACCCCCTAAACTTTGTTTGGTTGCTTTTAAATTTGAGGATCAGGTCAGTTTCTTTAGCTCTTCCCTGTTTTCCGCGGACGTCTTGCTGACACTTAATTTTATTGGTTCCTCAATGGAGCTCCTGATAGTGTTTTCAGGTGCAAGAGCAGAAAAAAAGAATATGAAAAGGACTACGATAAGCAGGGGATTCAGGGGCATATGTATGACATAACTGGAGGATGGACATGACAAACAGCGGTCGACATGGACAACAAACACACACAAAAAAGGAAAGAAAAAAAGGAAAAGGAATATTCTGGACCCAACCACTGGGCGGAATAACGTACAGCAAGTGAATACAGAAAATATTCACACTGCAAAACATACATTACTAATAAAATCGCAAATGTAACCTGAAACTAAACCATGGGGGGGGGGGGGAACATTCTAGAGAATTTCCACCTGAGAAAGAAAAAATTGATTAGGAAGAACAGTGGAGTAGAAAAGTAGAAGAAAGAATAGGAGGCAGAGAAAGACAGAAAAGGTGAATATAGAGCTACAGAAGTGTTTATTGAGCATGCTACAGAGGTAAGCAGAGTACACACGATGAAAGTAAACCACCATCAAACCTCCCAACTTTGTTAGAAAATTAATTTTTAATTGTGCCGCTTTCAAACTATACTGAATTTTACATTTCTGAAAGATGTAAAAATGTAACTAATAAAAAATATACATGACCATTTCCTACATAGATAACAGAATCTATGAGCTTGAAACGAAGTGCATCAATTTCAAAAAAGAATTGGTCATTTTAACAGAATCAAATTACAAGTTTCAGCTGAAATGTGAAACTGTTCAGATTAATTTGACCTGCGGATTCTGCGCCATGTTTATTGTACAGTCAAATCTGTTTCTACATACAAAATATTTTGAATTTATTAAAACTGAATATTACAATGCAAGGTAAATTAAGACTAAAGGCACATAAACTTTGGTCCCACCAAGTCTAGTTTCAAAAACCTCCACAAAATAATTCTTCCTGCAAATCTTGCAGTACACTTAGTCTTTGATGCATGCACAGGTTCCTGAACAAGCTTGACCAGTCTGCACATGCTCAGAAATCCACAACCATATTTCCAATAGTAATTACAAACTAAAGATGGCAATATATATATATTTGAATGCACATGTCATGTCAACTTCAAAAACATCTACAAAAAATATTCAGCCACAAACAAGACATTACTGTGTGCGAACACTTATGATACGTCCTCAAGAGTGTACAAAAAGGTTAAGATTCTACAATGCTTTCCACAAACTGTAGGGCTGAAACTTATATAAATCATGTGTCGTTCTTTAAAGAGAACACTTTGCTAATGTTAACAAGGGTCTGCATTCATAACTGAACGCATACCAGAATCATGAAATACAAAAAGCCTGTGGTTTTCAAAACAAGATTTTATGCTATACATGCACTTAGAAGAAAATAACACACTGATCAGGAAAAATCAAAGCTTAACCTTTCTACACACCTCTGCTTGAAACTGTAAATTTGAATGTGCCCCAGACACCCTCTTTTTATCTAGTGAATGCTAATACTTCAGCAACACCAGTTTCCATTTTAAGGCACACATTAACTTAGTAAAAAGAAAAACATGATGGAACTGAACCAATTTAACCAAAACTAATAGCTTTCCAAAAAACAAATGGAAACCAGCAGCTTTAGTTGCTGCCACCTCCTAATGAATGTTATTATATTCATTTTATTAACAAAGGAATGATAACAGCATGAAAATAAAATCCAACTGTGGTCCCCCCTTTCCTGAACAGTCAACAGGTGATAAAACACTTAACAAAGTGACACACTGTCACACCAATTTAAATAGTTGACTTGGAGAAAGAAACTCTCAGATGGTGGTTATCTCCAAGATTGTAATTATGCAGATCAATCAAGGCCTGAATCGCTTCTTCTGCTGTGGACATCTGAAGTAGAGCCATCTTGTGATCTCTTCTGAAACAAATGAAACAATTAGAAACTGACCAAACATTTAAAGTGTACAGCGAAATTAGTAAAATTTTGTTACTCCTTCGAGGTATTTTAGTAACACTAGAAGGAAATCAATTTCTCCATGTATGTGACCATCCCAAGGACAAGACTAAATATGACTGAAAAAAAAAAATCAAAAAAAAAAAAAAAAAATCAAAGTACCTTTAATGATGTTGGTTTCAAGGATACTGCATTTCGTTGGCATTCTTTATTTTCAAAATAGCCCTCCCATCAAGCCACAAATGCAATACCCTTTAGGATGAATGGAAGCAGGTCCACAACTTTTGATTCCCATGCAACTAAAGCCATGCAGGGGCCCTTACAATAATGAGGCAAGCAGTAAAGACCGGTGTCAGAGGGTATTCTTTTAACACATTCTTCCCTCTGCAGGTTCCTTATCTTTGAAATATTTGCACAGCAAGAACCAATAACCTGGCTGATTTCAGACTAGGGAATGGACAGTTTGTGCTAATATGTAATAAAATGCATGCATGCTCTGTCTTCAAAAAAGAAAATCAGTGATCGAAGGTTTCCCAAAGGGGAAGTAAGGAACAAACCATTTTGCTCCCTCCTACAAGGTTATACTTTTATCAGGTTTCTTTGACTCAATGAGAAGGCCACGCTGCACTTGTATGAGCAATTTGAACATGCAGAGTTTATAAAAACATTAAACTATTACGTGTAGTATATGGCGGTCGACATTTATTTTTTGTTTGCATTGAATACAAACAGGCATTTTGGCTGACAAATGTTAAAATTATTTGAATGATACCAATGAGACCCATTGTGAAATTGAATTTTTGCTAGCCCAGGTTCCTATAGGTTTAAGAGCAGCTCTTGTTTCAAAGTACTAATACAGGAAGATGAGGCAGATGTTTGAAATAACATTCAGTTCGGCTAGCCATAGCTTGCTGATAAGCTAATATGTCCATACAGTAATGCTAAGTGAATGTGTACGGTCTTAACCAGGTTGCTGCCTTACAAATATAAGCTAAGGAGATGTTGCCCAAGAATGCCATATAGCCCCCTTTTTAAGCGTAGAATTTGCCTTAGGAGGTACGGAGAGCAATCTTTTAGCCTTTGCGTAACCAAGTAGGATAAACGTCACAATCCATCCTGCAATTCCTGCTTTAGAAAAAGTCTGACCCATGCATGGTTTAATATAACAAACAAAAAGCTGGTAAGGCTTACGGAAAAACTATCAATAATACATGAGTGTCCATTTAACATCTAGTGTATGCAATGATCTCCCTGCAACAGAATCAGGTTGTGGGAAGAAAACGGGCAGCTCAATAGTCAGTCAAATGGAAAGGAGAGACTACCTTAGGTGTGTTAGTGGACTGCACGCACTCATTGTAGTAGACCCATTCATGCAAGTACAGAAGGACAGGGTAATCCGTTGTTTAAATCCAAATTATTTACTTAAGGGAAGCTATAGCTATAAGAAAAGACAACTCCCTAAAAAGGAACAGAAAATCAGATGAATGGAGAAGTTTAAAAGGTGGTTAATTCTGTCAGGTGACAACCATATTCAGGAGGTATTCTTGGGGATATGACCCTTTTAAAATACTCTGTAAATGCTTTGACTACAAGAATCCTAAAAAACGAATAACGCTTCCCGTTCTCCATGTATGTTGCTACAGCTGCTAAAATCAGGATGTATGGAAGTGTATGCTAGCCCTGCCTTCTGAAGATGTAAAAGATATAAAAGGAAGTCCTGCACTTTCACATTACATGGATACTGGGGATTTTAGAGACAGGAGTGGGCAAAACACTTCCACTTCACAGCATAGCACGCATGTGCTATAGGTCTACACCAGGTGTCTTCAACCAGTTAATTGCGAGCTACCGGTATCTCACAGAAATCTTCAGAGTAGCTCCCAGCCTTGAGTTAATTTAGAACTAAGGACTGAAATAAATAAGTGTTGCTATTCCTTTTAAAGTTAAAGAAAGGCCATTCTCTATTTTACATTATCAGGCTGCAGATAGAGCCTGATATTGAACAGTGCTCCACTCAAATTTATGACCCAGGTTGGTCACAGAGGTTCAGAACTGAAGCATTTAACTCTTACATAAAAGTCAATCTCGACTCAATATTGGAGTATGAGAACAAAATGATGTTTCAGAATGCTTTTAAATGAGAAAATTAAAATGATAAGTTAACTTAATGATTAAGCTAACTTACTTTTAATTTTCTCCCTTTTAAGTGTCACATTTCTAAAAAGGCATCTTGCTCCCAGTGGCTGGTAGACACAGTGCCATATTTATAGCAGATAGTCATTTTCTTTTAAATGGGAAAATTTGAAGTGAAGAAACAGGTTCCTATGAAACATTAAGTCTTAATGTGTTTCTTTACTTTGAATTAAGCCAATTAAGTCTTAATGTTTTATGAAGCATATTTCACTTTACATTCCTCACATTTAAACAAATGACTAACGTTTCCTGTTATAAATATGGCACCATGTCTACAGGCCACTGTGAGTAAAATGCCTGCTGTTTGTAAAGACACCGACATGGGAGAACATTAAAATGATGCGTTTTATGTAATGCATATAAACAAAATTAGCTCTTCAGTTGAATTTTCTCCCATTTCAAAGCGTCACATTTACAGACAGCAGGCATCTTGCTCCAAATGACTGGTAGACACGCTGCCATACTTATAACTCAAACAGACTTTTTTTTTAAATGGGAGAAATTTAAAGTGCAGAAAAATGTTCCTTATTCTGACAATTTTTGCAGAACATCTGCACTTTAAATTTCTCCCATTAAAAAAAAAAAAATGTTTGTATGTTTGTGTTGTACATGTAACGGTGCCACATATGGCGAACGTATGTCCTGTGCAACAAGTACATACGACACAGGCACTCCGTCACCCATACACATATATCCCATTCAATCACACACATGTTCATACACCCACAGACCATGAACTCACTGACGCACATGGCAGCCCTGTCATACTACACCTAGTGACAGTATTCTGTTCAAACCATAGTATCGGGCTCCTGGGACATTTGAAGCTGGGCGAGAGGGTGTCTGATAATGTGCATGTTACATGGCCTTCAGCAGCTCACAACGATTTTCACTGATCAAAAGTAGCTCTCATTGCAGAAAAGGTTAGAGACCCGTGGTCTACACGCTTCTTGCAAACCAGCTATACACTCCTGTGGGGTGAGGGCGATTAAGTATCCAGACTCCAATACCCAGGTGCCAAATTCCTAAACTGAGCTTTCTGGGTGTCTGATTATGCCTTGCTGTTGAGTAAGAATGTATGGCCTCAAAGAGCTGCTTGTGTGGGCTGATCGGAATTTCTAGTAACATCGAGTACCAAAGCTGGGGGGGGGCATGTTAGTGCCACCAGATTGAGGGTCATAGAAACTTACCTAATCTTCCTCACCAAATCTAGGCAGAGTAGGAGAGGTGGAAAAGTGTAGGCAAATATCCCGGATCAATTAATTCATTGTGCACTGCTCCTGGACTGTTGGTATGGGTAGCTTGACGAGACGTTAGGCATCTTGCATTTTGAGTAGTGAAGATAGAGTTTTGGGCTCCTCCATTTTTTAAATTACTTTTGTAGGATATGAAGGTAGAAGTCCCATTTGTGGACTTGATTCATTCTGCTTAGCAGGTAATCCACCAAGAACTGTATGTTGAAGGGAATTTGCCCAGGGCCAAATCTGTTGTGCCATGGTAGATAGTAGAGGGGAATAGGGCCTCCTTGTTTTCGTATGCAATACTTTGCTGTCATGTTTGTCCATCTTTAGAAGGACCACCTTGCCACAAATTAAGGAGTAGAAGGCTTTGAGCGCTGGGTAAGTGGCTAGTAACTCCAGGCCTTCTCTGCTGAACACAGGTCCATGTGCCTTGGACAGTTTTGACACCAAGACGTACTCCTCATCCTATGAGCAGTGATTGTCGAGTGTAGAAGAGGGTAAAAAAAAAAAAAAAAAAAAAGGACTGCCTAGCAACGGACTGTTGCTATTCCACCAAGAAAGACAGCACCAAGTGCTGTCAATTATCAACAACAGATCTTTTAACGGACCATCCCCATGGGACCATTGGCTGGCAAGGAACTGCTGCAAGGGGTGATCCTGCAATCTGGCAGGAGGTACAATTGCTATGTATGATGTCATCACTACCAGCATTTTCATTACAGTTTTTATGGTTACTAAGCAAGTAGATTGAAAGAGGCAGCAGCTGTTGAAATGCCATCAACCTTCTGGCTGGGGATGCCTTCCTAAAAACTGCTGATGTTTTAAATAGAATGTCTTTGCGCTTAAAGTAGACCCTAAACGGTGTAGATGATTGAGCACTGTCTAAATTTGTGTTAGACATTGCTTCCTGCTTCTGCTCTTGAACAGCCAGTCAGATAAGGAAAGAAGTGACTGACCACTCTTCACAGATGAATGGCCGCGACGCTTGGGGAAGGACCTTGAGGCGGTAGTAACCTCAAAGGGCAGTACTGTGAACTGGTAGTGCTGTCCACTTACCACGAAAGGTATGTACTGATGGGCTGGGTATGTGGAAGAAAGCATCCATGAAGTCTAAAGACGTCAAACACTCCTTGCCGAAGCAATGGAATGTCCTGCAAGACTGTCAAGTGAAAGTGCTCAGACAAGTCCAGAATGGGCTGCAGGGGTCCATCATTTTTGGGGATAAAAAGGTGCATTGAGTACACACCCTTTCCCTCTTTGCAGAGCCACCTCTACCCCTACCATTGTTGCCTCTAACTCCCCCTTGTACATCCCCGGCTGGCGGGGGGTCATGAAAGACCAGAAGCTGCCGCTAGTATGGCTGGGTGCCTGGTGTGGTTTTCGCTGGCCCTTTTGGACGCAGTCTGTGCAAAGTACACCTTGGGATGCTGGATGGAGGTCCCTAGAGGACTTTGTGATGTCGCAATCATTTTTTATTTTCTTCTACATTTCAACCCCCTTGGGGCCAAAAGATATTACCACTAAAATGTAATGTTGAGTAGCTGTTGCTGAAATTTTGGTGTAAATAGTTACATGCGAAGCCAAAAGTGTCTGCAGAGACTGATACTAGTGTTAAGACTGGGAAAGGCAGTGTCCGCAGCGTCTAGGGTGCAGCGTGTTTGCGTTGGAAATGATTTTCCTCTCTGCAAACAACTCCTCACATATCTTTCTATAAGCATCAGTGAGGTGTTACACAAGTGTCTTGATCTCCTCCCAATGAAACAGGTCATAGCATAACAGTAAAACAATGGAGTTTGCACCTGCTGCCACTCGCTTCCCAGCACCATCTATGTAATTACTTTTCTTATCCAGGGTGGGGTATTACTTTGGCCTGGGCTGATGCCCTCTTGGCAGTGTAAACCACCAGAGTCTCCAGGAAACCTGATCCCCGATAGAACTGTCAAGGCCCGACTTCAGCATACCCTTAATCAAAAGTAAGAACTGAACTATGTTCAGTCTTAGAGAAACCAAAAAGTTGTCCTAGTCTTCCATGTCTATGGCAACGAGCCGCTCTCTGAATATCAGCATCGTAAGCTGCAGTATCATGTGGGGGAGATGGTTTCACTGGTTTCGGCTCTAGATCGTGATTATCACTGGGGTTGACACTAATATTTCAAGAGGTCATCACTGCCTCCTGCACCCGTTGGCTGATAATATAGGTTACCATCCCTGTTTGGGACGTATGGATCTGAGAAGGAGTGAGCCGACTCTTAAGGAGACCGTGGAGGAAGCGGGGGTGGTGGCTCTGGTGAGACTGGACTTGGCTGTGAAGGTGGTGGTGTGGGGGACCCTGCTGATGAAAGTGGTGGTGGTAAAGGTGAAGTGAGTGGTGTCTGCTTGGGTTCGACTGCTGGAAGTAGGCTGGACGAGCTGCTACTTCATTCCTAATTTTGAAGGGACTGGGTGCTGAGATGTTACATACTTTAATTCCTCCTTGAATGTCAGCCTCCACTTCTTTGCATTGGGAGACAACGTGGAAATCGCCCCCGGCTGAGGAGGCTTCACCAATATCCTGATAGTCTCACGAAGAATAAAGAGATGCTTCTTTATGGCATCAAGCTCCTCTGCTAGTCATTCAATGATGGGAGCCTCCGAGGTTTCGGTGGTCAGCACAGAGAAAGTTTCAGCTTTGATTTTGACTCCAACTTTGCATGCTGTGTTTCTGGCTCAGAAGGTGAAAGCTGGGTGCATTTTGGCCATGAAGGCATCGAGGTAAGGGGTGGATGGGGTCTTTGCTCCAGAGCTCTATATCTGTTCTGACCAAGCCTGAGGACTTGGGTGGACTGGATGGAGGCTACCGTTTCAGCCAGTTCAGGGATCTACGCTAGACTCCCTCTGGAGCAGTGTCCTGCCTTGGGCAGTTTCTGGGACTGTCTTTTTACGTCATGGCTGGCAGTGGTACTTACAGACATTGGAGTTTTCTTTGTGTGCAGTTCTGTCTGCATATACTCCAAAATGTGAACCTAGTCTTCCTCTGAGGCTTCTGAAGACACCATTTTGGGAATGGATTTGTTTTGAGTCATTGACGTGTCAGATGGAATTACGAGTTCTTCCTCAACGTCAAGGGGATCCTGCTCCCCAAAGATATCTGGAGTATCAGATAGTGGCAAAAGCTGCATCTTCAAGTGTACACTGTCTTTCCATCTGGTATCAGAGCATCTAACCAGACAGCGAGAAGTTATGAGTTTACTTCTTGTGCTTCGGAGAAATACACAGGTTACAGACCTTGTGGTGACTAGTACATGGGTATTTTGTGTAAGTGTAGGTAGATTAGAAAGAGACCGCTCCTTCTGCTAACATTTTACAAGGCCAAGTCCTCTGTAACCGAAATAAGATCAAACTGAGCAACACGTATTATGGTCGTCGAGCCGATCATCTGGATTGAAGAACAAGTTACTTACCTTCGGTAACGATGTATCTGTAAGAGACATACATTAGTTATAGATTCCTTACCTTAGAATTACCCCCAGGCGTCAGACTGAATCCGGCGAAGTTTTCCTGTAGCAGTAACCCTGCGCGTCGGTAGGTTGCATCGGTCGACACGCGTCCGTCGTCTGCGTCTACTTAGACGCCGCCCCTGCGCGCTAACGTCAGTTCTGACACGACTTTCCACGCCAGAAGCGCAGAGCAATGCAAGACACTGACAACTGGTGCACAAAACTAGGGCCCTGGAAGAGAGTCCCTATCCCTAGAAGTCAGTTCGCAGAATGGGGAGGATGGGTGGGGCGGTAAGGAATCTATAACTAATGCAGGTCTCTTACAGACACATCATTACCGAAGGTAAGTAACTTGTTCATCTGAAAGACAATTAGATATAGATTCCTTTCCTTATTATAGATACCCCAGCAATGCCAACCCCGGAGGTGGGTCTGCGAACTAAGTTCACACCAGAAAGTCCTGGAGAACAGAACGGCCAAAAAAGCAGTCTCTCCGGACTTGGCTATCCTGGCAGTAATGTGTCGTGAACGTGTGCAAGGATGCCCACAAGGCTGCCTGGCAGATGTCAATCAACAGAACTCCACGTCCCAAAGCAGTTAGGCTGCTTTCGCCCTGGTAGAGTGGGTGCGCAGTCCTACTGGAGGTTCCTTTTTCGCCAAAGAATAGCAGATTTTGATGCATAGGACAACCCATCGATAGATGGCATGTTTGTGCAAGGCCGGACCTTTCTTGGCGCCCACATAACCCACGAAGAGTTGATCGTCCACCCGGAAATCTTTAGTGCAGTCAAGGTAGAAGGACAGCACACGTTCTGGATCCAGACAGTTTCTCCTCCTCTTTGGAAGGGTGCGGAGGCTCGAAGGAGGGCAATGTGATGGTCTGGCCTATGTGGAAAGTAACCACTTCGGGCAGAAAAGAGGGCCTAGTGCGAAGGACCACTTTGTCCAGATGAACTGAAGGAGGAGGCTTGGAAGAAAGTGTCTGAAGCTCACTCACCCTCCGAGCAGATGTGATGGCAAGCAGGAAAGCAGTCTTCAAGGTAAGAAGCCGAAGAGGACAATTATGTAGTGCATAGAAGGGAGCCCACATAAGGAAAGTCAGCACAAGATTCAAGCCCCACTGGGGCATTACGAAAGGAGAAGGAGGAAAGAGATGAATAATGCCCTTTAGAAATCTATTTGCAATCGGATACTTGAAAGAGAAGGCTGATCAGGAAGGCGCAGAAAGGCAGAGATGGCCAAAAGGTAGCCTTTAAAAGTGCCCAGAGCAGAGCCCTGCTGGTCCAAAGATCGAATGAAGAGGAGAACCTCTGAAAGAGGGGCAGAAAGGGGATCTACAGCCTTTGCTGTGCACCATGCCACAAATTTGTTCCATCTACAGGTGTATGCTGTTTTAGTGGAGGGACGCCTGCCTGCCAAGATGACAATGCAGACTTCGGGAGGAAAGTCGAAAGCTGTCAACTGTAGCCGCTCAATCTCCACGCAAGGAAGTGCAGGCTTGACAGGTTCGTGTGGAGGACCATCCCCTGCTGATGCGACAGAAGATCCTCCCGAAAAGGAAGTCTCATCGGAGGATCGATTGCCATGCTCAAGAGTTCAGGGTACCAGACTCTTCGTGCACAGTCCGGAGCCACAAGAATGACTTGGGCCCGGTCGCGCTTGATCTTCAGCACTCTGGGCAGAAGTGGTACAGGCGGAAAGGCGTCCAGGAGGACGCAATTCCACTCGCGACGAAAAGCGTCGCCGAGCGAGTGCCGCCTTGGAAACTCCAACACGCAGAACTGCTGACATTGCGCGTTGTCTTCGGTGGCGAACAGATCTAACCAAGTCTCTCCCAACTGCCGAAATAGACCTTGCACCACCTCCGAGTGAAGACGCCATTCGTGATCCATCATGCACCGGCGGCTGAGTTCGTCCAGCATGGCGTTCAGGGAACCTGCCAGGTGTTGAACCATCAAGGATATGCCCCGATATTCCAGCCATATCCAAATGCGAAGAGCCTCTTGACATAGGGTCCACGACCCCACTGCGCCCTGTTTGCTGCAGTATCACATGGCGGTGGTGTGGTTTGTGAACACCTGCACTTCTCTTCCTTTGACAGAAGGAAGGAATGCCTTCAGTGCAAGACGGATCGCCCGGAGCTCAAAAAGGTTGATGTGGAGACTGGACTCCGCCGGAGACCAGAGACCCCTGATCTCTGCCTCTCCCAAGTGGCCGGCCCATCCCAGGAGTGACGCATTAGTCACTACTGTGAACTCTGGTGGGGGAAAGGAGAGGGATCTGCCGCTGACCCAATCCTGGTTCGTGAGCCACCACTGCAATTAACGTGTAGTCCCCTCCGAGATCTGGACGACATCGGAAAGATTCCCCATATGCTGCGCCCACTGGACCTTCAGATCCCACTGCACAGCCCGCATATGCCACCTGGCATGATCCACCAGCAGGAGGCCATGAGGCCCAGCAGCCTCAGGGTCATTCTCACCGAAATCCGGGATAGAGGCTGAAACATCGGTATCATAGCCCGAATATCCCGGACTCGCTGCTCGGGAGGATAAGCCCGAAACTGTGCTGCATCCAGAACTGCTCCGATGAAAAGGAGCTTCTGAGAGGGAATCAGGTGTGACTTTGGCACATTGATAGTGAACCCCAGCGAGTGCAGGAGGTCCGCCGTAGTCTGGCAGTGGGAGACGACAGCCTGGGGCGAGCTCGCCTTCAACAGCCAGTCGTCGAGATAGGGGAAGACTGGAACCCCTGATCTGTACAGATGAGCTGCGACCACCGCCATCACTTTCGTGAACACCCGAGGGGCACTGGTAAGGCCAAAAGGGAGCACAGTAAACTGAAAATGCTCGTTGCCTACTGCGAACCGTAGGCAACGCCTGTGGGCTGGCAGGACGGGGATGTGGAAAAAGGCGTTCTGCAAGTCCAACGCTACCATCCAGTCTCCGGGATCAAGGGCAGACAGGACCTGAGCCAACGTGAGCATTTTGAACTTCTCCTGCCGGAGGAAGCGGTTGAGGGCCCTGAGGTCTAAGGTAGGACGCAGGCCTTTGTCCTTCTTGGGTACCGAAAAGTAGTGGGAGTAACAACCATGACCTACACTTCTGGCACAGGGACCCTTTCGATAGCTCCCTTGGCCAAGAGAGCTGCAACTTCCTGGCGGAGAAGGGCCAAGTGATCCTCCGACATGCGATAGAGTGCTGGTGGCATTGAGGGAGGGGTAGTCTCGAAGGGGAGGGAGTAATCCCTTCGGACTATCTGCAAAATCCACCTGTCCGACGTAATGTTTTGCCAGAGGGGTAGGTGGATGGCCAATCCTGCCGCCCACTGGCCTCTGGTGGCCCTGAAAGGTCTGACTAGGAGGGTTAGGAGGCTGCTGCAGGGGGGGCATGGGTGGACTGGCCCGCCCGCCGGCCCCCAGACCGATGTCGCTGGGTCCCATGTCCGCAGCCACGCAGAAGCTGGGTAGCTTGCGCGACCCTGATGCCAGATTGGGTGGAACATGGTGGGGCACCCCTTCTGTAGCTACGAAAGGTGAGAGGTTGCCGTGAGGTCCAAGGATCTGGCCGTAGCCCAAGAATTCTTGAAGCGCTCAGGCGCGTAGTCCGCCTTGTCACCGAACAGACGACTTCCATCAAAGGGCTTGTCCAGAAGGGTGGAGTGGACATCCCCAGAGAAACCAGACATCCTCAACCAGGCGTAGCGCCTCAAGGCACTGACGTGGAAACCGTTCTGCCCAGAGAGTCAGCGGTATCCAGCCCACACCAAATAGTTAACTTAGCGGTCTCTCGACCCTCGGCCACTGCGCGGGTGAGACGGCCCGGGCCTCCTCCGGGCACTGTGGCAGCACTTGGGCAACCGAATCCCACACTGTATGGGTGTAACGGCCCCAGAGGCATGTAGTATTCACCGACCGCAGTGCTAAGCTGGTGGAAGAAAACATCATCTTCCCAAGGTGGTCCAGCTTCTTGGATTCCCGATCTGGGGGAGCAGTAGGGAATGCGCCCTTTGAAGACGAGGCTTGGACCAAAAAGCTCTGAGGGGTATGGTGCGGAGAGAAGAAAAGAGGGTCGCCCAGGGCCAGGCGGAGGCATCGGGCAATCATCCTGTCCACAGGAGCCCCTGTGCTGGGCTTGGACCAAGTGCCCAGAAGGACGTTGGTGAGGACTTCATTGAAAGGCAGCAGGGGCTCCGAAGAGGGCGCTGCTGGTTGAAGTACCCGTCAGGAGGTTAGTCCTGACCGCTACCGTAGGAAGCTCCACATCAGAGGCCTCAGCCGCCCTACGCAACACCACTGCGTACGAAGCTCCCTCTTCCGTAGCCACGAGGGAGGGAGGGGGGAGAGCATGCCAAGTTCTGGGGAGGTATCCAAACCACTGGCATTACCCAGTTCCTCTCGGAAGTCCGGCTCTAAGCTGGTCTGCTAAAGGGTCTACAGACCCCTCCCAGTCCTCCTCACCCTCCTCTGGCTGCCACTCAGGGCGGTAGGGAACGAACAGAGGCAAAAACGTTCCTTCTGGTGCCGGTACAGACGTTGGTCCGACGCCGTGTCGAACTCTGGGTGGGGCTGGGGTCGATGCCGGTTGGGGGCACAACTGGCGCCGCGGGCGTGGTCACTGGAATCTGCACCGGGGAAGGTACCATGAGGTCGACAGGCGTTGATCCAGATCCAGGCCTGGATTCTCGGGGGGGGCCCTCCAGCACCGGCATCGAAGGCCCAGGGTGCAAGCAGAGTCCACAGGGCACGAAGGCGCGCTGGCGGAGTCAGGCTGCCCAAAGATGCTATGAAGCGCTTTGTAAAAAGCTCGAAGCTGGGCATGGGACGCTTCGGCAAAGGGAGGAAAGCGCTGAGCCGTACCAGAAGCGGGCTCCGAAGACGGAGCTGGAGAGCGACGACGCTCCGGGTCCCGCGTCATGTCGGCGGACGGAGAGAAGGCAAAGAACGGCGATGCTTCTTCGCCTTCTTGTGCTTCGACTTACCAGAGGAGTGTGAAGACTTCGATGACGAGTGGTGGTGGCTCCGAGACCGGTCCAAAGACCTTCCTCTCAACCAGGACCTTGAACGCGGAGCGAACTGCCGGGCCTCCAAGAGCTATCGAGACCGCTCCCGCAAAGACTTCGGATTCATGGCCCGGCAGTCGGAACACGGCTAAGTTGTGGTCGCGCTCCAGGCACCAGAGGCACACGAGCTGCGGATCCGTGACGGACATCAATTTGTAACAGGAGTCACAAGGCTTGAAGCCGGTCCGACGATGGGACATCCCTCGTGCTACCAGAAGTTGAAGACTTAAAAAATGACGTCGAAAAAAGTTTAGTCAAAAAATGACTAAGGGGCAAGCTCTCTCTGGATCTGCTCTGCCTGGTGCGGAAAAAGAAAGAACTGACGTCAGCGCGTAGGGGCGGCGACTAAGTAGACACCGCAACGTCATCCCAGCGACCATGACGCTGAACGCGGAGTCGACCGACGCCACTGCTGACGCGCAGGGGGTACTGCTACGGGAAAAATTCTCTGGATCCAGTCTGACGCCTGGGGGTAATTCTAAGGTAAGGAATCTATAACTAATGGTCTCTTTCAGATAGACTAGTTAGATAGTCACAGCGAGCAAACACACCTGTCTTGAAAGCGTAGCTTAACACTTCTGAACCTGATGGCAGAACAAAACGGTGGAGTCCGTGCCCATGAGCACTGTTGAATAAGGGAGGGGTCACTCCACATCTAGTGACTAAGTTGCTTTGAAGAAAAGCAACCTCTAATGTTTGAGCCCATGACTAGATGGCAGGAGCATGCAAAGCATGTGTATCTAAAGATGCTACTAATGTACACACAGGTGTGAATATAAGTGCATTTTAAAAGAGTGTTCAGGCATAGTCATCTACAGTTTTAAACACCATCAATGCTTACTAGATATAACATTGCAAAGTCTTAATGTGGAGCATAGGTGAGGACAACTAGGTACATCAAAACACAAGAGAAACTGAAGTACCAACGGTGAAATCAGAACATCCTTTCTACGCAAGCAGAAGCAGTCTAAAAACACGATTACTCAATATGCATTTTCCATCAGTTTTGCAACATTCTTTTAAAAAATGCAATAATGTTGGCCAGTCATCAGCATATTTTCAAAGAGTTTACAGTAATAAGCTTCCTCCTCCGGCTGACATTTAAAAAAATTAACAAGCATTGGCAATGCCAATAGGTAGGACTTTAAAGGAATATTGCATGGTAATGTGAAGCATTACCAGTAAATAGCATGGGAAAAGATATGTGCCCTCCTCCCATCTGTGCTGCTGCCAGAGAAAAACAAGATAAATGATCTATTTAACCAAGACACTAATAGCATCCAATGGTCATGCGAGTGCCCCTGAAAGATTAAGCTTAAGCAGCTGGAAAATTCAACAAAATGATCACAGCTGGTGGAGGGGCAAGCACTTTTTTAGTGGAAGCACACAACTTCTGCCCAATCAAAACATATTCTCCTGGCTCCCAACATGTGGGAGGAGCCAAAGTCCCTCTATAGAGATGCTGACATTGTCTGGAGACAGCTGTGCTGTCAAGCCAGACCATAAAAATGAGTATGGCCAAAGGGCGGGTGCCAAGCTGTTTTGTGTAACCAAGAAGAATATTTGGCTAAAGTCATAATTAGCAAAGTCTCATAACGCAAAACGCTTTTCTGAGATGAGGTGCAGTGTGAACGCTCAAGATATTTTACATAGCACTTAGCATCAGAACTGCTCCTTGTGCAACAGTGTGTTTCATTTCAACATACTACACAATTGTGTTTGTCTGTTGTGGTAAGAGTTACAGAGCAACATTTTTAACAATCTCTTCTTCTTAGAAGCTAAGAAGTCGTCCAAGTATCTGTAATGGTGAATTATAAAAGAGGTTGAAAAACATGCTTACTGGAAAAATTTAAATGCTTTCACAGTGCCGCCGGTGTTTGTAAAAAGTGTACGCAAGTCCTCTTCAGATACTGTAGTGCTGGGAAAAAGAAAAACATTAAGTCAAACACATGAACAAATGGAAACCTAATTGGATTAGACATATACAAACACTAACAGTATACAAAGTAATTTTAAGCCGGAGTACAAAACAAAACCATTTTAAGTAACCCATAAATTGAGACTAACCATTCCGAAGCTGCAGATTGCAAATATTTGAAAATTAGGTTCTCTTTAATCACAAGCAAAATTTGAATAAGGAAAAGTTAGTTACAAAGATTGGCCTCCATTTGCGTCTTCCGAATACACATGATTTTTTCTCAAGTGGATGCAACTGATTCCTTACACTGCCATTTTATGTAACTCATCCAGTTTGACCTTGTTTTGGGATAGAGCTTGCACGTGTTGTGGCCGATATACTGTTCATGCTTCAGTTTTCATACACAATTTTAGGTTTAGCCTAGAGACAACATGCAGTCTCACAATCCATGTGTATTAAAAAAAATCTTAAATAAAATTGCATGCACATGTGCATGCATAGAGCTGCTTTAGGTGAATTCTCTATCAATTGGTCTATTCAATTCATTAACATTTTGCTCTTGCCCATCACAACATACAACATTGGGCAATGGGTCAACACACTTCAGCTATCAGTTCTCTTGCGCTGAGAGTAATGGAATTCTCCATTATAGTACATCCACATATACCTAAAAAGTGTTCCTTAGTGCCAGGGGCTGGTCACCCAACACTTTACTTCCCCCCCTGCCTTTTTTTATCCATTCAACCTTTATTTCTTTGGTCATCCTTGTGTCTTTAAACTATGCCTCCAGACAACAGAAATTCAAAGCCAATAGTACCTTTACTTTTAGCTAGAAGGAAACTGGTTACTTAACTGTAATAAGTTTGAATAGTTTGAGCCAGATACTCTTATAGATGCACACTATTACACCATTTAGTGGTTGGATCTAGAATTTATTTTTTTCCCCATAAGCCCACAATGCCCCAATATGTGACCAGCATATTAGATTTGGTTTGCTTTTTTAACCAACTCCTGTCCCAGTGAGGGTCACATGAGAGACTAGGTAAATAAAGCTTAACTGTTGCATCCAGCCACAATGGAGGCAACATGTCAAATTTTAGATGCTGAAGAAATGCCCATCCAGGTTTTTTTCTGAAGCACGTTAGAATTCACATCTCATCCTGGGTAACCATGCAAATGTTCACCCAATGCATTTTGGGCAATAGGCCCTTCATCAGGGGTAGCTGTAGTGTGAAACAAGCCATCATCAATCTTAAATGATTTCATTTCAAACAAAAATAAATGAACCATAAAACCATGTAATCCGTGAAGTTAATACACAAAGTTCATCAAAATTAAACCAGCAAGGGCAACAGAATCTGTACTCCGTTTTAACCAAGGAATTAAGAAATAAACCAAGACAAAAAAAAAAATGTTTAGCACAAAATGTGTTAGTGTCTTACATGCAATATCTACCATGCAAAATAGTGTGCACGAAACCAGTCGTGAAACACCAAGAAAGATTAAAAAATAGACTTACAATGCCACAGGTATATAATCTAAATCTCCAGTGCCTCAACACTAACCGGATGCGGGATTACTACTTCTGAAAACCAAGATGTTGTGCGCGAAGGAAGCTAATTATAATTAAACCTATTGTGTGCTCCAGGTGAAACCAATTCATTTAAAACATGATGTAAAGTTAAAACAAAGCATGTGACCACAAGCCCACAGAGTAAACATAAAAGAAATCAAAACATTCAAACATATCGTGCATTACATACTCGCTAAATACTTAAACCGCAATAATAACCAAAATACATGAGTAAATTAAAATATTCTGTGGCTATATGAAAGTAAAAGCTTCTCAAAATAGTCAGGCAATAATTAAAACCGTGGTAGTGAAAAATAAACATCAAAAGTAGGCAATGATTAACTCGTGTAATTCCATTAAAAAGTTGACCTTGACATAACTAGAAACAACAGTTGTGTGTATGAATTGCTCGGTGTTTTAATGAAACTTGCCTCCGAGATGGTATTTTACGAGTTTAATCAAATCCTAGTTCAGGGTGCAGACGATTGGAGGGACAGCAATATAAAATATCCAAGCAAATAGAATGCTTGGATACTCTAGGTAAAAAAAATCGTTTGCAGTGTGAAGCTCTTCTAGATTCAAATGGTGTGCATTACATAGCATTAATCCTCTGCTTAAGAAGGTTTGAAGAGTGAATAGTGTCAAACACATTAAGTAATACTGTCTGACCCGCTTGAGCCTCTTTTTGACACTGTATATTTTAACAGTGCTTTGCGAAAGTAGCCTTTGAAGACCACGTGGCTGCTGTACATATTGTGTGAAGTGAAGGTTACCAATGAACATCAAAGCAGCTTCTTTTTTTTCCGAGTTATCGAGCTTTAGGTTTGCTCAACTCATTGTTCGTCAAAGCATAGCATATTTGGATAGTTTCTACCATCAATCCTTATCTACTACCTTTTCTTACTGGGGAAGACTCGTCAATTTTGTCATCCAGTTTCGATATTCATGCTTGATGTTCAGTGCTACTTCACTGAATCCAACACCACTGCTCACTAATAACAGTAAAACATCCATAGAATTGATGCCACACAAAACTTAGATCAAATATACTGAAATCACTTTTGGAAACATTCTAGACTTGGTGTTTTATAGACTTCTGGTACGTTAATAAACATGTGAAAAAGAAAAACCTCTGAATGCCTCAAACACAGCAGCAATGCATCTAGCTTTGCACTATCAACTTGCAGAAAGTGTAGTTTGACATGATGGGTGAGCCTGACCACATTTTGTAAAAAGAAAATAGTAATTCAGATTGTCATTTGGCTTGAAATTATTTCTATAATTCTTAATGAGATCCTGGAGATTCTAGGAATAGATCTGGGCAGCTGGAGGCAAATGTATACGTTCAATTGAGCAAATATTTCAAATTAGCAGCAGTAGCCATTACAAGGACCTTGTGCAATCAAGCCCTGCCAAAATGGTAAGTGGAAAAATCTTACTCATGTTCTAAGTGTCCATGTGGCATTACAAGCCAGTCCGGATCGTGGATTTTCAATAAATCTGACAGGCGACTCAGTTATTGCGCCTTTTGTAAGAAAGATACCACTTAAAGGAGTTTAATTTATAACAAGTAAGCTGTACACACTTGCATGTTCAAAGGAGAAACACGCAACAAAGCCATATTTCAAAGTGGGACTGCTTTCTTTTTTCCCTTTGGTAAATTTGTGCAGTTATCAACGCCAAAGTCTTTTAGCTTTGATTGGGAAGACTTTAGGAATTATGCTAAGGGATTAAACTGGAAAAAAATTAAAATTAGTCTGCATGGATCTTTGATATGTTACAAGAATGACTTGCTTAGTTTGCAATATCTCTGCCTCTTAAACAGTTTAATCATGAGTTTAATCATGAAGCTGGCAACTTGTGATTGGCTTGTCACACTGCAATGTCTCTCATCTCCCTCTACCTAGAAAGTGGTGATAAAACGTGGCAATAGGTCGCCTATCCGAGGCTCTACCAGAACAATAGGAATCCTATTCTTTAACCCTACTCCTGTTTGACAGACGTCTGCCAAAAACAGAATGCCCCTTTTAAAGGGCCTGTTAAAAATAGTAATAGCCATCACTGCTTTCTTTTATTAAAGAGAAAATCCTAGCCAAGTTTTCCTCAACACCACCGTGGAAAGTTGGAATAGTGCCTTGTGGGAAGTCAAAGGCATGCAGTGATTAATGCAATGCTCATCAGCACGCAGTGCACTGCAAAAGGACCCAGGTGAATCAATATTTTTTTTCATCTCATCCATTTATTTCAATGCAAGTGCAGCACCATTTGTACTTTATTGTACTTGGTGGTGTTACTGTAAGAAATGTGTTTATTAGTAGAGGTCAAGTTGCTAGCTTGGTGGTTGTGTCACTTTTTTTTTTTTGTAGCTCATTTATCCTCTGCCAGCCTGTCTCCCTATTCGCGGGCCCAGGCCCTTATCGCCAACAGGCTGGACTACGGGAACACTATGCAGGAATCACTGCATGCCTCCTGAAGAGACTACAGGCAATACAAAACTTAGTGGTCAGAATCATCACCGACCTCCACAGATGAACCCACATCACACCCCAACTGAAGAAGCTACACTGGCTCCTGATCCAGAAGAGATGCCAGGTAAGGATAAGTTACTTACCTGTAATCCTAGTTCTCTTCCAGGGGTATACTCAAAGTCATAAGCATTGATTAATCCCCGCCCTCGTGCGGGACCCCGGAGCATATATAAAAATACATATATATGTGTATGTTTAGACAAACAAGTACAGAGTACTTCCAAAACATACATATATACATATAAAAATATGCAGCCTAATGTACTTCACATAGGCTAATATGCCAAAATTACATGGGTTTTTTAAGGAAGAGAAAATAATCTCTCATATGAACACTGCAACAGAGAACATACACTGTAATAGTGTTCCAACACAGCCCTTTATTTTCAGAAAAAAGGCAAGTAATAGCAGGCAATAAGCCCATAGGCTGCATAGAAGAGAACATCACAGTATCAAAAACTGGCACCCTGCCTTTAAGGATTCCAAGAACCTGGACACCGTGCCTTTAAGACCTCCAGGAGCCCCCTGCTCCCATCATGCACCACAGGTGACAGTTAGGTCAGTTCTTTTTTATGGTGTACAAACAAAGGAATCATGGCAGAAGATGCTGAAACAATACTATACTGTCAATACTCGTCCGGGGAGGCGGGAGGGTTGCTTATGACGATGAGTATACCCCTGGAAGAGAACTAGGATTACAGGTAAGTAACTTATCCTTCTCTTCCAGGGGATACTCATCAATAGTGATAAGCACTGAATAGAATAGCAAGCCCATATCCACTTTCCTGCTGACGAGCAGCAGTATAAGTACATCAAAGATAACATTTTAAGGGTGAATCATCCAAACAGATTTCTTAAAGCGGCTTGCCCAAACTGAGCATCCGCCTGTGTGTCAGAGTCTAAACAGTAATGGCGAGTGAAAGTGTGTACTGATCGCCACGTGGCTGCTTTACAAATTTCTGCAATAGGTACGTTTCTGAGGAGAGCCGTGGTAGAGGCTTTTCCCCTGTTAGAATGGGCCTTAGGTTTGCCTGGGAAGGTCTCGTTGGCCAGTTGGTAGCAGAAAGATCTACAAGACACAATCCACCTAGAGCTAGATATTTTGGAAGCCGCAGAACCAGTATTTATGGAACCATAGTTAATAAACAGTCGGTCTGACTTTCTCAAGCCCTTTGTTTTGTCTAGGTAGAACTTCAGAACCCTCTTGAGGTCTAGAGAATGAAGGGACCTCTCAGGAGGAGTTAAGGGATTGGGAAAGAATGTGGGTAGAGTGATGACCCGATTGACATGGAAATCCAAAACCACCTTAGGCAGAAAACTCGGATGGGTTCTTAACACCACTCTGTTTGCATGAAAAACAGTATGAGGCTCTTTACAACACAAGGCCTGGATCTCACTAACCCTGCGTGCAGAGGTGATGGCGACTAAAAAGGCAGCTTTCCATGACAAGTGCTGCAGAGAAGCCCTGTGAATAGGATCAAAAGGAGTATCCATCAATTTAGCCAGAACTATGTTAAGCTCCCAAGGTGGAGATGGAGACCTAATCGGTGGGTAAACCTTTTTTATCCCCTCCAGAAAATCTTTAACTACAGGGATTTGGAACAAGGAAACCTGTGTCGGAGACTTTCTGTAAGCAGTGATAGCTGCTAGACAAACTTTTATAGAGGAAAACTGCAGGCCAGATTTGGCCAAATGTAGCAAATCCAGCAAGATCACCTGCTCTTGCCACCTAACAGGATCATGACCATTGTCCATGCACCATAAGTAAAATCGCTTCCACTGGAAAGCATACGATTTCCTGGTGGAAGGTCTCTTGGCTTCCTTGAGAATGTTCATACATTTCGAAGGTAAGTCTAAATGTCCGTACTGAAGGACTTCAGGAGCCATGCCGTCAATCTTAGAGATGAGAGATTGGGATGAAACACCTTCCCCTCGTTCTTCGACAACAAGTCTGGGCGGCATGGTAACCTCCTGTGTGGAACCTCTGATAGCTGAAGAAGGTCTGGGTACCACCACTGGCGGGGCCACTCCGGAGCTATCAGGATCATTCTGGTGTTGGTCCTGTAGAATTTGTTGATCACTGCAGGAATCAACGGAATTGGTGGAAAGGCGTATAGTAATGTCTGAGACCATTTTATCAAAAGGACATTGCCCGTGAACCTGGTTGGTGAAACCTGGATGCGAAGACGGGGCATTTGGCGTTTGCCGCGTCTGCAAACAGATCGATGTCTGGCACTCCCCATTGCTGGAAGATGTACTGCGTGACGTTGTTGAGCACCCAGTCGTGAGCTTCAACGAAGTCCCGTCTGCGATTCCAGAGAGAGAGGTCTCGACCTGTTACCCCCGTTTGTTCAAATAATACATTGTTGTGGAGTTGTCTGTTTGAACCAACAGGGAGCTGGACTGGAGAGAGGGGAACAGTGATTTGAGAGCTAGATGTACGGCTCTCGGCTCCAGAAGGTTGATGTGATATCCTTGCTCTGCTTCTGACCAAAGACCTTGCACTTGGAGGTGACTCATATGAGCCCCCCAGCCCAGAAGGGAAGCATCCGTGACGATTGTCTGAGTAGGAGGGTCCTGGTGAAATGGAACTCCTTTCAGTAGGTGGGATCGCTTCATCCACCATCTGATGGAATCCTTGGCCGATTGGGGGAGGGACACACAGTCTTCCCAGAGGCCCGATGTCTGCATCCACTGGTCCTCCAGAGATTGCTGCAGAGGACGCATGTTCAGTCTGGCGTTCGGTACGATGAAGATGCATGAAGCCATTGAACCCAGTAGCGATGACACCTGCCTGGCTGTGGGACGTTGAGAAATGAGAAGATTGCAACATTTCTCTGATTGAGGATAACCTCTCCTCTGAAGGACGCACGCTTGCCTTTACGGTATCCAAGGAAGCACCCAGATAGTGGATCTTCTGGGTTGGATTGAAGATCGACTTTTTGTAGTTGACCTGTAGGCCCAATTTGCTCAGTAGCTGGAGGCAGTATGAGAGACGACTGAAGCAGAGAGGGTGACGAGCTCTTCAGGAGCTAGTCGACCAGATAAGGGTAAACGAAAATCCTTCGTTTGCGAAGAAAGGCTGCCACCACTGCCATGCATTTCGAAAAAGTTCGGAGGGCTGATTTTAGCCCAAACGGGAGAACCTTGAATTGGAAATGCTGGTGAGCCACTTGAAATCGCAGAAACTTGACGTTTCTTGGACACCGGAACATGGAAGTAGGCGTCCTGCAGGTCTATAGCACACATCCAGTCCTCTTGATGTAGATGAGGGAAGATTTGGTGCAGAGCTAACATCCGAAATTTCTCTTTGCAGATGAATTTGTTCAATAACCTCAGGTCGCGTATTGGTCTGTATTCTCTGGTGGGACCTCTTTTCTGTACCAGAAAGTAACGAGAATATATACCTTTTCCTCGTTGTTGAACCGGAACAGTTTCTATGGCATTCTTTCGCAGAAGACTGTTCACCTCCTCTTGCAACAAGCGGTGTTTTTGAAGGACCTTTCTCGTGGAGGAACTGGTGGCGGTGGGGATTTGTATCTGAGCAAATAGCCATTCTGCACAATATTCAGAACCCACTTGTCTTTTGTTATGGTCTTCCACTCTGCCAGGTGAAACGTGATACTTCCTCCCACCGGAGTGGCTAACGTGCATGGAGGAAGACTTTGCTCATTGTTTTGCTGGTGGCTTTGATGTAGACGCCGGCTGTCTTGTAGGTCCCCTTCCTCTACCCGGTCTTCTCTGGTGGTAGTGTGACCTGGCTGATGTTTATGTTGGGTGGATCACTGAGGGGTTTGAACCCTCTGCTGGAAAGCCCGCCGATCGTAGGGACGGAACCTTCTTCGGAATTCTTTCTGCTTCTCCCACCCAACTGCCTTAACCGTGTCCAATTTCGTCTTCATTTTGGACATCTCATCATCCGCGTGAGATCCGAACAGCGAGGAGCCATTAAAAGGGAGGTTCACAATCCTCCGCTGTGCGTCCGGTTTAAGGCCCGTGAGACGCAGCCAGGCTGAGCGTCTGGAACAGATGCCATGGGAGTAGCCGTGTGCAGCCAGATCTGATGAGTCTGCTGCTGCACTAATAACCTGGTTCGCAACCAAGCCACCTTCCTGCAGGATTTCCTGGAAGTCTTGCTGATCTTCCTTTGGCAACTTTTCAGTGAACCGTGACAAGGAGTCCCAGAGTGATCTGTCATACCTTCCCAAGAGAGCGGAAGCACTGGCCACCTTCATCACTGAAGCAGAAGTGCTGCACATTCTTTTCCCCAGAGAATCCATGATTTTACTGTCCTTCTCCGGGGGAACTGAAGAAGAGGTTGCCGCAGGATGTGCCTTCCTGGCCGCCGCCACTATGACAGAGTCCGGAGGGGGATCCGATCGCAAGAAAAGTGGATCCTGATCTGGTGCTTTGTATTTCTTGGAAATACAAGAGGGTGCTGACCCCACTGTTGCAGGAGTTAGAAAAGTCTGCATTGCTGGTTCCAAGAGACCTGGGACTAAGGGTAACAAAAGCCTCGCCGAGAATCTATGATGCAAGGTTTCAAAAATGACAGATGTAGAGACTATCGGAGCCGACATACTAATGTTCAGTTTGGTGGCTCCTCTGCATAGAACCTCACTAAAAGTCCCTATGTCGTCAATTGGGAAAACTCTGGATGGTGGGGTTGCAGACAGAGTTGGAGAGTAGTCCCTTATGGAAGATCTTGAAGAGGTGGACCAAGACGGTGACCTTCGTCTCCTCCTTTTAGGGGTAGGAGTCGGACGAGATCGTGATCGCTCCCGTGATAGACGGGCTGATGGAGACCTATCCCTTCTCGAGGTCCCAGTTGGAGAAACCCTCGGGGATGCAGCAGGAGACGGTCCACCAGAGACTCTGGACGGATAAAATGTCCTGGAGAAATCCGAGCCCGGACTTCTGTGTCTGGTATCAGCAGGAACCTTCTAGTGTTGTATGTTTTCTAACCACCTTGGAGAAAGATTGACAGGAGGAGTCTTCTCACCCGGAACCGGAGATCCCTCCGGTGTAACCTGAATGATATTAATGCCAGGGGATGATTAAACTTCCCTCGACGTCGATCTAGGTCTTTCTGGCACTTCTTTTGAAGCAACTGCAGGGTTTTGGTCTCTCGACGTCGAACGATGTCTCGCCGACGACACAGACTGTGCCGCCTTCGACGTGACCACCTCTGCGGCGAGATGCTTGAGGACTCTCGCCTCCGCGAAGATGGACGTCGGCCCCTTTGACGTCGACCGTCCTCGGGACTGAGAAGGAGTCTTCGACGTCGACCGTCTATGGTCTTTCTTCGACGCGGACTTCTTAAACGGCGAGCGTCTCGACGGCGATGGAGTCTTCGACGCTGTCAATCAATAGGCTCGCGACAGAGTCTTCGCCGCCAAACCTCAACGCCGACCTTTGCGAAGGAGGCGGAGATCTAGATGAAGATAGGTGTCTCAACGTCGACGGGTGCTTCGCCGTCGCCTTAGGCCTCTCAGGACCAGCACACTTCGAGCCCGAAGTGGCATGCCTCGACATCAACTTACTTTTCGGTGACGGAGGCTCTCGCCGCCTCAACGGCGATCTGTCCCTCGACAGTGATGAATGTCTTGCCTGCTTTCTCGACGTCGATCGACGGCGAACAGTCAGGAAACTGCTTCTTTTTTTAAGCTGGGGAAGCAGATCGACGCAGTTTTCTGCGTCCTTCTTGAGTGCTCTCTGAAAGCAGAAGTACTCCCAAGGCCACTTTTGGAATGACCCTTTCCTCTCTCCAGCAAGGCATGAAGTTTGATTTTCTCCCTGTCACGCAGAGTTCTCTTGGAGAATTGCTGGCAGTGATAGCATATCTCTGGCTTGTGTGAAGATGGTAAACACACGATGCACACAGAGTGTGGGTCCGATTTTGCCATCTTCTTCCTACAGGAAGGACATTTATTGAATAAAGCTGGCATTTCTGACAGAAAAAAGTTGTAAGTTAGTCAGAAAATAACTGAGAACAGTTACCAGCAGAGAAAAATGTCGAATGTAGAAGGAAAAAACCAATTTCTGACTAGAAATAGCCAAAAACTGACGAGCTCAAGCCCTCAGAAGGAGCCGGAAAAAAGAACTGACCTAACTGTCACCTGTGGTGCATGATGGGAGCAGGGGGCTCTTGGAGGTCTTAAAGGCACGGTGTCCAGGTTCTTGGAATCCTTAAAGGCAGGGTGCCAGTTTTTTGATACTGTGATGTTCTCTTCTATGCAGCCTATGGGCTAATTGCCTGCTATTACTTGCCTTTTTTCTGAAAATAAAGGGCTGTGTTGGAACACTATTACAGTGTATGTTCTCTGTTGCAGTGTTTATATGAGAGATTATTTTCTCTTCCTAAAAAACCCATGTAATTTTGGCATATTAGCCTATTTGAAGTACATTAGGCTGCATATTTTTATATGTATACATGTATATATGTATGTTTTGGAAGTACTCTGTACTTGTTTGTCTAAACATACACATATATATGTATGTATTTTTATATATGCTCCGGGGTCCCGCACGAGGGCGGGGATTATTCAGTGCTTATGACTATTGAGGAGTATCCCCTGGAAGAGAATGATGTTGACCAATGCATACAAAGCCCTGCACAACGAAGGATCAGCAGGGGTGTGAGCCCTGGTCAAGCAGCAACCACAATCCTTGTCAGGGTGAGGTACAAGCCAACCCAAAATTAACCTGTGCTCAACCCTCTGGTAGCTTGGCATAGAGCAGTCAGGCTTAACTTTGAAGCTACGTGTAAAGCATTTGTGAAACACTTCAAACAGTAATAAAGTGAAAAACCCCACCTAAAACAACAAATCTAATCAGTAGAACCCAAGATATGCAATTTTAAAGATTTTAGTGAAAATAGAACCAAACAGCACAAAACGCCAACCGCAGATATCTGGTTGCGCTGGACTGGGACTAAGTCACAAGTTCAGGCTGACCGCAATGAAGTGCAGGCCGGCTGCAGGGATCTAGTTAGGCCCGCTGAGAAAAGTACCTTAAATTCTGGTTTGCGAAGCATTGTGAGGATCCGCAAAGATATTTTGTGTAGCCAAAATGATGCGTTGGTTCTGAGGTGCGGCGAGAATGCGATGCAACGTCCTGTGTCAACGAGTATCCCGTCGACAAGGGCTTCTGATGCAAGGTGCTGTCATCGTTGAGGATCCAGTCTCCGAGGGCTTGCAATGTGAAGTCCGGCGTTGAGGATGCGTCTGATCCAAGGAGCTACAAACCTACGACGCGGAGTCTGTCGTCGAGGCTGCCGTTGATTAGGGGGCCTGCGCTGGGAATGCGTTGCACAGCGGCGGTTCTGAAGAGGTTGCGGGCTGCGGAGGCGATGTGGGTCTTTGTGACAGGTGCAATCCACACAGCAGTGGAGTTGCGTCGTGCAGCCCAGGTTTGCGCCACGTAGCAGAGAAGATGAATCAGTTCTGCAGGATCCACAGAGGGTGGGAGAGCATCTTTGACTCACTTCCAAGGGTCCAGGACTGGGGTGGTACAATTTGGCAGGGTAGACTCACAAATGACAGTTCTGGTGCAGATGTAGAGTTGTTGGAAGGCTGTTATCACCCTGAGGCTTCAGATCAGGAGGCCAACCAACTAGCCCTTGGAGCCACTCTGGGGTTCTGTGTTCAAGAGATGCAGGTCCAGTCCTTCTCAACCAGGCAAGAGGGCATCAGGTCAGCACAGCATGGCAGCAATCCAGCAGAGTGGCCGTCCTTTCAGCAGCACAGTAGCCCTTCCTGGCACAGTTTTCACAGGTCCAAAAGTGTACTAAAGAGTTGGTGTCTGAGGTCCAGTATTTATACGCAGTTCTTTTGAAGTGGGGAAAAGCTTCTAGAGGCATGCCTTTGAAGTGCACATGTGCCCTGCCTTCTCTGGCCATGCTCCAGATTGGCTACAGGGGGTATAAGAAGCCCTTTGTGAGAAGGTAGGACACAGCCTATTCAAGTGTAAGTGGGGGTGTGCCCAGCTCCTCCCCCCCCCATACTACCAGTGATGGCCCACCCAGGCAGACTTAAGTTTCTTATTTTACGTGGCTGTCTAGGAGGAATACACAAAGCCCAACTGTCAACTACACTCAGACATGTGACCCAGAGACAGGCTGCAGCACCAAATAGCTAAGGCAGAAAACTGCCACCTTTCTAAAAGTGGCATTTTCAGAATTGTAATTTAAAAGGTCAGACTTCACCATAAGTTAGGATTTTTCATCACAATTCCAAAGACACCCAACATGAACTGGTTACCTGCTTTCAGTAGTTTATTAAAATGTAATAAGGTAACTCCACTAAAAAACGAATTTAGGAGTTTTTCACTACCAGGACATGAAAAACGTAAGAGTGCTTTTTAAAAACAATGCTCCCTGCCATCTGAACTGTCCAGGGCCTAACCTAGGGGTGACGTGTATTAAACAGGAAGGTTTAGGTTTGCCAAAAGGTTTATTTTGCCAGGTCGACATGGAAGTTTAAAACTGCACACAGAGGCTGCAATGGCAGACCTGAGATGTTTAAAGTGCTACTTAAGTGGGTGGCACAATCAGTGCTGCAGGTTCCACTAGTGGTTCAGTCGGGTAAAAAGGATTAGTTACTTACCTGTAATCCTAGTTCTCTTCCAGGGGTATACTCATCAAAGTCATAAGCACTGAATTATCCCCGCCCATCTGCGGGATCCCGGAGCATATAGAAATATACATATATATATGAGTATGTTGGGGGATCACAAGTGCATAGCACTTCCGCGACATACATATATACATGTATATAAATACATAAATATGCAGCCTAACAAATTCCAATAAGGCAAAATGCCAAAATTACAAAGGTTTTCCCTGTACAGACAATCTCCTATATACACTCTGTAATAGAGAACATACACTGTAATAGTGTTATGCAAGAAAAACCTTTATTTTCAGAAAAGAAAACATGTAATAGCAGGCAGTTGGCCCATAGGCTGCATAGCTGAATAAATATCACCGTACAGTAAAACACTGGCACCTTGCCTTTAAGGCTTCCAAGAACTTGGACACTTTGCCTTTAAGGCCTCCAGGAGACCCTCTGCTCCCATCATGCACCACAGGTGACAGTTAGGTCAGTTCTTTTTGCACGGTGTACTAACTTTTAACAATTACTAAAAAATGCTCGTCCGGGGAGGCGGGAGGGTTGCTTATGACTTTGATGAGTATACCCCTGGAAGAGAACTAGGATTACAGGTAAGTAACTAATCCTTCTCTTCCAGGGGATACTCATCAATAGTCATAAGCACTGAATAGAGTAGCAAGCCCATACCCACTACCTCGCGGACGAGCAAATAGTATTAAAAACAGATCATCTTAACATGACATTAAGCAAATAAATTCCTCAGTGAGGCTTGTCCCACTTGGGCATCCTCCTGAGCATCTGAATCTAAACAGTAATGGCGAGAGAAAGTATGAACAGACCGCCATGTAGCTGCTTTGCAGATTTCTGCTATAGGGACGTTCCTGAGGAGGGCCGTAGTAGAGGCCTTTCCTCTGGTTGAATGCGCTTTAGGCCTTCCCTGAAGAGACTTATTAGCTAATTGATAGGCTAGAGATATGCAGGAGACTATCCATCTTGAAATAGACCTTTTAGAGGATGCCAATCCTGTATTAATGGGACCGTAGTTGACAAACAAGCGGTCCGTCTTTCTTATTACCTTGGTCTTATCCAGATAAAACTTCAACACCCTCTTAAGGTCTAACGAGTGTAAGGCCCTTTCAGGAGGTGTAGAAGGATTAGAGAAGAAGGTAGGCAAAGTGATAACCTGATTAATGTGGAAATCTGAAACCACTTTTGGCAGAAAACTTGGATGAGTTCTGAGAACTACCCTATTTGAGTGAAAAACAGTGTAGGGTTCCTTACAACATAATGCTTGTATCTCGCTGACTCTACGAGCCGACGTGATAGCAACCAAAAAGCCACTTTCCAAGACAAGTGCTGCAAAGAGGACTTGTGTATTGGTTCAAAAGGTGCGCCCATCAGTTTGGTAAGGACCACATTGAGCTCCCAAGGAGGAGAAGGGGCTCGTACTGGTGGGTATACCTTTTTAACCCTTCAAGAAAATCTTTCACCACTGGCATTTTGAAAAAGAAACCTGTGAAGGTGATTTTCTATATGCCGTTATTGCTGCTAAGTGTACCTTGATAGATGTAAACTGCAGGCCCGACTTAGCCAGGTGTAAGAGATACGGCAAAATGACCTGTTCCTGCCCTCTAACTGGGTCATGACCATTATTCAAACACCATAAGTAAAAACGTTTCCACTTGAAAGCGTAGGAAACCCTGGTAGAAGGTCTTTTAGCTTCCTTAAGTATGTTCATACAGTCCGCTGGCAAGTCTAAGTGACCATACTGCAAGACTTCAGGAGCCATGCTGTCAGCCTGAGGGAAGGAAGGTTGGGGTGAAACACTCTCCCCTGGCTCTTGGATAGTAGGTCCGGACGACAAGGCAATCTCTGTTGCGGAACTTCGGAAAGTTGTAGAAGATCCGGATACCACCACTGGCGTGGGCACTCCGGAGCGATCAGAATCATCCTGGTGTTGGACTTGTAGAACTTCGTGATCACTGCTGGAATGAGAGGCAGTGGAGGAAAAGCGTAGAGTAAGCTCTGAGACCATTTTATCAACAGAGCATTCCCGCTTGAACCTGGTTGGTGATACCTGGACGCGTAGACGGGGCATTTGGCGTTTGTTGCATCTGCGAACAAGTCTATGTCCGGCACACCCCATCTTTGAAAGATATCCTGAGCCACTTCGGTGTTTAGCACCCAGTCGTGCGCTTCTACGAACTCTCTGCTTAGGAAGTCCGCCTGTACATTTAGGACGCCCGGCACATGGACAGCCGTGATGGTGAGATGCCGTGCCAGAAGCCACTTCCAAATGGCTTGTGCCTCCTGAGACAGAATTCTGGACCTGGTGCCTCCCTGCTTGTTCAGATAAAACATCGTCGTGGTGTTGTCTGTCTGAATCAAGAGGGAGTTGGACTGAAGAGAAGGAAAGAAGGATTTTAGGGCTAGTTGGACAGCCCTCAACTCCAGAAAATTGATATGGTATCCCTTTTCTTTGTCCGACCATAGCCCTTGCACTTGAAGGTGATTCATATGAGAGCCCCAACCTTGCAGGGAGGCGTCTGTCACTATAGTTTGAGTCGGAGTCTCTTGATGGAAGGGAACACCTTTCATTAGATGTGATCGCCTTGTCCACCACACAATGGAGTCCCTGGCAGACTGGGGCAGAGTGATCCGATCCTCCCAGCTGCCCGAAGCTTGCACCCACTGGTCCTCCAGAGCTTGCTGCAGGGGACGCATGTGCAATCTGGCATTGGGAACTATGAAGATGCAGGAAGCCATCGAACCCAGGAGAGAGGACACTTGTCGGACTGTTGGGTGGCGAATCCGCAGGAGTTCTCTGCATTTGATCCTGATTGATGAAAACCTCTCCGCCGAAGGACACACGCTTGCTTCCGCGGTGTCCAGCGACGACCCTAGGTAGTGAATGTTCTGGGTCGGATTGAGAATCGATTTTTGAAATTGACTCGTAGACCCAACTTGTTCATTAACTGGAGACTGTAGGAGAGATGAGACTGAAGCAGGGAAGGAGTTGCACTCTTCAGAAGCCAGTCGTCCAGATACGGGTAAACAAATATTTTGTGTCTGCGGAGAAAAGCTGCCACCACTGCCATGCACTTTGAAAAAGTCCGTGGGGCTGACTTCAGTCCGAAAGGTAGGACTCGGAACTGGAAGTGACGTAGAGCAACCTGAAAACGGAGAAATTTTCGATGTTTTCTGGACACTGGAATGTGGAAATAAGCGTCCTGCAGATCTATGGAGCACATCCAGTCTCCTTGATGTAGATGGGGAAAGATCTGGTGAAGGGCAAGCATTCGAAATTTCTCTTTGCGGATGTATTTGTTCAAGATGCGCAAGTCCAGAATTGGTCTGAATTCTACTGTCGGACCTTTTTTTCTGACCAGGAAATATCGAGAGTATATTCCCTGGCGCCTCTGATGAACAGGGACGTATTCTATGGCTTTTTCTGTAGAAGACCGTTTACCTCCTCGTGTAAAATGTGATGACACAAGCGGACTCGTCCTTCTGGAGGAACCGAAGGAGGTGGGATCTTGAACCGTAGCAAGTATCCATCTTGAACAATGTTCAACACCCATTTGTCGATGGTTATGTTTCTCCACTCCTCCAGATGTAATGCGATACTTCCTCCTACCGGAGTGGAACACGTGTCTAGAGGAAGCACTCCCTCATTGTTTTGATGGTTGCTTTGAGGTAGAGGCCTGCTGTCTATTGGTCCCTCTTCCTCTTCCTGGTCTCCGTTGGTGGAAGTGAGACCTCTGCTGCTGCTGACCCTGAGCCGACCATTGAGGGGTTTGAACCCTCTGTTGGAACGGGCGTTTATCATAGGGACGGGAGCGCCTACGGAATTCCTTCCGCTTTTCGAGACCCACAGCTTTCACCGTGTCCAGCTCTGCTTTCATCTTTGCCATTTCTTCGTCCGCATGTGGCCCGAAGAGAGAAGACCCGTTGAAAGGCAGGTTGGTTATCTTCCGCTGGACATCGGGTTTGAGGCCAGTCAATCGTAACCAAGCAGAACGCCTCGAACAGATACCATGGGAGTATCCGTGGGCAGCCAGATCAGATGAGTCAGCGGAAGCACTAATCACCTGATTAGCCACTAGACCTCCCTCTTGTAGAATTTCTCTAAAGTCTTGCTGGTCCTCTTTTGGGAGTTTGTCTGCAAAACGTCCCAGTGAATCCCACAAGGATCTATCATACCTCCCCAGCAGAGCGGAGGAACTGGAGACCTTCATGATAGAAGCTGAAGTGTTGCACATCCTTCTACCTAAAGAATCCATCAGTTTACTATCCTTATCCGGAGGCGCTGAGGAGGAAGACATAGCTGAGTGCGTCTTTCTAGCTGCCGCCACAATGATGGAATCCGGAGGAGGATCCGATCTAAGGAACAACGGATCTTGGTCCGGAGCCTTGTACTTTTGGCTATTCGGGAAGGAACAGCTCCCACCGTTGCCGGTGTCAAAAAAGTTTGCATAGCAGGTTCGAGAAGGCCTGGGACAAGAGGAAGCAAAGGCCGAGTCGAGGAGCGATGATGAAGAGTCTCAAAAATCACTGAGGAGGTAACAGTCGGGACATACATAGAAATGTTCAGCTTATTCGCTCCTCTACAGAGAACTTCACTAAAAGTGCTGATGTCATCGATTGGAGAAACTCTTGACGGAGGTGTAGCTGTCAAAGTTGGAGAATAGTCTCTGATAGAGGACCTGGTGGAAGAAGACCGGGTGGGAGACCTATGCCGCCTCCTCTTCGGAGAAGAATGATAAGAGCGAGATCTGTCCCTTGATCTAGCATGCAGAGCATGTGAAGATCGTGATCTGCTTGGAGTCCTCCTTCTGGAAGAAAACACAGTCGGTGATCTTGATCTTCTAGGCGTTTTAGGGGATGACAAGCGTGAAGGAGAATAGGTACGGGAAAATCAGACCCCGGGCTACTGAGGGCCCTAGGCTTCCTGCGCCGTGCATCTTCACCAACCACCGGAGAGCCTTCCGGGAGATCTGGACAATATGCAGTCCTGGAGAAGATCCCGATTTTGATGATAGAGATGCAGCTCTAACCTCATCCGAGGCAACAGCAGGCTCTTTAGCTCTCGACGCCGAGCGCCTCGACGCCGACCTTTGGTTTTCCTCGACGCCGACTTCTCCCTTGACGTGGGATGATGTCTAGGAGGAGTTAAGGACTTCGCTGCCCTCGACGGCGACCTCACCTCCCTCAAAGGTGTCCTCGACGTCGACCGTCTACTCATCTTCGACGTCGAACGTACTCGCCTCCTCGACGTCAATAGCTTCGCCGTCTTCGACGCCGACTGGTCTCGCGGCACCCTTGCCGCCGGCAAACTTCTCGACGTCGACCTACGGGAGGTGACGGAGAGTGCCTTGACGTCGACGGATGTCTCGACGTCGATGGATGTTTTGACGTCGATCGGTCTTTGCCATGGCTATACCTCGAGCCCGAGGTAGCATGCTTCGACGTCAATACCTTTCTCGACGACGGAGACTCACGCCGTCTCGACGTCGGAGATTGTGTCGTTCGCTTCTTCGACGGCGGCAACGACGTCGACGGTGAACAGTCCGGAATCTGCCGTTTCCTCGATGTTGAAGAGGCAGAATGATGTTGGCGTTGATGTTCTTGAAGAGAGGAGGGCTCTTGACACGCAAGGCCACTTCCCAGCCGGGTTTTTCTTCTCTCGATCACAGCCTGAAGGCGAATCCTCTCCCTGTCGCGAAGAGTCCTCGTAGAAAACTTACTACAATGGTAACAAGTGTCAGGCTTGTGACTGGAAGGAAGACAAGCGATACACACAGAGTGTGGATCAGAGATGGCCATCTTCTTTCCACAGGATGGACATTTTCGAAAAGAGCTGGCATTCTGACAGAAAAAGTTTTGTCAGAGAATGATAATAAAACACTGCCAGCACAGGAAAATCGCAAAAAACTAAAGAAAACAATTCCTGACAGAAAAGTCAGAAAAACTGTCGAGCTCAAGCTCCAGGATCCTCATAGAAGGAGCCGGAAAAAGAACTGACCTAACTGTCACCTGTGGTGCATGATGGGAGCAGAGGGTCTCCTGGAGGCCTTAAAGGCAAAGTGTCCAAGTTCTTGGAAGCCTTAAAGGCAAGGTGCCAGTGTTTTACTGTACGGTGATATTTATTCAGCTATGCAGCCTATGGGCCAACTGCCTGCTATTACATGTTTTCTTTTCTGAAAATAAAGGTTTTTCTTGCATAACACTATTACAGTGTATGTTCTCTATTACAGAGTGTATATAGGAGATTGTCTGTACAGGGAAAACCTTTGTAATTTTGGCATTTTGCCTTATTGGAATTTGTTAGGCTGCATATTTATGTATTTATATACATGTATATATGTATGTCGCGGAAGTGCTATGCACTTGTGATCCCCCAACATACTCATATATATATGTATATTTCTATATGCTCCGGGATCCCGCAGATGGGCGGGGATAATTCAGTGCTTATGACTATTGATGAGTATCCCCTGGAAGAGAACTGAAGATTACCTTTTAGAACCTAAACATTCCTTTGTAGACACAATATTTATCAAATACAATCATTCACAATGGTTAACAAAACTATATGCAACACACCCACAACAAATTACAATAAGTAAATATTTAATTGAATTTATCAAATGAGGTTCTTCACACAATTAATAAATACGAGCTGTCAAAAAAAATCAAACAAAAAACACTGACATCACAAAAATAATTCAATAAGTGACTGATGTGACAATAGGGGAGACAAGGAAAACCAGTATGCATCTGTTCTTGGCATGTAGAGCTGTAGAGTTGTACACTTTAGCATAGATCGCCATCTGGTGTTGGGCTCGGATGTTTGCACTTTGTTATTGTAGAAGTCTTTGTAGTCACGAGAAAGGCGACTCCTCCTTATAGTGACAGTGCGCATGGGCATCGACTCCATCCCCAGATTGCTTTTCGCCATACAGGGTAATGGAGTTAGTAGGAAGTAGAAAAGGATGTCCATGTGTGATGTATCTAAGTAAGATGATACTGCAACGGGTAAAGGTATCCGGGGAGGCGGGTGGGCGTGTACAACTCTACATGCCAAGAACAAATGCATACTGGTAAGTAGCATTTTCCGTTCGAGGCATATGAGCTGTAGGTTGTACACTTTAGTAGAGACTATATAGCAGTTTGTCCGCTTAACGGTGGCGACCTGTATCCGTTGCAGTGGTCTGAAATCGTGTTTTTAGTACAGCCTGGCCCACACTAGCTTGTTGCTTTGTTTGCACATCCACACAATAGTGTTTAGTGAAGGTGTGTGGTGTATACCAAGTTGCTGCTTTGCATATGTCATCTAGTGGAATATTTCCTAAGAATGCCATAGAAGCTCCCAGTTTGAGTGTGGAATGAGCTTTAGGGGGAATGGTTAGTGTGCGTTTAGCTTTGAGGTAGCATATTTGGATGCATTTGACAATCCATCTTGCAATCCCAGTTTTTGAAATGGGATTGCCCTTGTGAGGTGGTGAGAAAGATACAAAAAGTTGTTTAGTCTTTCTAAAAGGTTTAGTTCTCTCTATATAATATAGTAATGCTCTTTTAACGTCTAGTGTGTGAAGAGCACGCTCTGCCACGGAGTCTGGTTGAGGGAAAAGAACTGGAAGTTCAACCGACTGATTAAGATGGAAGGCAGAAATTACCTTGGGTAGAAGCTTTGGGTTAGTTCTAAGAACCACTTTACTATGATGAATCTGTAAAAAAGGTTCCTGTATGGTTAATGCCTGGAGCTCACTAACTCTCCTGAGAGATGTGATTGCTACTAGGAAGGCTACCTTCCAAGTGAGGAATTGTAGCTCACATTTGTGTAGGGGTTCAAATGGAGGGCCCATAAGCCTGGTAAGGACAATATTAAGGTTCCAGACTGGGGAGGGTGGAACTCTAGGTGGAATTATTCTTTTAGTCCTTCCATGAACGCTTTGATAGCAGGAACTCGAAAGAGACAAATGTCTATTTTGGAGGTAAGCTGCTACTGCAGCTAGATGTAAACGTATAGAGGTATACGCTAAATTACATTGCTGTAGATGCAGGAGATAATGTTTTGAATGGAAGCATCTAGTGGGTTGATGTTATTTGCACAATAAACAGCAAATCTTTTCCATTTGGCTGCATAGCATGCCCTTGTGGTAGGACGTCTGGCCTCTTTGATGACGTTCATACAATCCGGTGGGAGATTGAGGTAGCCAAACTCTAGGACCTCAGGAGCCAGATCGCAAGATTGAGTTGATTGGGATCTGGAGGTCTTATCTCTCCATGGTTCTGCGTTAGTAGTTTGGGTGATAGGTGTAGTTTTTGATGTGGGACTACTGATAGTTCCAAGAGGGTTGTGAACCATGGTTGTCGGGTTCCATTACCCTTATCTGCCTCTCCCTTCATTCTCCGGCCATGTGGTTGATACCGGTGGGGTGCCCCATTGGAATGGAGATGAAACCCCTTCTCTGTTTGTCGCACTTTGGTGATTTTCTCTTCTGTTCCCACAAATTCTTCAGAGCTCCTCCGTCGTGCTTCCAGACCCAACAGCAGAAAAAAAGAATATGAAGATAGCAATTAAACATAGGATTTCTGGGGCGCCATCTGACATCACACAGGGGGTTGCAATACCACCAAAAGGTGGTTGACAACCCCCCCCCAGCCCCCAAAAAAGGGAAACAAGAGTGATTCCAGACCCAACTACTGGAGGGTGGAATAATGCACAGCATGTGAATTCGGGAAAGGATTCATGCTGTAAAAATACTTTGCTGTATTTCGTTATGCAATACCAACTAGTGGTGATTTTCTGAGCATTGATAGAGTGAAAGAAGGGCTGACTATGTCCCTCCTAGATTGTTTAAATAGTACATTGTTGCGGTACTGTCCATTTGTCAATCATGGAGTTTATTTTTAAAGAAGGAAGAAAAGAAAGGCATCTATCAAGGGCCTGTGCTGGGATACTTCGAAGAAGTGTATAACCATAGGTACTTTGACCGACTCAAAGTCAATAGTTGAATAGCAGATAGAGTTAGGAGGAGCCCATCGCCCAGCTTTCAAAGTACTAGCACCATTTGTCTTTGAAGCACCGTTGAAGGGCCTTGTGTTGCTTGGAATTAAGTACTGGAAACATACAGGATTTGATCCAAACAGATGTCTGGAGAGAAGTCAAATTTGCGACTTCAATTAGACACTATTCTCTCCCCAAAGAATACACTCATCCAACCGTTGTCCAACACCTCACTCAGATGCCACTCTCCTAAATGGTTTGTGATGCTTCCTCCCACCAGTGACTAATGGAGGAACGGGGAGTGGGGGTGCGGGGGAGCATAGTCTCTGCTTAGTATTTTTCTGTGGCCACTGATGGTCGATGCCCGCCATTCCCTTTAGTGGGCTTACATTGATAGCAAGGTTACTTTTGCTGTAGCTGCTACTGGGCCCCTGACGGGTGTGAACCCTCAGCAAGTCCTAACAGCTGTCAAAAGTATTTTTTGTTTTGTTTAACCCCTTTTTTGTTTATGCCCATAGCGTCAATGCCTCCATTTCTATTTTCATGCAATTCATATTCTGTTCTTAGAACTCAGGCTTTAGGCCAACCAAAAAAAGCCATTCATTGCAGTTCAAACCTTGACAATACCCATAAGTTGCTAGGTCAGAGGAATCCACAGCTGCACACATTTGCTAGTTGAAGGCTCACATTCCTTTGTGGGTAATCATTCCTGCCCTCCCAAAGCAACTTTTCAATAAAGCGTTCGGAGAGAATCTGAAGGGGTGAAGTCACACATGCCAGTAGTGTATGTACCCTCCATAGCAGTCGTTGAGGTTCTACACATCTTTCTAACCTCTCAATCCAGACTTTTGTTTTTCTGATCAGAAAGGACGTTGGAGGCAGGCGCTGTGGTACAAAATTGTATGGCTATTAAGATAACAGAGTTCAGTATCACAGAGTTCAGAAGGAACAGGGGGGGGGGGTCTTTCTCTGGAGGCTTATACTTTTTCAGGAGCCCATTAGGAGCATACTTTGCAGGAGCAAGCAATAATCGCATTGCTGGTTCAACGAGATCTGGCATGGAAGGCAGAAGAGGACTGGAGGCTTGAGGTAGGGTCATTAACATTATCGATGTAGACAAATAATCATTACACCACTTCACTGAGGTTTGTGATGTAATATACTAGAGAAGCTCGAGCAAGAGTAGACTATCAAAGTAGCCCAGCAGCTCATTTGGAGGAGGAAAAAGAGGTCACTGTCTTCTGAGCGCGAGAACAAAGTGGTGCTTAGGACTCGTGCTGGAATGCCTAGCATGCAGAGTGCGAACACCTGAAATAACTTCTGGCAGATTATGTCTGGCAGAGGAACTCTTTAGACGTGACCAGGGAGAAGCAGTGGTAGGAGTGCAGCTGCAAAAGATCGAGATCGTATTGGAGGAATGCCATACCAGCCTTCAAAGCCACTGATGTGAACATCAAGAGAAGGATGCCACTTAGGGAAAAGGTCCCTTTTTAACATCACCCTTTTGGGTCAATCTATGGAGAAAGACTGAGCTGTGGTTGTAAGAGAGCCTCTCCTCCTTGCTCTTCAGATCGAGTAGATTCCTGGGACCTGTGTCCATCAATCGGCAACCTCTGTCTTCATTGCCCTGCATTCCCTTTCCTTTAAAAAAGGTTTATAAAAGATTTTCCTGATCACTATTTTTAAGTTAGAAGAACATGGGCCAGCCACTACACCCTTCTTTCTATTAGAGTGAAAAAAGTGTGTACTTAATTTTTTTAATGATTTTCTACTGAAAGACATTAACACGTTTTTTTTGTTGTTTTTTTTAAACTGACTCCAAGATAATGTGCATGACAAGACAATTCTATCCCAGAGGTTCCGCAGGTGAAGTTAAAATGCTAAAATGAAAAAGGTATTAATGCTCTTTTTTGACCAACTTTGCATTAATCACACCTGCAAACACATCAATTGGAGCTAACATTATAGATGCTTACGGAATATTGGATAGATGAAGAGTTGCAGAAGGAGGAAATATATTCAGGAAATTCTTTGAGCCAGGTTTCTTGAAGCGATGCAGAGGAGAATTGCCAAAATCTTTTGTAAGCCCTTGGTCATCAAGACCCTCTCGAGGAAGCTGCACTGTCTGATGCTTGGAAAGAGTTACTCGAATGATCTTTCCATACATTTTTTGACCATTAAGATGACTCATTGCTGTAAGACAAAAAAAGATGATCAGTATCTACAAGACCCTAACCACAATACATTACCATTCTCAAACACTTGCTCCAGAAACAGTGCCGTTTGTAAAGATCACACTTCCTTTTTAAAAAATAATTCCACCAGGGAGGGAATTTCCGAGAAACAATTTGTCACTTGGCCCACATTGTCTAGATGTGATGAAACCAATAGAATAGCAGTGAGTTACAAACCACAGTCACTTTGCAACATTAAACCTAAAAGTTCAGCTCATCGCCATTTAAGGTTTTTCTGTCCAATTTCAGAACAGATCTTCTATAAACTGTACATCTGACAGGAGGGAAACCGAAGGATAAAACCTAGCTACACCATGCCCCTTATTTAGTGACAAAGCAGAAGCCGGAATTCCACACCTACGCTCAATACAGTTTTTTTATTTCACATCTGATGCTGAATGGAAACACATTCTTGTAGTGCACTGCAACAATCTGCCGCCAGTTTGCAGAGTCTCACTGCAATCAAATAGATTCTAGTGTGAACTACAGATGTGACAGACTCTTGCCTATTGGTTGCGAGGCTACATTATACATAACCAACCACAGAGGTTTCATCAGAGTCTATGTCCCTCATAAAACAATATTTTACCATGAATGGTGCGCAACGATTGAGGTTAATTTACTTCTCAACATTAAGTAAACATTCCCATGCTGCTGTGCAAACTATACCCTAGTGCAGCTGCAATTGAGAGGATTGTTTAAGGAATAAAATTAAACAGTGCAAAAAGTAAATGTGTATTGTTCTTTCATCAAATTTAGCATTCCAGTCACAAATTCTATAGTTTTTGGAGTGCTCACTCACCCCTTTGTCAACGTTTTTTTTATGTTTCAGCATACATTAGTCTTGAGGACATACGCATTCATCAGGACTAAAACCATCCACACATCAACTTTAGTGGCATACCCACAGACCCTTTTCCTGCAAAGCTGCTCGAAAGTAGTGACATGTCTGATGTCTTATAAAGGGAGAACCCAAGTTTTAGTCTACATACGGTAATAAATCTGTATACCCACCCGCCATTGGCTAAGATGCAAATTAGGCTCCCTCCCCAAACAGAGTTGTATGGATGTGAGGCATACATAATTCCTCATGTACTAGACATGCATGTATGCAACCATGTCGTAGACAGTTACACCACAAAAATGAGCATTCTATTAAGTAGCAGATTAAAATTATGGTTTTAGGCTGAGCTTACACATTAACTGTCACTTAGCACTTCACCAGTATTCACCAATGATAGAAGGCTTAAGTCGTAAGAGTCTACAAATACATGGATGTGACTAATATAGACCTAAGTAGGGTTACAGACCAGACAGACATGCTGGCGTTAGGGTCCCGAACTCTCCTCTTGTAGTGGTCTCTCAACACCACTTGGGGCTTAGTCCAGCCTCCTACTGACGTCAGATGCCTGTCCCGGAAGCCTCTGCATGTTGTCTCCATCTTCAGATTCTTTTTTTTGAACGACTGACATTAGTGTTCTGTAGGCTTCCTCTTGACTTTTACTTTATTTATGCTCGTTTACTTTGTCCCAAATACACCTCCTGGTGAGGCGGGTGGGTCGCATGTGAATCCAGAAAATTAATCAACCTGCAAAACTACCCCTACTGGTAAGTAACCATTTCGTTTTGCAGCATGAATCTTTTCTGGATTCACATGATATGCATCAATTTCGTTTCGGTTTCTTTCTTGTGGTGGGTGGGCTGCAGAGGAGTTTGAGCTTGCAAATAAATGCCTCAGTACTCTGTCCCACTGGTCCTTCCCTGTTCACTAGGACGTTGATGTAGTAGTGTTTCGTGAACGTATGGACTGGGACAGTGTGGCTGCCATGCATGTCGCTCAGAGAGAAGCTAGCCAGGAAAGGTAAGGTGGCTCCCTTTTTTCTTGTTGTGTGCTCTTAGCTTAGTCTCTATCTGGATGCCAGGTATTTGTGACATCTGAATTGTCTGGGCTATCCATCTTGCGATGTGCTCTTGGTAACCGGTTTCCCTTTGTTATTGTCTGCACATGAAACAAATAATTGTTTTCCCTTCCTGAGAAGGTTTTGTTCTCTCCAGGTAGTACATTATCGAACTGCAGACATCCAGTGCATGTAATGCTCATTCGGCTGGAGTCTCTGGCCATTGAAAAAAGCTAGGTACCTGGATTGTTTGATTTATGTAGAAATGTGATATGACCTTTGGCAGAAAGTGTGGGCTGCACTCTGAAGCTCACTTACCCTGCAAAGCGTTAGCGTGATAAATTTTACGGTAGATCTATGGAGTGGCACAAAGATTAGTTGAGTAAGCACCAAGTTTAGGGTCCACATGGGCATTGGTGGACTCCTTGGTGGGGCTATCCTCTTGGCCCCTTCTAGCAACAGTGATTACTGGTGTAGTGAAGCTTCTTCCTAGGTGTCCCCTTGCGTAGGCCACTATCGCCGCCAAATGTACTTTTGGTGACAAGGAGTTTAGGCCAATGTCTAGCAGGAGTGTGAGGTATCCGATAACTGCTGTCTCTTGTGTTCTGTCCTGAAAGAGGCTTGATTTCTGGCACCACCATGTGTGTGTGTTGTCCACTTGGCTATTTAACATTTCCTCGTAGTCTGCTTTCTCGCTTCTCTGTAGACTTCCATAGCTATCTTTTGGAGTCCCAAGTGCCAAAATTCTGTGTCCTCAGGAGCCATGCAGCAAATATCAAGTTTGGTTCTTGGTGGAATACTCTTCCCCCTTGCATGGAAAGCAGGTCAGGAAATGCTGGCAATCTATGTATGTTGTTGTGTGCCATCTCTATCAGTTCTGAGAACTAGGTTGGTCTTGCCCACTGGAGGCGATGAGTATCAATGCCATTTGTGATTGTTTTCACTTGTTGATCACTAATGGCAAAAGTGGGATCTGGAGAAAAGCATATGCAAATTTCCCTGCCCAGTATATTAACTGTGCATTCACAAGGGCATGGTGGTCTGGGTGTCTAGATGCAAAAGACTTGCATTTTGCATTCTTTGGTGTTGCAAACCATTTTATCTCTGAAATGCCAGTTTGACTACTGTTTGATTCAGTTCCCACTCGTGCGAGGCAGATGCTTGTCTGCAGAGTTTGTCCCCCTCCACGCTGTTTACACCTGGTAGATAAATTGCAGTTAATATTATCTGTCTCTGGATGGCCCATCCATGTTTGTTGCGCTAGTTTTGAACATTTTTGTTGTATTGTCTGTCTGAACTTGTAATGTTTTTCCCCACAATTGTTTCTGAAGGGCTTTTAAGGCTAGGAACACAGTTTTTAGCTCCAGTACTTTTATGCGCTGTATCTTTCTTTTGCTTCCAAATTACTCTGATGTTGAGCTTCCCCATGCCATGTGAGAAGTGTCTGTTGGTAACATGAAAGACCTTCCTATTGCTATCTTTTCAGCTCGTTCTCGTCATTTCCTCCTTTACTTTCTGCGTGACAACCACTAGATCCTCCCAGCTCCCTGTCGCTTGTGACCATTGGCTCTAGATCCACTCTTGGATCAGTCTCATGTGTAGTCTTGCAAGCGGGATAAGTAGTATGCGGGAGGCAATCACCGGCAGCAACTTCCTTACTGCCAGAGATCGACCATTCTGGTAGCAGCGGGCTTCCTGCGTTAGCGAGTATCCACTTTTCGCAGGGGGAAGGATCTCGCCTGCGTTGTATTGATTTTCGCTTTCAGGGAGATCTCTCATTCTGGGGTCGGCGACATTTCTGTGCTTATGGAGAAACCTAGTCTGTGTAGTTGTAGGAAGCGGGCTCTTTATATGGTATACCAAAAGGAGGTATACTGTGCAAAGAGTCCAGGCAAACCCAAAAAGAATTCCAAAGGAACATGGTTCTTTATGTGATACACCAATAATTGGTTATATTGTGTAGAGAGTCCAGAGATTCCCTCAGAAGTGTACAGGGCTCAATATAAACCCAAAGTGCTATTTGTGGTAGTGTGGTCGAGCAGCCTTAGGCCTAACACGGAAGAGTCTAAGACATTTGTTAATACACAGTGACTAATAAATGGCACAACTCAAAAAGGAGATCCACACTAATTTTATAAAAATAAGTTTCTTTCAAGATTTACTTTAAGACCAAGATGTACGTTAAAAGGTATGTACGTTTTTAAATAAAAATACTTTTGATTTTAAAAAAGTGGACACTTAGTGCAATTGTTCTGTTCAGCAATGTTACCCTTGGGGTGGAAAACAAGAATGCAGTTTTTGAAGGAAAGTACACAGTTTACAAATCCAGTCTTCGGGGTTTTAGGTCAACACCAGGCAAGGTTCAAATTAGTACCAAGAGTGCACCACCAGAAGCACAGGGGCAGCCAGGTGCAGAAGTCAAATTCGGGGTCGGGTGCCCTATGCCAATCAATGAGGGGAGATCGGATGCAGGTGTGTACTTTTGTGTCGGGAACAGCTTACCGGGCAGGTCACAATCAGGGGGAGTCTTCGGATTGAGGCTGTAGGCATCAAGGTAGAGACTGGCATGGGTTAGCTGACGGTGGCTCAGAATTGCTGGGGAACCTTCGCAGGACCGGTGGGCTACTTGGGCTCTGGCTATTGGAGTCATGTGCAGAGGTGGGTCCGGAGGCGGTTTCGTGGTTCCTCAGGGCAGAGCTCTTCAGTTATAAAGTTGGTTTCTTCTTGGACAGGTCCGCTGTTCACAGGAGTATCTTGATCTTTATAGAAGGCAGGCAGTCCTTCCAGGGTTTTGGAGGTTGCTTGGCCTGCAGGACAAGTCGACTTTTGTAGCAAGGGCAAAAGACAGCAAAAAAGCCACAGGGCTGGCACCTAATCAGTCACTGGTCCTTCTTTCTTGATGGGGCGGCTCTTCGGAGTGCGGGCTTTGTAGGTCATCAGGAATCTGATTTCAGGGTCTGGGGGTGCCACCTAAATACTACATTTAGGGGAGTGACAGGTAGGGACCAATGGGTTCCTTACCTGGGGTGTCTACACCCTCTATTGCACAAGTTACTAACTTGTGTAACGATATATCTGTAAGAGACAGTAGTTAGTGATAGATTCCTTACCTTAGAATATCCCCAGGCGTCAGGCTGGATCCGGAAAGTTTTGCGTAGCAGTACCCTTGCGCGTCGGTAGGCGGCGTCGTGCGGCTCCGCGTCCGTCGTCGGCGTCGTGATCGCCGGGATGACGTCGCGGGCAGTACTTAGGCGCCGCCCCTGCGCGCTGACGTCAGTTCTGTACACGACTTTCCGCGCCAGGAACGCAGAGCCATGCAAGAAGCTGACACAGGTGTCTGAAAAATACTAGGGCCCTGAAAGGGATGTCCTTAACCCTAGAAATCAGTTCGCAGAACGGGGAGGATGGGTGGGCGGTAGGAATCTATCACTAACTACTGTCTCTTACAGATATATCGTTACACAAGTTAGTAACTTGTGCATCTGAAAGAGACACGTTAGTGATAGATTCCTTACCTTAGAATAGATACCCCAGCAATACCAACCCCGGTGGTGGGTCTGCGAACAAAGATCAGACAAGGAAGTCCTGGAGGACAGAACGGCCAAAGAAGCCGTCCCTCCGGACCTGACTGTCAAGGCAGTAATGCTTAGTAAACGTGTGCAGCGAGGCCCACGTAGCTGCCTGACAGATAACCGGCAGCGGAACACCGCGGCCCAAGGCCGTGGTAGCAGCCGCTGCCCTGGTGGAATGGGCACGCAGCCCAACAGGAGGCTCCTTCTTAGCCAAAGAATAGCAGGTCTTGATGCACAAGGTAACCCAGCGGGAGATGGTCCTCTTGTGCACCGCCCGACCTTTTGGCGCCCACGTAGCCAACAAAGAGCTGGTCATCCACCCGGAAGTGTTTCGTGCGGTCGATATAGAAGGAGAGCGCACGTTTTGGGTCCAGACGGTGGAGCCTCTCTTCCTCTCTGGAAGGATGCGGAGGCGGAAAGAAGGTGGGCAAAGTGATGGTCTGCCCAATGTGGAAAGCAGTAACCACCTTTGGCAAGAAGGACGGACGCGTCCGAAGAACAACCTTGTCTGGATGAACAGACAGAAAGGGAGGTTTGCAAGAAAGAGCCTGGAGCTCACTCACCCGCCGAGCGGAGGTGATGGCCACCAGAAAGGCTGCCTTTAGAGTCAGAAGACGAAGAGGACAGTTATGCAGAGGCTCAAAGGGAGCGCACATTAAAAAGGTAAGAACCAAGTTCAAGTCCCACTGAGGCATTACAAACGGAACAGGAGGGAAGAGGTGAGTAATGCCTTTTAAGAACCTGTTAACAACAGGGGACTTGAAAAGGGAGGGCTGATCAGGGAGCCTGAGGAAGGCCGAGATAGCACAAAGATAACCCTTGATGGTACCCAGGGCAGAACCCTGTTGGGCCAGAGAAAGAAGGAACAGAAGGACCTCAGAAAGAGGGGCAGAAAGGGGATTCACAGCCTTTGCTGTGCACCATGCCACAAATTTGTTCCACCTGCAGGCGTATACCACCTTAGTGGAGGGACGCCTGGCTGCCAGAATCACATCACAAACTTCGGGAGGCAAGTCGAAAGGAATCAACTGCCGCCGCTCAATCTCCACGCAAGCAGGTGTAGACTGGACAGGTTCGGGTGGAGGACCGTCCCCTGCTGCTGCGACAGAAGATCCTCCCGAAGAGGCAGACGGATCGGGGATCTATGCTCATATTGAGTAGCTCGGGATACCAAACTCTTCGAGCCCAGTCCGGAGCCACAAGAATGACTTGGGCCCGGTCGTGCCGAATCTTCTTCAACACTCTGGGTAGAAGTGGTATAGGCGGAAAGGCGTATAACAGACCGCAACTCCACTCGCGACGAAAGCGCCGCCGAGCGAGTGCCGCCTTGGAAATTCCAACGCGCAGAACTGATGACATTGCGCGTTCTCTTCGGTGGCGAATAGATCTAACCAAGGCTCTCCCCACTGTAGAAAGAGTCCTTGCGCCACTTCCGAGTGAAGACGCCATTCGTGATCCATCATGCACCTGCGGCTGAGTTCGTCCGCCCTGGCGTTCAGAGAACCTGCCAGGTGTTGAACCATCAGGAACATGCCCTGATGTTCCAGCCATGTCCAGAGGCGCAGAGCCTCCTGACAAAGGGTCCAAGACCCCACCCCGCCCTGTTTGTTGCAGTACCACATGGCGGTGGTGTTGTCTGTGAACACCTGCACTACCTTCCCTTTGACAGAGGGAAGGAATGCCTTGAGTGCAAGCCGGATCGCCCGGAGCTCCAGAAGGTTGATATGGAGCCGGGACTCCGCCGGAGACCAGAGGCCTCTGATCTCCGCCTCTCCCATGTGACCGCCCCATCCCAGAAGGGACGCGTCCGTCACAACTGTATGCTCTGGCTGGGGAAGGGAGAGGGATCTGCCCATGACCCATTGCCGGTTCGAGAGCCACCACTGCAACTGTTTTGCAGTCCCCTCCGAGATCTGGACGTGATCGGACAGGTTGCCCTGGTGCTGCGCCCACTGGAACTTCAGGTCCCACTGCAGAGCCCGCATATGCCATCTGGCATGATTGACCAGCAGGATGCAGGAGGCCATGAGGCCCAGCAGCCTCAGGGTCATCCTTACCGAAACCCAGGATAAAGGCCGAAAGATCGGAATCATAGCCTGAATATCCCGGACTCGCCGTTCGGGAGGATAGGCCCGAAACCGCGTCGTGTCCAGAACTGCTCCGATGAAAAGGAGCTGTGGAGAAGGAATCAGATGCGACTTCGGCACATTGATGGAGAACCCCAGCGAGTGCAGGAGTTCGGCCGTAGTCTGGAGGTGGGAGACGACTGCCTGGGACGAGCCCGCCTTCAGCAGCCAGTCGTCGAGGTAGGGGAAGACTGAAACCCCTGCCCGGCGCAGATGAGCTGCGACCACCGCCATCACTTTCGTGAACACCCGAGGGGCACTGGTAAGGCCAAAGGGGAGCACGGTGAACTGAAAATGCTCGGGGCCTACCGTGAACCGAAGGTAACGCCGGTGGGCCGGCAGGACGGGGATGTGGAAATACGCGTCCTGCAAGTCCAACGCTACCAACCAGTCTCCAGGGTCGAGGGCAGTCAAGACCTGAGCTAGGGTGAGCATCTTGAACTTCTCCTTCCGGAGGAAGCGATTGACGTTCCGGAGGTCCAAGATAGGACGCATGTCCTCCTTGTCCTTTTGGGCACCAGAAAGTAGTGGGAGTAGCAACCACGCCCTACTTCTGGGGTCGGAACATGCTCGATGGCCCTCTTGGTCAAGAGGGCCGTGACTTCCTTCTGTAGAAGCACCAAGTGATCCCCTGACATGCGGTGGAATTGAGGTGGCATGGCTGGGGGTGGTCTCGAAGGGGAGGGAGTAGCCCCTTCGGACAATGTCCAAGACCCACCTGTCCGAGGTGATGGTGCGCCAGTGGGGAAGGTGATGGCGGACCCTGCCCCCTACTGGCGTGCCGTGCACCTGAAAGGAGGGACTAGGAGGGCTTGGAGGCCGCGGACGGGTTGGAGGTGGTGGCCTGACCCGCACGCTGGTTGCCCGATCCGCCACGGCGGAATCCACGTCCTCGGCCACGCGAAGACGCCTGCTGCGCGGGCCGGTGGCTGGGCTGCTGACGTGAAGGGCGCCCCTACCGTGGCCACGATAGGGGCGAAAAGCAGAAGGCAGCGGAGGGCGTGTAGCAGAAAGGCCCAGGGACTTGGCAGTAGCCCGTGAGTCCTTAAAGCGCTCCAACGCATGGTCTGCTTTGGACCCAAAAAGACCGACTCCATCAAAGGGCATGTCCATGAGAGTATTCTGGACATCCCCTGAAAAACCAGTGGTTCTCAGCCAGGCGTGGCGTCGGAGCGCCACCGTCGTTGCAATCGACCTGCCCAGCGAGTCGGCGGTGTCAAGGCCACAACGGATAGTGTATTTGGCCGCATCCCTTCCTTCCGCAATGGCGCGGGAAAGCAGTGCCTGGACCTCCTCAGGGCACTGGGGCAAAACATCCGCCACCGAATCCCACAGAGAGTGGGTATATCGGCCCAAAAGACAAGCGGTGTTAACGGACCGCAAGCCAGCACTGGAGGAAGAAAAACCTTTCTTCCCAAACTGATCCAGGCGTTTGGATTCCCTATCCGGAGGAGCGGTAGGGAAGGCGGTTTGGGAAGCGGAGGCTTGGACAACCAAGCTCTCAGGAGTGGGGTGGACAGAAAGAAACAGGGGTCGCCCGGAGCGGGGCGATGGCGTCGTGACACGTTCCGATCCACAGGAGCCCCTGTGTTGGGCTTGGACCAGGCGCCCAAAAGAACGTCCGTGAGGGCGTCGTTAAACGGCAGCACAGTCTCCGCAGAGGAGGCTGCCGGCTGAAGCACCTCTGTCAAGATGTTAGGCTTGACCGTCAAAGTAGGGAGCTGGAGACGTAAGGCCCCAGCAGCCCTACGCAACACCGTACCAAAATTGGCCCCCTCCTCCGTAGCCACGGGAGGAGACAGCATGCCAGTGTCAGGAGAAGTATCCAGACCACTGGCCTCCCTAGACTCTCTGTCCAGTCCTCATCATACTGACAGTTGCGTGTCAGAGGGTCATCAGACCCCTCCCAGTCCTCCTGGTCCTCCTCTGGTTCAAAATAAGGAGGAGGAGGGACATTTGGGACCCAAGGTCCCATCGGCGCCGGAGCCGGCGTCGAGCGACGTCGCTCCGGGTCCAAGTCCGGAGCCGGAAGGAACTGGGGACGACGCCGCCCGGAGCCCAGGGCGGCGCCGAGAACGGCACCGGAGACATCGGCGCCGGCGGAGGTGTCGTGAGGTCGACCGGCGTCGATGGGGGTTGTGGAGCCGGGATCGAGGCCGGGGCCGGAGCCGGAGCCGGGATCGAGGCTGGAGGCTCGGGCGACGCCGGGCCGGAGCCGCCGGCGACGCCGGATCAACCCCATCAGGACCCGCGGGGCTCGAAGGCGCACCGGAGGGGCCTGAAGGCCCGAAGAGGCGGGCCATGGCCGACAGGAACTCCTGTACCTTGGCCGGATCCGCCCCGAACCCGGGAAGGGCGGGTATGCCGGGGCGACTCCACAGGCAAGTCCGGGGCCGCGGGGGCGGGGACGGTGCCGGGAGGGGCCTCAGCCGAGTCGCGAGACCGGCGAGGCGAAGTCCGAGAGCGACGATGCTTCTTGGACTTCTTGTGTCGAGACTTACCGGACGAAGAAGACTTCGACGCCGACGACCGGTGTGCACTCCGCGAGCGACCCCTGGACCTCTCACGCGACCGGGGCTTCCGCGGAGCCGAATGCCGGGCCTCGAGGAGCTTTCGAGACCGCTCTCGCAAAGCCTTCGGGTTGAGGGCCTGGCATTCGGGACAAGACTCGGTGTCGTGGCCTCGGCCGAGGCAGAAGAGACACTCCCAATGCGGGTCGGTGACGGACATCATCCGCGCACAGGCGCCGCATCGCTTGAAGCCGGGCATCCCTACGACACCTGAAGGCTGGAAAAAAAAACAGTGAAAAATCACCAAAAGTATGGTCAAAAATTGACCAGGGCACTGCTCTTCCCGGATCTGCGCTTACTGGCGCGGAAAAAGAAGAACTGACGTCAGCGCGCAGGGGCGGCGCCTAAGTACTGCCCGCGACGTCATCCCGGCGATCACGACGCCGACGACGGACGCGGAGCCGCACGACGCCGCCTACCGACGCGCAAGGGTACTGCTACGCAAAACTTTCCGGATCCAGCCTGACGCCTGGGGATATTCTAAGGTAAGGAATCTATCACTAACGTGTCTCTTTCAGATATGATTATACTACCCTCCTGTGGGAGGGGGGCATAGTCCTAGCCCAGATAAGTCCCACCATCTTCAAGATGGTGGGCACTGAATAATGTGCTTCACTTCACCTCCAGCACCTGAGGGGTGGAGTTGGCGAAGGGGGGCACGCCACCTATTCTCACCTAGTTTTCCCACTGGTTCTCCCGCCAAACGTGGGGTTCGAACCGGGGGCTGCCATCTGCTGCTAGCAGCAGAGGCTGGGTTCACATTACAAAGGCGGCAAGGCCTTTGAAGCTTCCCTCCAGAGCACAGTGCTCATACTGGGGGAGAGGGTGTGACACCGCCGCCCTGGATGGGCTTTGTTTCTGGCCTCAGAGAGCTGGGGCTCTCGACCCAGGGGTCCAGAAACATGTCTTGTGGTGTCAGGCTGCCGAAAGCCAGTTGGAGACCACACCAGAGTTTGTAGGTTTGCAGGGTGCACCTCTGAAGTGCCCTCTGGGTATATGTTTTATTAAATCCAACACTGGCATCAGTGGGGGTTTATTAAGAGGAGTAATTTGGTACCAAACACTCCTGGGTTCAGTGAATCAGTCATGGTGCTGGGGAACTCCAGTTGTCGAGTTTTCAACCCATGAACTCTCTATGGCTTCCCTTGCACTTACAATATTAAAAATAGACTAAAATATTGTAGGAGCCTATCTGTTCATGCACATATGGGGGAGGGACCTCCGCTCCGCAGACCTCGCAGAGGTCCCACGCATCCGCAGAAACAAAGCAGGCGGGAGAGCTTTCTCCTACGTCGCAGCCAAGACCTGGAACGAGCTCCCTGTGAACATCAGACGCTCCCCTACACTGCACACGTTCAGGAAGGACCTCAAGACCTGGCTCTTCAACTGATCCGGAGCTGCTCTCCACCCTCCCCCCCCACCCTAGCGCCTTGAGACCCTCACGGGTGAGTAGCGCGCTTTACAAACCCCCCCCCCCCCCCGATTGATTGATATGCCCACACCTGAGATTATAGTGCACCCTGCCTTAGGGGTTGTAAGGCCTGCTAGAGGGGTGACTTACCCATACCTTAGGCAGTGTGGGTATGACATGGCACACAGGCAGTGTGGCAAGTTGACTTGGTTTTGTCTGCACCAAGGCATGCAGGCTGCAGTGAGTTTGCACCGCCTTGGTGAGGGGTCCCTAGGGAACCCTCTTCAGTCTCAATGCCCTAGGTACCATTTACTAGGGACTTACAGGGGGATCTGAAGATGTGCCAATCGTGGTACAGTTTTAGGGAATAAGCAATGGTACTGGGAACCTGGTTAGCAGGGACCCAGTACTCTACAGTCAAAGTTGAATCAGAAGCCAGAGAGTGAGAGAGTGAGAGAGAGTGAGAGAGAGTGAGAGAGAGTGAGAGAGAGTGAGAGTGAGAGAGTGAGAGAGTGAGAGAGAGTGAGAGAGAGTGAGAGAGAGTGAGAGAGAGTGAGAGAGAGTGAGAGAGAGTGAGAGAGAGTGAGAGAGAGTGAGAGAGAGTGAGAGAGTGAGAGTGAGAGAGAGTGAGAGAGAGTGAGAGAGAGTGAGAGAGAGTGAGAGAGAGTGAGAGAGAGTGAGAGAGAGTGAGAGAGAGTGAGAGAGAGTGAGAGAGAGTGAGAGAGAGTGAGAGAGAGTGAGAGAGAGTGAGAGAGAGTGAGAGAGAGTGAGAGAGAGTGAGAGAGAGTGAGAGAGAGTGAGAGAGAGTGAGAGAGAGTGAGAGAGAGTGAGAGAGAGTGAGAGAGAGTGAGAGAGAGTGAGAGAGAGTGAGAGAGAGTGAGAGAGAGTGAGAGAGAGTGAGAGAGAGTGAGAGAGAGTGAGAGAGAGTGAGAGAGAGTGAGAGAGAGTGAGAGAGAGTGAGAGAGAGTGAGAGAGTGAGAGAGTGAGAGAGTGAGAGAGTGAGAGAGAGTGAGAGAGAGTGAGAGAGTGAGAGAGTGAGAGAGTGAGAGAGTGAGAGAGAGTGAGAGAGTGAGAGAGTGAGAGAGTGAGAGAGTGAGAGAGAGAGAGAGTGAGAGAGTGAGAGAGTGAGAGAGTGAGTGAGAGTGAGAGAGTGAGAGAGTGAGTGAGTGAGAGAGTGAGAGAGTGAGAGAGTGAGAGAGTGAGAGAGAGAGTGAGAGAGTGAGAGAGTGAGAGAGTGAGAGAGAGAGTGAGTGAGTGAGAGAGTGAGAGAGTGAGAGAGTGAGAGAGTGAGAGAGTGAGAGAGTGAGAGAGTGAGAGAGTGAGAGAGTGAGAGAGAGAGAGAGAGAGAGAGAGAGAGAGAGAGAGAGAGAGAGAGAGAGAGAGAGAGAGTGAGAGTGAGAGAGAGAGAGAGTGAGAGTGAGTGTGAGAGTGTGTGTGTGTGGACTGCAACAGAAACCCACGTTCCTACACATATCAGAGGGTAGTGCTAAGCATTTATTACACACAAAGGCAGTAAGCTAGACATACACTCAAAGATATCAGACACCAATTTATAAAAAATAGCACATACTTTTATATAAATTTAGACACCAAGATCGGAATCAGGTAAGTACTTGAAGAGTTTTGAATTTTACAAGTTTTCAGAGATGGACATGCATTTTCTGGACCGGAAATAGCGGAAAAACATGTATTGCATTTGGGCACTTGTCAGAGTTACAGGACTTTTCTTCAGGACTTAAGGTGAGTATGGGGCAAGGGCCAAGGCCACACCAACAGGTCACCTCGGGAGGCTCTGGGGCACCCGGGTGCAGAGGTGTCACGGCATTGGATGCCCCATTCACTTCAATGGGAGACTAGTCCGGTCAGAAAGAGGCTGCAAGCAGGGACTTGGGCACCAGTCCGGGGAAACCCAAGGGGGGGTGGGCTCGAACCTCGAGGCATGCAGGGACATCTTTGATCCACTTCTCCTTGGGCTGTGGGGCTCGGGTGCAGTGGTGTCTTTTGGGGTTGGATTCAGGTGCAAGAGTTTCTTGCGGTTGGAGGAGGCCTGCAGAAAGAGGCTGCAGGCGGTGACTGGAAGTCCAGTCTGGGCAAACCCAAGCGTGGGCTTGGCACTTGTGGGTCTGGGGACCCCATTGGCACCGTCATCTCTCTTGGACTCGGGCTTCGGAGCGCGGGTGCATAGGTGCTTTGAGGCATCAGGTGGCAGCGGTCTCAGACTCACTCTGCTGCAGAGGGGCAAACAGGATAGCTGGGCCACTCACGAAGTGGGTGCCATTGTCCCATAAGTCCCTCGACGTGCAGGTCGGTCTTCCTCAGCATTGGTGTTCGGTCTGGGCAAAACAAGCTTTGGCTGCTGCAAGGGGTCCAGTACCCCAGGGATTGGCACTGTGCTGCTCCAGTCGGTCCTGGCACCTCCCATCCAGGAGGACGGATCTGACCTGTGGGAGCACTGCCACCTCTTCCTGGTCAGCTGCTACATCAATAGACTTCGTAGGGGACCGGTCAGTGTACCGGGTCTTGCTTCTTTTGTGCCTGTGGCTGCAGGGGAGTAGCTCCTCTACTCCAAGGGAGATACTTTGGCAATTTGCAAAGCACTGGCAGGCCTCCGGGTTTCTTGAAGTCTGCACAGTGGGAGGACGAATCAGTAACTCCATGAGGGTCAGGGGCAGCAGACAGGCCAGCAGGGTTGACGCCAAGTTAGTCCTACTCATCGGTTCAGCAGTCTTACTCTTCCACTCCTTTTGTGTCCAACGAAAATCTGGTTTCAGGGGGGACCCCTAAATACTCAATTTAGGGGCAGTAGCCAATGGGCTACTTACTACTTAAAGTAGTGTGGAGTAGAAAATATGACGGAGCTACTGGCTACAACGTACAGTTTTAGCCTACTTGGCGCAACAGA